>CM025852.1:21578306-21751087 GCA_003952965.2 Morella rubra
TTTGCTTCGCTTTGTTCCGCTTTTCTGTACTGGTAAGTGCCCTTACTGGATGTACCAACTAGAACCCGCCTATCCCAACTTCCCAAGTGCTTTCCCGTCAACTTATCCAAAAAATTAAAAAAATTTGAAGCTTTCCCAATGAGCTCCCCACGTAATCCAGGTATCATAATAGAAGATAATTAGCAGTGAGCTGATGCGAAAGTAGTGATGAATATAATTTTTGTTACCAAAAAAGCTACTGTCATTTTTGTTACATCCTGATGGTGATTGGTAGAAGAGGATTGGGATGAATCTTAATTAATATATAGCCAAATATTTAATTAATATAATGACCCGAAAAAACGTTAAAAAAAAAGGGGGGGAAGAGAATCAGAGATTCTTTGGATCAAATATCTGAGTATGATGGATGTGATATGGACTCCATCCGGGGAAAAATTAAAAATAATGCCTAAGCTTTCCGATTATTGCAAAGTTTTAGGATTAGAAAATTGAAATAATATACCATTAAAAATAAGAAATTCTGCTTAGCCGTTTTTTGCATTTTAAACAAACGAAGTTTCATGACCAGAAATTTAAAGTCCTGACCATTAAATAATCCAGAAAATCATGGTTATGATTCAAAGAAATTACCAATCATAACACTTCCTTACTTCCAGAGTACAAAAATCACCAATTCTTAGTTTATATCCTTCTGCCGATATGAAGAGAATTTTCCTGGTCTGAATTTAGAGTGATATGTGAAATATGACAAGGAAATGGATGGTTCCACTTGCCCGACATCAGAAATGTACGAATTTCATTGACTATTTAGTTGTTAGTTGTTACACATTTTAAGCAATATCCTTTTGGAAAATCATCCCTAGAGTTCTTGGGGGTTTCGAGTATTATTTTATACAACGGTTGTAATTTTAGAATGCAGGAATCTATATGATAGATTATTCTGGGGAGATCCTAAAAATATCCTATGAGAGGGCTTAGTAGCAACATGAACTACATAGTTATTTCATATGAAAGACTCATAAAAAGAAAATGCAGCGGTACAAAAAAAATAAATAAAGTGACTTTCTCATGACTTCAACATAATGAGTGCCAAGAGTTTCACACCAACACAACATTGTCACTTCTCCATTTTCTGGGTGTCCCCCAGGGCCCCAAGGGGCCCTTCGCTTTGTGACTTTAATTAGCCTGGCTTCAACTAAGTGTCCAACTAGTCATTATAGATAACAATTAAGTACAGATTCTTAAAAGTACGAAAAGAAAAATAACAATTCAAAAACTGAGCTGTATGAGTCTTGCTTTAACATCACACAGACAGGTTCAGTTGATCAACAAGCAGCAAGTCCATCCAATTCATGCCTGCAACAGATGAGGAAAATTCAGTACATATTCAAGGCCCAAGGGAAATAATGTCGTGTATACTACAATTACTCTATATATTATTTATAACAAACTATTTTGAATTGAAGACAATAATATTGTTCCAGTAGCAAAGCCCATTGACAATTGGCACTCATGCGAGTAAATGCAGCATTGAAATTGGATGATGCATACAGTTTTGCAAGTACAGACTAGACTATATAAAAAATCACATTTCTACGATGATTCCAACTCCTGCTATCAAAAGAGAGCATGCAATGTAGAAACTGTTGACTTAAGGACATCAAGCAAGCAAGCGCCCTAGAGAACCTGTAAACAGAGAGTCGGGAGAAAAGAGAATCCTATATCTAATCATAAGGAAAATCTATAGCATCGACATAAAATTTCAACATTTCATGGTAACACTGAAAACAAAAAGATCCAAGCACATCCATTGTTTCCAATGACAGGACATATGTCAAAGAAGCCTCATCTCAACCATTTGAAGCCGGCTACAATAAATTGAGTTTCTACATAAGCTAAGAATGGAATCAATAAATGCTTTCATTACAGATTATCAAACCATCTTGCCAGTTCACTCTTCAACTCCTTGTCAATTAATACATCTACCTTCTCGTGAATGCAACACTCCATTCTTTCTCATCTTTGCATTATCCAATTCGACTCTTCTTTTATTGAAATGAAACAGGAGATGACTAGACGACCGGTCCATGTTAACAGTGTCACATCCATGTATCATCTAAATACAAGGTTGCTCCTAACTAGCCACCGCGTATACTGAAAAACATTATATTGTATGTTAACAGAAAATTTTCTCATAACACCAAACAAGGTTGTCTTGATGGAAACAGAAGACAATATCTTTTACCTGCCAAACACATACTAATAATCCCGCATCCAATAACCCTTCATTCCTCACTTAATAAAACAAAAGAGGAAAAAAAAAACAGCTCTACAATAGGAAAAAATCACAGACAATGTGGGGGAATATATCCTTGTATATCTATATGTATATCTTGATGCCACCAGTGGCAATGTAGTTATCCACGTAACACAAATTAATTGTGAAATATCAACTGACAATCATTGATGCCTTGGGTAGACACAAGGCCACAACATACATGGCAAGTAGAACAAACCAAACACGTGATCAGTAACTAACATATCAGTCATGTGAACTCATCCACTGCACCCATACCATAGCTTGGATGCAATTGATGGAGTTGGAGGACCCCCTAATTATGTCCTCTGATTGAAAATAAGGTTAGCAACTTATTCCGGTTCGAATGGCCTGAAGCATGACTTGAGAGGTAATGACCCAGAGTAAAATGGCAAACTTCCGTAGCCTTTGTCAAGCATCAAAATTTAGAAGAATTGAAAGTTTCCAACCTCCCAGGTTTGGCAATAGTAAGAATGGATGGCAGGCTAGGTCGGCTTTCTAATAATTGTCCATAAAGGCAAATGGGGCAGTGCAACCAGCAACAGATATAAAAAGGACACAAGTAAAATACCTGCTGCTTTCTCTTCTTTGGCCTTCTTTTTCTTCGGGGTTTATGGGCATCAGAGTTGGAACTGAGATTGCTACTATGACCTGCCCCTGAATTTGAGGAACCCCTGAATTTGAAGTCCGAACCACTTCTACTATTTGATGTATTGCTGGATGCTGACATTTCAGTCCTTTGTATTGATTTAATTTTGCTTGATGACGGACCAAACCTTGATTGAGAACGACCTGAACTTGAGGCTGTTGTGGTGGCTGGGCCGGGTGGCGGCATCAGCGCTCTAGCAGAAATCTGCCTCTATTCAGAAATATTGAAATGAGGAAAAGAAAAGAGATACCAAATGGAAATTGGTTTCTTATAACAGTGCAACAAGCAAATTAGACACCAAACCTGATTCCTTTCATCACTGGACATGCCAGATGCTGCTTTCCCAGAAGCACTAGAAGCCTGTTCCCTGCAAAATCAACGGTAAAAATTATACATGTACTTTTAATCGACACAAAACCAATTTGATTAGGGTATTCAAGATATGAAGAGAAAACTATTTGCGCAAGATCAAGAGGGTAGTGATTTTATCAAACCAGTATCGGAACTGGCTCTTCAAGCATGAATTATGAAACTTAAGCATACTTGTACCAGCGTGTCCATCTTCATGACTTAATCTATTTTTCAATATGACTGATGAAATTAAATAGGTAACACAAAAATGCAGTTCTAACTTCTTAAAACTAAAGAAGATATAGCACTTTCTTTCAAAATAAGAAAAAAGTTCTACAGGCTAGCCTTTCCTGTCACATATTGTAAATACCTTGTACTCTTGTCAGTCCATTCATCATCTGCATCTGCTTCATCACTTGAACTACCAGCAAGAAAGAAATCGTCTTCACTTAGATCCATAAGCCCATCGTCCTCACTACCTGTCTCTGTTGAGAAAATTTAAAGTATAGACAACATCCTACTGACTCCCCAAAGAAAAGAATAAAAAAAATCCTTTTAAGCATAACAGAACTGAAGGAGTTATTACAAATGAAAGCCGAGATGAATCATAGGTTTGATAACAAAGCTTGTCTAATCCAAACCCAATGTCAATGTTCACATGTATCAGGGATCCCAATTGATTTAAACGATCCAAAATTTTAATATTTTCATACAATTATCCACTTATTTTGAAAAATGTCCAAATGTTGACATGAATAGCTTGTCAGACCAGATCATGGAGCCTCAATCATTCGTTAGGAGTACAACAGCCCTCTAAATTTATTTTATCCTAGAGAAGTGCTCAGGCTGCACGATCCAGTAAGTTCCATAAAGACACATGAAACAAGTATCAAACTGACAGACAATTTATGTCTGGTATTTTTCGTTGGTGCTTAACAAAAAATGTATACAGGATCATTGCAAGTATCTTTCAGATCAATTTTATGAACACAACCTTTCCATGTGCACATAACCCAAACAGAAATGACAAACAAGATATAGCACAGTAAATACCTTCTAAATCCTTCCCACTAGCTGCAGCAGCAACTAAGTTGGCTTTGATCTGCTTGCGCAATTTATTTCTCCTATCAACTATATCAGAATTCTCATCTCCAGTAAATAAAGATAAATATTTCTCAGTCTTGGGAAAGAACTGCAAATCAATTAAACATGAACTTTTAAGCCCCATAGGTTATTGCAACAGGCACATATCTTATTCACAAAAACAGGCCAAAATAATAGATACAAAAAAGCATCCAGTACATAGCTCACCCTAACATATTCAAGATCTTCTTTCAATTTAGTAAGCTGGTCAGCAACCTCTGCATCTTGTGCCTGACCAGAAGAAGCACGTTGCGATTTCTCCAGACGTCTAATTCTTCTTTCTATTTTTCTTCTCTCTGAACAAGGCACGTGTTTACTTGTAGAGTTAAGCAGTCAAACATGAACTAAGTTCCAAGATAAACTTACCAAAAAATTTTATCTTCCTGTCTCGCAAGAATATTTTGCGTTCAACAGCAAGACGAGTGTGGATCTCCTGCTGTTCCTTGAGTTCTTCAAACTTCTTTTCCTGAGCCTCCCGGACATCAGGTGGTAAATCCTTTACAATAGTATCAGCTAGTAAGGATGTTTTTTTTTTCCCACAAAACCAGACAAATGGTAATAACACACTTTGATGCACCAAACAGAAACAAATATATAAATTTGGCAGCGCTCTGAATTTAGAAGATGCACTGGCACACTTTAGATGGAATTATCTTTACAACCAAAAATCTCAACTATGTCAATAGCAGGTACATTAGAAGGAACAGAATGAAGCCGAGTCTTTAAATTGCAATCAGAGTATTATAGTTAAAGAAGAAGAATAAGATGCCTCAGCTAGTAATTCACATTGTCAGTATTGCGTGCTAGAAAAACGCAAAGATGGGAGCATTAGGCTACCACTTGTGCATACATGAAGTTAGAGATTCAAAGACTTAACCCGAGTGGTTTTCGACCTAGAAAACCTAATGAGCAGGCCCCGTACAATATAAATACCAAATTCGTCCGACGTCTTATCATTAACCAAAAGCAAATTAACTTTACTCTGCAATTGTACTAATGAGTAGCCGATAAAACACATGGAACAAAAAATGCCCTAGCTACACAAACCCTAGCCTTTATAACAGAGCAGAAACTTCTACAAGCGAATTCAGACGAATAAATGACAGAAAACAATACTTCGAAGGATTGAAGTTTGAAAGCTAAGGTGTACCTTCCTGAGCAACCGCTCGACGGATCGAATCTGGTTCTTGAGGGAGACAGACTTGGGCTTCTTCGCTATGCCCAAGCCCTTCGATCGGCGCCCAGCAGGCTTGACCCTGCGTTTGCCGTAGCCGCCATGCGCCATGGCGTCCGCCAAAATTGGTCGGATAGAGAGCGATTCTTCGGAGGCTATTTGGGGCGACTGTATGAATGCCTCAGGGAAAAAAAAGAGGGGTTATCAGGATAGGAAGGGCATTTTTTGGCCCTATGGGCCCGCATAACTCCGACACCGGCAGCGAGAGTAGGGGCTCTTCTGTTGCCACGTCATCGAGAGAGCACTTTATTTGCCACGTCGGCGGAAGGACAGTTGGAGCGACTCTCCCGCGGACGAGGGAAAACATAATAAATAAAAAAAAGCGGGCGAGATTGTGATGTTTAGCTGTGAAATATTTGATTTAATAAAATAATTTTTCTTTATTAAATAGTTTATTTTTATTAAAATAAATATAAAAATACATTAAAATCATCTTTCTTTTTATTTTTCACCAATTCTCATTTATTAAAAATTTTAAACTCTCAACATTTTAACATCCAAACCCCACAATTCGGTTAATATGGATATTCTCTTGAGCAATGCACCCATCACAATCTTGCTAAAAATATTTAGCATTCATGTCTTTAACATTTGCATGTCCACGTCATCTCTTCAATTTGCATTGAATAGTATAATTTAAATTGGTCATATTAATTATGGGACAGCATAAACTTTACAACATTAGATGCATTCATATTCATTCATATTCGGACAGTAAATTGAAAAAGATATCAATCTGTCAAAAATTCAATCATTTGGTTAACTTCAAGAACAAAATAATGAAATATGGCTTGGAAGATATTTAATAAGTGTTCATTTATTTTTATTTTTTTTCTATTTAAGTGTTCGTTTATTTGCATAAGGATCATGGTTGTTAGATGCTTGAGCATAAAGACTGCATAAAGTAACACCGACTGGAAAAAGTGGGAAATTGTTGTATTCTTTCAAAGCCTTTATTTGATTGGTACAAGCAAACATGGCAAAGACAAGCAAACAATAAAACTTGGAACTGAAAGCTCTTTATTATTAGTCTGGAAACTGAGCAGTTCAGCTACAATTCACAAATACAGAGAAAAAAAAGTTTAGACAAGACTAGTTGACGATCAAAACTTCCATTGCTTCAAGATCTTTTATGCTCGACCTTATAAGCAAAGAATTCGTATTAACAGTTTCAGCTTTAATTCCGACAAGGCAGCAACAATGATGTCCCTGAAACAATGGAGAAAGGAACAGAGCCCATCTGTGGATGTTACATAATGATGGGTTGTTCTCCCTCGAGTTCAGATATCACTATTAATGAGTCTGTCAATTGAAGGGAAAGGGGTTCCGACTTAGGAATTGGGTTAATGACCTGCAATAACAAAGGTTGAATAAGATTCGTAAAAATGAATTGTATTTTCCAAACCAAGTTCAGACTTCATACCTTCTTGTCGTTTTTCATATAACCTATGGCAACTTCTCCCCGTAAATATGCTCTTTCAGTGAGCTCCGAGAATGAGGGATTCTCTCCTCCTTTCATGTACAGGCTGATATCCTATCAGAAAAAACAACTGGCGATTCAAGTATGCAGCTATAATGGATAAATGGGTAGGGTAGCCACATGGATTTTTTACTGTGGAAAGGCCTCTGGTTACAGAGGAATGTTCAACTTCTAAAACTTGTTTTAAACTAACTGGTGCACTTTATGGTAATCACCCCAATAAAAATAGCAATGCATATATCCAGTGGTTCAAGGGGTTTGTGGAAAAGCTTAGTTGCCATGATTGCTCTTCATACATCAGAGATAGCGGGGATGAAAACAATTCATCTATATGTGAGCAACCCTAAATTTGACTTGGATGACTTGGAATATTAACAGTCCAGTAGAGGTTTCTAGTTGCGATTGCTATGCTTTTTTCTGAGTAATTTTCTGAGAGTTTCAAGTTCACCTCCTCTCAGCTTTTGACCACTAAACCTCTCTTGATGAGCACTGTATGAGGCCTGGAGGAGAGATCCCTTACTTCAATGATAAAGCAGACAATTCGATCAAAGATAAGGTAAACTATTGGATGACTACTTGAAGACCCCTCATATTCAGTAAAACACCCAAAGTAGTCTGTGCCCAGTAAGGTGATGTCACAATCTCTCAATTTTTCCCTAACTGCCTCATTATCCTCAATTTAAGAGAATTAATTAAAACTAGAGCAAGAAATGAAGAAGACACAATTACCTTCACATATATTTCATCACCCTCTGCATTTAGGATGTCTTTCCACACCTCATTCAGTTCATAGTTCTGCGCCACTGCTTTCAACAAATTGATAGTTACATTCTAATATAGAAGTAGGAATTTACATATTATGTGACAGCAGGTAGAGTATAAGGCTTCAAAACCTTGAGCTGTAACAAGGCTCATTACTTCCTCTGCTGCTATGTATGTCACCGATGGCTTGATTCTTGTAATCTGTAGTAGTATAGGGGTTTAATTGATATTAACCTCGTGGGAATATACATACGAAGATCACAAAGTCATGCACAAGAATAAACAGTCTGTTTGAGAATGTATTTACTTGTTTGCCCAATTTTGAGTCGACAATTTCTGCAACCAGATTTTGAACCTGCAATACAATCATTCACAATCTTACTTCTCCTGCCTCATAGAACTTCATGATTGCTATCTACTACTACAATCGAAGGATAGATTTCAGAAATTTATCTTTGGGAATAGAATATGAGGATCATATGGTAAAACTGAATTAAAGTGATCTTTTTTCACCTTCACGCCAAGTTTGTTGCAGATAGTTTCGGCAAGAAGAAGAGAATATGCAGAATGTCTATCTGCCCTGGATGGATCTGAATTAAGGAAAGTCAATATAAGGCAACCTTCTGGTAACTGAAACATCATGCATCCTTACCTCCAAGTAGCCATTCTCTGTCAGTAATGACAACAATGGACAACGGAATATCTTTGCCATTTTTGAAAGAATTATGAATGTGTACTATGGTTTCCTTCAATGTGTCATAGTCCATGGGGTTCCCTACCTGCAGCAGCAGCATATGAAAGTTGATGAAACAAAAAAAGGATTAGAAGGAAAGCAGCAAAAGAAAGAACAGAACAAAGAAATTAGAGAAAAGGTTCAACTCCTTGGGTTGACTGAGCGGACAGTACCTTATGAGAAACCTGGACATTCTTGAGTTTGCCTTGACCAGCAATGTTTCTTGCCCTATGCCTGTCATCTATTGGCACATCTGATAATATTTCCTACATTTATATAAGTAAAGATAATTATTTCTTAAGAAGAGATGAACAGATTCTGTGATCTAGTATTTTAAAATGCTCCATCAAGCCTCCTCACTAATCAACAAGTTCGATAATTTGTTTTATTATTGTGGTTCCTGAAATAATATCCCTACAAATTGTCATTTATTGACTGAATGGATACCAAACAAGTAAGGCATGCATCGTAGTGATCAGGCTTCTAATTAAAAAATAACACCTTTGATGGGTGTCATGTCCTCACTTGTTCTAACAACTTAAATCGACAGGAAATACTAAATCATTTAGTTTATTCCTGAATACTCACTCTTCTAATGTGGATCGGACTCCCCCTTATTGAATATCTAATTAAAATGGGGCCAAAGAGTGCAGTCAGAATTTGACCTGGAATATCTAACTGAAATAGGGTTGAAAGAGTCAGATGTGCATTTGAACTCAAGGCCTCTACGCTGATACCATTTCAACTCCTAATTACCCCCCAAAACTTAAACTGATAGCAATGGCCCAGTGAGATACTTCAGTAATGAATTTTAGATATCCCAATGTACCTGCTTGATTTGAACAACATGATTAGTGATAAAAAGACAAAATGTAGTGACCTTCGGAGATATCTTTTACTCCATATTAATGTGTTCTAGGAAATCTCTAAGAGAAAAACAAGATATCTAAATTAAGACAAATGATACTTTCTAGAATGACTTGCAATAATTAAACACAAGTGGCAGGCATCAACATGTATGCCGTCCCAGTACAAACTCCACATCATGCAATTCTAAAGGTCCTGAAACTTGTACGTACGTCAATAACTCTAGCCCTTGAATTTCAAAACCAAATCTCAGTGACCACCAAGAGTATATCCTAGATCACTAACCATCAAAACGTCACTAACTATTGTGATAGGGTGTGTCGCAAGCTCCATAATTTAACTAACAAATGCCTCTCTGCCATGCATGTTACTAGGTAACTTTTACTTCCTAACTCTGAGAACAAAACTGGAGTAAGTTGCTTATGTCTGACAAACGTACAAGTCATGGCATATAGTAGACACAAGACAACAATTCCCAGCAGAACATAGAAGCATACCAACACGCTCCCTGGTCCGAGATAATTATCATATTCTGCTATCATCTCTACAACATCTGGGCGCCACCCAAGCAAAAGTGTGTATTCTTTTGGTCCATGATTCCAGTCTGATGCCTGCATTCATGTCCAAACACATTGCTCACACTAAAATCAAAGTGGCATTGGAATCTTTTGAAAGCATACTTCCACTTCAGTTTGGGATTCAAACCTTGGAACCTGATTTGTTGGGACGTTTTACAATATTTTTAAGTCTTCTTCTTCTCAAGTTAGAGGCCTGATTAGCATCATTGACATTGTTTTCTAGAACTTCCAGATCTTGCACCCAAACACTTCCTTCTTTGACAGCATTTACAAATGCCAGCCATGATTTATGCGTCCCATGAACAGGGGAAATGAACAAAATCTAAAATAGGGAAGCAAATGATATATTATGAAGAATGCAGATAAAATCCAGAGAATGTGAAGAACTAAACTACTACACTAAATCAATTTATTGGAGAACTATGCTTTACCTGCCAAATAAAGAAGCATCAAACACACGAAGGGATTGATAAAGCATAAGTCCAAAATAAAATAAAAAACAGCTTTATAGCCTTTATTTTGCATACTGTGAGCCCCTAAGGGAATATTGTGCAAAATTGCTGAGATGGGGAACTACTTTTTTCTTATTACTAAATTTAACCTGGACTCATCTAGTCACACATTTGAAAGAGAGATCTATTTATTCAGTTTACTAGATCACAAGAAATCTCCAACTCATGGCGGCAATTTTGTTTTATAATAAAGATTAATGTAGGCATAGCTTAGAAATCATAAAATCCACATACTTTGTCAGTTTGCTGCAGAATTTCATTGTCATTTGGGTGGAAGTATATCTTCCCACTCCGATAAAGACCACAAACAACTGCCTGAAATGATATCCATTTTAGCAAGTTTCAATTCTAGTACTTTTATAAGAGGTTAAAAGTAATATTTGGAAGCTAGTATTACCTCTTGAACCCCACGCCTTATCTGCCTATAGTGCATTCCAGCTAGATTAGGAAAGCTGCAAAGATGGAATACATTTTCTGCAATGAGTTGAATAATAGTAATTAGTGTTAAGAGTAGTAACTACATCCCTTATAGATGGAAAAGTACCCACATTTAAAAATCAATGAATTGCCCATGAAAGCTGGATCATAAAACTCTCTGGCCATAGGAACACCATCATTAGGGTTCAATCAAGAAGGAAGTTGGAACCACCCAAGAATTGAAATAGAGATGATACCAAGATCCAGACCAATCTGATTGTAAATAACCATTTTCATTCGAAGCAACCCCAGTGAGATTGTAACATGGGTTCCTTTGGGTTAAAGTGGGTTTTTGTTACTAGTTTTGAGCTTATCTACATAAAACTAACACATTGTACGGAGAGGGCCATTTCAAATGAATTGATAAAGAGCATCCACTCAAATAATAGGTTCAAAATTCCAATTACAGAATATTTCTTAGATAGAGCATTCGGTGAAAGAGTGTCTGATGGATAGGCCATAAAACTTTTTGCAAGCAACTTCTGTTTTCCTCGGGGAAACATTTTGACTTTCATAATCTTCAGGGAATTCATACTGTACTTCGATAATTAAGCAAGTGTCTGTAGATCTTTATGAGCCCCTTCTGCCGAGAGCATTGAACAAATAATTTGGATGCAACATTTTCTACTGGCTCTACTTTCAATCCTGAGATTGATTTTAAGAGATCACACGTAGTGGGACTTGACACCTGCATTCATAAGAAGCACATGTTCAACTCAGCTAAGCACACTAAATCTTATAACATAGCCTCAATTAGACTACCAAAAAGTAATATACCTCGACAATGGTGGGGACAGATTCCATCTTTGGAATTGGTTGAAGGGCCAGTACAGATAGGAATGCATCAGTGTCAACGTCAAACCTAACATATTGAGGATCTGAAGTCAGTAAAATTCAAAAGGGGAATTTCAAGAAGCTTGGCCAAAATAATGTTAATCTACATGAACTGACCTAAAGAGCCATGGATATAGATGATTACAGTGAGCAAAGAACAGCGCTTCCAATTGTGTCCTAAATCTATCAGAACCAGCATTCTTTAAAGCCTTCCCCTTTATCTACAGACCCTTCAATCTGAGTTGAAGACCTTGTTACCACTCATGACAAACCTTCTTACCCAGTTATATAGTCCTACTTGGGTGCTAAAGCAAATTCCTTAACAATGAATTACTTTTACTTCAACCAATATTATCTTGCAATACTCTGGCTCAGTTTATTCTTCTGAGAAGGAATGAGACAGTGAAATAGTGAGGACAAATTATCCAGACATAAGAAATGACTGCACAAGAAAGCCATCAAAGGGCAAAAATCTTATCCTGATTATCATATTCTCGGAAAGCGGTCATAGTTCCTTGGTTGATGGAAAAGAGTTATATATTGATACTAGTAACAAAAAGGCATCACAACACTGAAGAGATCCAAAGAAATTGTCTCTGATTCCAAGAACAACACCAAAAATACAATTTCAGAAGGTAAAGTCCATTCGTATTAAGATATCCAATAACCACCAAATGTGCAGCAATCAGAGCAATTCCAAAAAATTTGCTCTTATCTTCATTATCAAGATAACATGCCTCATCTAACTAGTCTCAGTCCAGATTTTTATCCTTTGATTGGAACACAGATAACAGTGTAACAAGATAATGCTTAGAATTCATTAACCTCCCCAAAAGACTCTTAAGGAGCATGAAATTTACTCCATCAGGGGTAAGGAGACGATAATAAGCACATGTTAACCTAAAAGTAGATTAAACATTAAAAGGCCAACCACTTCATTTAAGTTGATCAGGTTCTTACCGATCTCCCTTTGTTGGCAGTATAATAATCGAACGGGCTTTATTGGCCGCAGCTCTTTCAAACGATTTTGTTAAGGTAAGACTGCAACTGTAAATGTGTAACCTCAAAAATGTAAGAATGGAAGCAACTCAAATTTGGCAAATATATCTATTCAAATTGCAATTCATATCTTCTAATCATATTGCATCCCCAACCAACAAAATGCCAATAGAAGAAGCTCTAGGCACAGGCCCAAAGAAGTGAAAAGTGGGTGTTTTCTGCAAGGTGCTGCTGTGTTCAGAAGAAAGGAAAACACTCGATAATTACCTCTTTGTAAGGACATCAATATGATTAAGATCTTTAGCAATATTGTCAACTAGTTTGTCCATCTGCTTCCTTGGAAGATCAGACATTAGAAGAATTCTCTGCCTCCTGTAATTGCGTAGTAGAGAGGTTCACAGAAGGCAGAAATGTAAACACACGATATTGATATAGAACCTGAACAGGCAGTACAAGTCTAAATTACCTAGCTGTAGCAGTACCTAAGCGAACAGCAAATTCATGGTACTTATCTAGCTGCTTCAGTATGAAATTCAGATGACTGTTCACTCCACATATAACAATGTGATCATTCTCCATAACTTGCAGTTGAGCCCCTTCTCTGAGTTTTTGCATATTGTCCTGTACTAACAAGTCGAAGGATGTCATATACACAAAAGCGAGATTCAGTAAATGTTTCCAGTTTCAATAGCTTACTCTGAACTGTTCTGTCATAGTGCTCAGCAGACGAGAGTAAAATAATATGCCCCATATAGCAAGAACAAATCCAATCACACGTTCACCGCGTGTTTTTTGCTGCAGTTAAATACATAAGGAAGCTTTTCTAAGTCCCAGTGCATACAATTCTATCATGACATAGGCAACGCAAAAGCAGTGGCAATTTAGCAAGCTAAACCAAGTTATCAAGTAAGAGACTATCACACTCTTAAATGCGTAGACGATGAACACAGACATGCCCAAGCGTCCCAGCAGCACTCCTCCAGAGATTGTGTGTTACCCCTGTGTTATTGAACATGGGAGGACCAAAGCCTGAGATGACCATCTACCCAACGAAGAATACCATTAGTGCATCAAAATCTCTCACAACTTTCTAAATTGAAGTCACCTGAACTTGAAGAACAAGACTCCACCAATCACAACAAATGAGAAGCATGCCACTAGGAGCACAATAAAGAACCTACAAAATACCACCAATATGGTCCAGCACATCAATGGGGACAAGTTTTGGTTTGATCGAAACTTTCATCAAGTATGCAGCAGACTAGAAAAAGCATATTGGCAAAATCTATTAACCACAATGCAATGATTAACATAATCAATATGATGACTGAAATCGATACTACAGGAGGATGCATTATAGAATCAAATAATTTACTGAACCTCTCGTGTGGTTGTGGCTCTTTGTCAATGAAATCTTCACTGTCCACATGAGGAAAGTGCAGTCTTTTCCCATAAGACATCAGTTTTCAAAATTATGTAGTCTAACCAAGATATTTAGCATGGATTGTAATCCTACACGATGAACATAACCCAACCATTCTTTTAAACCTGCCAAGTTTTCCACAATTTTCCAATTACGGATGATAACTTGCGTAATAGATTTTCTCTTTTGGTGGATATAGAATCGCGTATAACTTGAAATTGTTCTGGACTATTGGTATCCCATATAGAGTTAATAATGAAGGTGGTGTTTGTTTGTGGAAATTTTGGGGTATTGGGGTTAGTGTAAAAGTGAAGATATTTTATGGAAGTTGGTGAAAAAGTGAAGAGAGAGAAGATTTTAATGAATATTATAATGAAAAAAGAATTATTTGAGGGAGAAAGAGATATTATTTTATAATTTTTTAATCTGGCCCGAAATTTTAGGGTGCCAAAATTTTGGGAAACAAACGCCCTAGAAATGGACAGGTGAGCAAACAACGAATATACTTACGTGGAAACATTTTTCTCAAGTTGGATGTTGAGTAAGTACAATAACCGTGCAAAACTCCATTTAATATCTTGAAATAAAGGGAAGGACACATCCAGCTGAAGAGGCCTGGGTTTGTTCAGGGGATTAGATACACAAGCAAAACGCAAGCTTGCTTCCCCAAAATTCTGAACCATACAAGGAAGTATTTGCCGGACCATCTCTATAAGAGAATTAGTGAATTCTAGCTGTCTCAGTCTGAGCAGGAAATACAATGACATCAACCCCATCATGATCTTAGTTTGACAACCCTGCACATAGAGTGGATTGCATGAGGACTTCTGCAACCTATTATTCCCAGGGAGTTTGAACATTGTATCATGGCACGACTCATTGGTAACAGGGAACAAGCAAGTGATTCACATATATAGACAATTTTCGGGCCAAAAATAAAATAAATGACAAATCCATGGAGCAGTTCCAAGGGTCATAAAACTAGGTGCAATCTTTCAGTTGTGCAATCTTTCAGTCATGCAATAGCGCAGTCGAACAAAATAGATGAACAGAACAGTCAAGTACATCAGCTGTCAAATGATTGAGCTATGAAGTCCAGATCCTCATAAGCTTGGACTTGTCATTTACTGTTGTATTCAGATGCTCTAGCAACTATACGTATAAAGATCTTGGATAACACTTAAAGGACATATCACTAGCAACTATCCTCTAGCAGATCCCATTTTTCTTCGTCCATATTAAAGTACCTGTATTGAAGTGAAAGGACAGTGGGCAACTCAACATACTGACAGAGCATCACTAGATAAAATTAAGCACATCTAGGAAAAGACAATTGAAAAAATAGTTACACTACAATTCAAAACTAGTTCATTAACTGCTCACCTGAGAATGATTATTCTGGTTGATACTTGAGAATTTGGCTTTCAGATCATCTGAAACATTTATGTACATATTGGAGTCTGACCTATCCTCTGTTCTTTGAGAACTAGCCCACAATTTCACTGTAAAACATTAACATACATAAACAGTGGTTAGGCATCAGAATTTTTATCTTGTCTCATCTCTCTTCAGATGACTCCAACACATATTGATCCCCCTCGCCATCAAACTCTCCTTCCTACGGAACTTACATCACGGCACTCATTGGCCCTACACCAAATAATTGCCTAGCCCAAAAGAGCTGTCAAATATCACCAGATGACCATAACGAACAAATCATTCAGTCATTGCTATTCACAATAGTTCATGTAGTGAACAAAAGGAAAGGGAAAAGATAAAGACATGCGTCAATGAGTGACTAGCCAACAATGGCATCCCACCAAGACGATATGGAAAACAAGTAACAGAAACTGATAATATTCTGATCTCCTGAAAAAATGCTACAATGCTTCTAAGTGGAATCTCACTATATATTCTCTAGTCAAGACAAGATACTGAAGGGGAAATAAAAAACAAAAAAGTATCAATTTAAAGGAAGTGGTTGACACTGCACCATTGCATCATTTGATGTTTAGTAAACTACATACTTCATCAAACAGTACATCACCAGCCAATCCATAATTGGTTTATCTAAGTTACTTCAGGAAAGCGCAGCTGTATGATGTATAGAACAAGAGCCAACGAAGGAAAATGGGCAAAAAATGAACTATGTCAACGCATGAAGTTACCACCAAAAGAATCATAAACAACACCATAAAAAATAATCTCTATGTAATCTACAATTCGAAGGGGAGACAGATGTGTGCGAGAGATCAATAAATACTTAAGGAAGGTAAAGGGCCTGGCATGATGGAATAGAAGCATTCTGTTGACCATGATAGCTGAAGCTAATCGCCATAGTGAAATAGATATACATTGCGAAAGGACTTAAATTTCGTAGGAAATGGAGTCATAACTAAGGAAAGTAAGAGAGCTACAGAGGACGGAATTGTTATATGCGTAAAGATCGCCTAGTCGATAGATCGTGAGAATAATAAAGAATAAAAAAAAAGAATTTAAAGATATGCAGGGAACCAAATCCACTAGGTACTGAAGTGAATCACTTGTCTTGCATATTACCATAAAAAAGAAAGCTAATGAGTTCATCCTAACATTTTATAATTAGCTGAAAACCAAAAAGAACTATCTGGATGAACTTCCAAAAGAGCATGATGCCATGTTTAAAACCTTATAAAGTTGTAGAGAAGGGATAGACGTGGAGATGTGGGCATATATTAAGTCTAAGACTTTACAAAATTGTGTTACTGATAGAAGCTGAATAAAAAAATTCAACATCACCGTTCTGATTAATGATATTAGGGAAAATATGATGCAGCCTCATTGAAGAGAACATTCAAGGATACATTGAGCATCCTATATTTTAGACACATACATTGATCAAGATATGTTGACCACACTAAACAGACCATTCAAGGATCCATTGAGTCATAAATTATAGACGCGTACAAGGATAAAGATATGTTATTTTCTCGTTCAGGCAGATTATACTCACCTCCATTGTGTATTAGGGAACTGCGTGCATGTACAGCTGAATATTTGATCCCCCAGAAGTGGCCTGGCATTGATATCCTGAAAAGCATTTTGTCAACGTCTGTCTCTTATTGCTTCATTTCTACAATAAAGTTCAATAGAAAAGTAGTTCACATAGGGCAGAAAGTGTTTATTCATATACCATGTGAGCAATATTTGCCATCATTCAAAAAAATCAGGCAACAGCAAATGCATTCAGCAAAAGCCCTTTGTTTAAGCCATATGGCTGGATGACGATATTTTCTGACCAATAACTTGCTACCTCACTCATGGCTAAAAATTTTGTTACATTTTCAAATGTAATATACCAGTATACCTGTTCATAAGGTATTATGTATAAGACCTTTTTTCCCTCCATTGGATGCCTAGCAGGCCTAGGGCCCTACAGGAGGGGAAAGAGCCCTCTCCTTACCCTTACCACCCTCCCAATGGCATAGTGGGGAAGTCGCTTCCAGGTCTCTTGTACGACAACACAAGATTTTACCAGGTAAATTTGCTGACCCTCGCTATTATGCGTACGAAACTATACCTAAACTGACCATCACAGAGAGAATGCTTCTTCCAGAGCAAATGGTGGCCGAAACTGGTGGCCTAAAGCCTAAAGAAACAGACAACAGACAATGATATAGGCTGATTGGGTATATTTGGTGAATAAAGGTGAACCTTTAACGGAAGATCAAGAAATTGGCATTACGAGGCCCTCCATGGTTGAGGACACCTACAATCCCTTTTCACCATTCCGCCCAATCTAAGAACCATTGCCTAAACCTCCAGAATGATCCTCAACCTTTGTCGCTATTTTCGTATGATATTAGCTCATGACCATTAACGCTGCCCAAGGACGATCAATTTCTCTCCTGCTATATGTTCTGAACCTTTTCACTTTCAGAGTAAATTAGGGACTCTGGATATAAGTGGCCACTCAACTATACATCATCGTTTTCTCTGACCATAAAGGGGATATTTTGGTCGTTTCACGTTCAGAATAAATCAGGGATTCTGCATACAGGTAGCACCCCATCAAGATATCATCCTCTGTTTCCCATGTAACGATAATTCACTTAGAAAAAAGTATAATGATAATTCAAACATTTCCTAAACTCGCAAAAAACTCGAAGAGAGGCCGAGAGAATAAATGTGCAAGTCAACGAACCTTCTGGGATAGTCTGGCACACAGACATATGAAGCAGAAAATACGGTCATTGATTCAGAATAAAAAACGCAGGATTCACACAGCTCTACGGTTCCACAGTGAATGCAAATGCCACATCAAATAGTGGATAGAAAGTTCTCGAAAAAGAAAATGAAGAACATTTTGGTCAAGAATAAGTCACCTCTTGGAAGAAGAAACCAAGTTGACCCTCGGAACTTGGGAAGGGAATATCCATGGCAGCGACGCATGCAGTAGACTCATCTCTCTCTGATATATGAGTCCGGGACTATCAGACTACTGGATAGAACATACAAAGAACTAAACCGTGATCCGTACTGCTGCTTTTGGTTGGTGGGAGAAGAAACGATAAAGAAAGCTGAAAAACAGAGCACCGAGAGATACTATCAATCTCGTCAGGAAGTTGTGCGGGCAGACCCCTCCCAGCCCACAACAAAATATATCCGTACTACCCCACTGCCACTGTATTAACTGCTAACATACATTTTCTTACATTTTCTAAATTATGATTTATGCTCCTTCCATAAATTCTGAGGAATCTGCCTGGGCCCTGGGATATTACCAGTAGCTATAGTCAACGTCTGAGGCATTTCAGTACTTTTAGTGACTACCCGCAATAGCTAAAATATCTTACGTTTTCCATACCGAGTCATCGACATATTTTGCAAGCGTCTACCGCTGATGCCTATCTTCGTCGCGGAAACTCATAGTTCATGATTACAGTTTCTTTTAATCAAATTTATTACGTCAATCAATTTTTTTTTTTGTCTGGTCTCATTTAAAAGGATAATACTGACTACTGAATCTTTAGACTGTGTTTGGATGGATCTCAAAATTGTTTCAAAACATTTTCACAGTCATTTTTTTCACCTATTTCAATACTTTTTCATTAATTTCAATAATTTTTTACAAATTTAATAATTTTTAACATATTTTTCACTAATTTTAAAAAAATCCACACTACTTTAAAAAAAAAAATATAAAAAATATTTAAAATTAAACCAAACATCTTAATATTCAAGTACGTGGCGTATTAGGCTGCTTTACTCATATTTGATGACCAAAGGCTAGCCATTATTTTGCAATTTTTTTTTTTCAAAAATTGTTCATAGTAGAAGTTCTCTGAGATCTTTATAAAAACATTTTGAATAATTTGTATAGTCTCTAACTCGACTCAATAGACGCTCAGGGCAAGTATTTGTTAAAGCAATTTCACAAGAAAGTTGAGCGGTTGAGCCTGCATACATAATCTGAAAACCGTATAAGAGAACCAGAGATCTGAGGGGAAGAAGAAAATAAAAAGACAACCTAAAACCCACTTCTACCTTGTTACTTGTTAAGTTGGAAGAGGAATAGAGAAGAGGGGAACTCGAACCCGAGGTACAAGAGTTCTTAGATGTTACCTACTTTTTTCGAATAAGAAGACAAAAAACTATGTCCTGAATTTACTTCAGAGTATCATGTGCAACCGATTTTCTATAGATTTTAAACATCTTAAATTTCGAAAATCGCGAAAAATAATTGATCGAAGAGCACGGGATACTTTCGACTCAGAAATCAGACCATCGGGAGCAGAACCCATAAAGAATGGAGGATATACCTCTACATTACTTGTGGAGGATGTTAGTCAGATATGTATGGACGCCCATCTCAGCCAGTAATATTCCCCCTCTCTTTGAAGGATGCTGCAGTCATGATTTGAGCCACCTTCGACCGCTCTTAAATTTATTTTTCTCTCCCGACTCATATTTTATGTTATCCTTTGAGTAGGCTCGATGTGCCAATAATAGTTTATAACACTTTCACATTTGATATGCACAACCTTTTTTTCTTTTCTTTTTTGCTGTATAAGAAGAATTGTGCGTTTTTCATGAGTTGGATTCTTTTGGATACAGATTTTTGTTACATAATATAATTCAAATAGAGATAAACATAATTAATGAATCATATTATATTTAATTATATTTATAAAATTTCAACAAATATAAATTTTTAAATAATTAATATTTATGATATATCTATCTCACTAACTAATGTAAATGATCTTGGTCCGAATTTCTGGGTCCAACAAACTTTCCTCTCAAAAATTGTATATTAAAATGGCTTTTAGGTGAAAAGGTGGACAACCTCAGGGTCAAGATTAAACAACTTTATCCCTTTTGCCTCGACGATAATAAATGAGTTTGCTCCTGCCCAGGGTCCTATGCCATGTTAAGTAACGAACCTTTTAGTTCAGCGAACGAAGCTCCTCGTCGGCCAGCCCAGTCAGTCACATGAGGTAGTTTAGTTGCACTTGATGAATGATTATATGGAGTTCTAATCCATGCTCTTCTTGTCAGATGGTCCCTGCCTGCAACTTTTCTCTTTGTTTTGTTGTTAAGCAGGGACCAAGCGACCTTACACTTTAGGGGGAGCCAATTGGGTAGACTGTTTTCTACTGAAAGGGGAGGGGGAGGCAGAACCACAAAAAATCAACCATTTTAGTGAACGGAACTACATTGCTCCGTCACCCACCTTGGCTCCCCCTGCTATCAACTCTCTCACGACTTACTGGGAATATTAATATATGGGGAGGGTTCAAATGAGTTTGTATTTCTTGGAACGCTACCCAATATGTTATTTTCTTGGGTAAGCAAACGCTACCAAAATTTATGGGTTGAGAGGACGATAAAGTTCGCCATCGGACGAAAGAAACAGTGCGATTGATCCCTCAACAATTGCCGTGGTGGTTATTTTAGGGAAAGTGACAATTGCCGCTGTAGTTAGCTGTATCAGAGTTTGGATTCTTCCTTCTCTGAAAACTAACACCAAAATGGATCAGAGGATCCTAATCCCATCGGGACAGTATTCAATAATTCGAAACGGGGACCAGTCTGGCAGCCAACTATTCCATGCATTTTTTGGTAGCTTGGATTGTAAAATTTTAATAAACACGCTATAAAATTTTATTTTAACTTTTACCAATCATCCACCAATTTCAATACATCACTTTTTTTTAGACCGATATAAAATTTTAACAAAATTTACTAAAATTTTATAACAAAACATTAGAAAGTAGGGCCACATAGAACTCACCCGAAACAGAGTACGAGTCCCCGCGGCTTAAGTAGTGCCAAAAGCATCTTACTGAAGCAGAAGGTGCTTTCAGTCCCCATATCAGTTTTATTATCCTTTTCTTGGCGCTCAATCAGAAGCAGGCAGCCATAGACTTGATTCAAAGTCACTGTAAAAGGGTAACAGGGGAATGCATTTCGAAATTTTAGCAAGGCGCAAAATGACTTACAAGAGTTGTGTTCTGTAGAGCATCTAAGAGTACTATCTACTGCTCACATTATTCTTATACAAATTCCAGCTCTCCTTCTCAGACAGGTTGTTGACTATCCGAATCATCTTGCCACTACTAGTGGATCGGATGCCCCATCATCCGAGATGTCAAAGCACAAATCATCGCTCTTGCACAACGCGTAAACAACATCCACCATGCTTGGCCTCTTTGATGGGTCTCTATGCAGACAAGCAATAGCAATAGTCATGACATTCATCACACTGTCAATCGAGCACGAGTCCTCCATCAGAACCTCATCCATCCATTGCTTCACTCTCTTTGCCTTCCTCTCTTCGTTCCCCTCCAAAATCCCACTAGCCTTTGCCCACAAGACATTCCCCGTCTCATCAATTGCCTCCTTCCCAGAAACAAGTTCTAGCAGAACCACCCCGAAAGAAAACACATCCATTTTTGTTGAGACCACACCATCGGCTAAGTACTCAGGTGCAATATAACCTTGAGTCCCAACGATGTGCATTGTTATGGCATTGCATCCGGATTTCGCTAATCCAAAATTGGCAATTTTAGCTCTCATGTTCGAGTCTAAGAGAATGTTGCTGCTTTTTATGTCTTTGTGTACGACCCGTGGCCTGGTGTGCTCGTGGATGTATTGCAGCCCATTTGCGACATCAATGCCTATCCTCAACCTTGTTTTCCAGCTCAATTTCTCGCTCCTCTCTCCATGCAGCCATGAATGAAGAGACCCGTTTTCGACATACTCGTAAATTAGGAAGCAAGTTGCATCTTCTGGGTCTATGCAGAAGCCCTCTAGCTTCACCAAACTGCCATGGTTTACCTTCATAAAAGAAATCATGGTTTTGTTAAAATTGGAAATACAAGATTCGTAGTTAACTATGCAATAATTAAAAAGAGTTTAAAAGGATGATGTCAGAGGAAGGAAATTGTTGACCGAGTATTTCAATCTCTTTTGTTTCTGTGTTCCCTTCGTTGGTGCGCTTTTGTAGGAGTTCTCGTGCAGAAAATTTTGAAAATTTCCTTTATAAGTCTGCCTTGTTGGTTAATGGACCAAGCCCTCCTGAACTTCTTCGACGAAGCAAATGTTGGCCTATTACAAGAAATGGGGGCTTACCTTCACGTTTTGCGCTTATCCGGCTTCCTCAGGAATCAAGCCTGGACTTGTGTTTCGTCTCAAGCAATCCCTTTCTTTAATTTTTTTTCTTTTCTTTTCTTTTTTCTCCCCCGAGTCGCTTCTGCCGTCTACCTTTTTAATAGCTAAGATACAAATTTTAAGGTGCAGTTTATTTTATCTTATCTTGTAAATTATAACGTCTAGTTGGAAGCTAATGGACAAATCTTTCTTTCTTTCCACATGGGCGACCATCCTTAAGTTACGTAATTTGTCGTTTTATGTGAGGGATCAATATATACGACAGGGACGCTACTGCTACTTCACCTAACCATTGTTTTATATATGTATTTATAGTAGACAATTATATCAGGAGACTTGATCAACGACCCAATCGACCTATCTTATTCAACCCCACATGAAAGTCTTTTCTATACCACATGAAAGTCTTTTCTATACCCCACATGGTTTCCTTAGCACATGAAAACCATTTCCGTGTAACTGCAGAACTCGTTGCAAATTCAAAGTATCTCGAACAGAGTTGAGGTGTCACTGTTTGAATTTCTGTCATGTTTGATGGATATTTAGTGGGGATGTTTTATGATTTGAGAAGGTTGTGTCCCTCGACCACAGATTCTCCTTGGCCGAAAATTTGCGAAGATCAGGGGTGTGTTAACTAATTACTGGCCACAAATACTGTGCTTTGCGAGGAAGAAGCCTTCGGCGGTCTTCATCACCCAAAATTTCTACCGCCTGATATTTTCATCTCAATAAAAATAATTCTTCAAAATTCTCTCTTTCCTCGTTAAATTATTAATTTTCACTTTAAATAAATATAATAAATTAATTTCAATCATCTCTTTTTTTATTTTTTACTTTAAAATAAATATAATAAATTAATTTCAACCACCTCCCTCTTTATTTATTTCTTTATTTACTCTTTTACTTATCCATACCCAAAATTTTCACTCACCCTAAAATTTCCATATCCGAACACCAACTTTGTTCTGTCTCTGCCAGTGTGAAAATGCAGTGCCTTTATTGATTTGTCTACCCTCCTATATCAGCAAAGCTTATTTTATCTGGACCTAGTAAATAGTAAAGACTGTACCATATGAGAAAAAAAGGAGTTTTACCTTCTGCAAGATCTTGAGCTCCTCATAGGCATTCCATTTCATCTTCTTGATGGCAAAGACCTCCCCATCGATGGACCCTTTGTACACAGACCCCTGAATCAAGGAACTCTCACTGAACTCATCAGTGGCTTCCATCAACTCCTCAATCTTAAACATCCTGTACTTGTCCAGGCAATCCGAAACATCTGCCATCAAGTTCTCCTTTTCCTTCAACCCCTTCGCCCCCTTACCCAATAGCTGCCTCTGGTTCTCCTCATCTCTCTCCGTGCTCTTCCTTTTCTTCATCACTCTTTCTCTATGAACCCACATCGCAATAAGCAAAATCAACAAAAATCCGGCTATTCCCAACCCAATTGCCAGGCCAGTAACAACCCCTTTCCGCTGATCACTCTCAACAGGAGGTGGAGAGGCAGGAGGAGGAGAAGGAGCCACAGCAGGCTGTGACAGTTGGGGAAGCTGAGTGACTGGAATGAATATAGTATTGAAAGGCTGAAAACTATCTCCATTAACATCAATTATAGACTGCTGTTGTACTCCAAACCTTGAAGCAACTGATGATAAATTATCAGAAGGCTGGAACACGTAGGATACCAGATAATTGACTTGGTTTTGCAGCTGGGTCCTGTTGGGACACTTGCAAAAGACGGGAAATATGGCATTAACACCAATAGTAAGGTTGGTAGCGACTAGAGTGGGGTTGACAGCCTCAACAGACTGGTAAGTTGTAAGATTCTGAAATTTATTGGTGGAGATGAGGAAAAACGTGTCGCCGCCATTGATTGTGTATGAGATGTTGGCATAAGAGATATTACCAATGGAAGTGTTAACGGAGTTGCAAGAGCACGTAAGAGGAACAAAGAGGGGTTGACCTGCAACAAGAGCGGTGGAAGGGGAGGATATGTTGCTGGGTTTTGATATCATGAGGCGGCTGACTGAGAAGAGGTCACCAACGGAGGCAAGGTCAGTGAAGTTGGGGGAGGTGGCTTGGTAGTAGGCGTAGGTTTGGCATGGATAGGGAGTCTGGGCTGCTGTGCAGGTGTAGCCTGTGGTATTTGGTGCCGGTTGGGCATGTGATGTGTGGAGAAGGTCATGGTACAAGAGGAGGAGGAAGAAGAGAGAATAAATGTGAAAGGGTGTGGTTCTCATCTGGCCGTGTGGTTGTGCTTTCCTTCCTGCCCCTGAAAATGTTTGGGACAGGTCTATAATATAGAAGATCAAGTGCAGAAAATGAATATAGAACTCTATTCGTCAAAATGCCTCCCCTTTTCCACCTTCTCCCGTCAATATCTTTTTTTTATCAATATCATTTTGGTGCTACCACTCGATGATCTCCTCGTGTTTTCCTGGTCAACAGTTGAATGGAAAATCTCGCCGCCAATCCACAGATCCCAAAATGGTTTCGATAATCTATTCAGATTTAAATTGTCCAATCAGCTTGTACAACAATTGCTGGACTTTTCAACGAGGGCACTAGCGCTTCTGATGGAACGGAATGAATAGGGCCAAAACCATGTCAGTACTTCAAAGGAGAGACTGGAGAGTCCACTTGATCCCCGTATTTACGCCCAAATGTGAACCCACGATTGAATGTGGCCGGGGGCCCCGACTTTCCAGGCAAGCAACCAAAAAGACTGACTTTTTTTCTGACAACAGACTGCCTTAAAGTCACGTCTGGGGAAGGAAAAAATGTGACCTTAGAGTTCGATACCGTGTGCTAAACGGGGCCCTTGACTCACGGCAAAGGCGTCATTGGAAGTAAGGAGCAAAAGGGCAGGCTAGACAGCAAATAGTTGGGCCACACACTGACCTAGATCCTAGGTATCGTTGCCTGAACATTTGGCCGAACATGTGTGGATGCAATCCTGTAATGTTTCGGATAAGATACCAATTAGTTTTTTCTTTTCTTTTTTTCTTTTTATGCCCCGTAAATGTTTCATATGAAAGCAAACATGAACTCTTGTCAAAGGGGGAAGCCTTCGGCTTGAACAATAGAAGGAGACAAGTTTGGAGAACATACCCATAAAGTTGTCTGAGAGCGTGTGCTATTTGTATTTTCCCAATCCAAACCTCGTGAAGGACAAAGGTGGCCACCGAATCACTCTACATTGTCAGGTCTATTCGGGAGAAATTCAAAGTTCAGTTAGCGTGGGCAACAAGCTCATCTCCTTGCTCAGTGGCAGCTCGGTCTGATGTTTCTGGTTTTAGAGATTCTGCTTCTATTCCGTTTAATATTTTGTACTGCGATTTGGACCCGTTGGTTGTTTAGTTATGTTTAATGAAGTGTCTTTTCTGAGAAAAGAAAAAGAAAAAAAAAGAAGCGACTTTTGCATTTGACATTCGTCACGACATTCTTAAGAACCAAATTTGGGTACCAGAAAATTAATATACCGTTTGTTTTCCAATATTACGAGGCATGAAAATTTTTAATAAAATAAACATTCTAAAATTTTTAACTTTGACACATATATACTTCACCTTTCATAAACTCCAATAAATTTTAATAAAATAAAGATTCTCAAAATTTTAAAAATATTCTCTGAAATTTTGACAAACAAACACCCCCTAAGTTATGGGAAAAGCTTGTAAGAAAAATGCCGAGAGCTGCATTCAAGGCACAAATTTGAGTATAAACCGATTTGCTATGTCTTTCCAAGATGACGGAATTTAGGATTACTCAATTTGATGATAGCCCAGGAGTGACATATGAATATGCTTTGGAGTTAGGACAACAGATGACAAATATAAGTTTCTCGCTCGCCATGCTGTTACACTTAAGAGGCATAGAACTATCTGAGGAAGTTTTGAATGAACGAAACAAACTCTGAAAATTGAAGTGAAAATTGAAAACGAGCATTGGTGAATGGAGAGTAGCAGAATTCAGAAGACGAGGTATATATTTGTATGTAAAGGGAGAATCATCAAGACAACTCAGAGCACCTAACAATCTTGCCCGCCTAACGAAGCTACTCAACTGGTTGGTAGTAGTCCATGGTAGAGAAGGAACTTCAAAATGCAACTCCAAAAAGCCTAATGAATACCCAACCCCTGCCCCTACCTCCCCCTCTCTCCCAGCTGGCAAATGAAATTAGCCCCTAACCTTCTATCGTATGACATTGCTGCCAAGTGATTGCCATCCCAACACCATCACCTCCACCACCTTCAACAACCCATGTCATCACAAAAAGATCGTCAAACACAAGTTACCAACTACCAAAGAAATACCGAGAGTAGAATCACTGTAGAACCTGATATTGAGAAAAGAAAGAGACAGAATTAAAACAGAGCGGGCAGTTTCCCTTCTGGTCCTTAGACAAGTTTTGGAAGAAAACACTCTATTCAACTGCTGATGAGGAAAACAGAGATTCCAAAGGCTTTGAAATTCTGTTCAATTCCAAAGTGCACTATAAAGGACAATGTCGTTTAATGTTCATTGCTTGAAATTTGAGGAATATTTCACGAGCTGGACTTAACAAAAGCTTTTACATTCAATTTCATGTTTGCCATGATCTTTACAAGTTGACAAACTACTTAAGAGGGATTTGATTCTTCGCATAAACATCACAGAATCAAATATATATAATGTATAAGCAAAACAGACAGGAAAACCCTGCTGAAAAAAAAAAACATATAAACCTTTATACTCATGCTGCTTATGAATTCTCATAACAAAGAAATATTCCAAGGACAAATTATCTCTTTGTTATGTCATCCTTTGTCACAGTAAAATCCCAGAGGTCCTCATATTTCTCATTGAAATCCCAGATGCTCATGGTGTTGTAGTCAGCTATCAACTTGTCACGTGCTCCTCTCTCCATATTGTATATTTGAGGTTCAAAGTTGTGAGGTTTATCAGGCTTATCCATCTCAATTATAGTAAATACTGTCATAAACAACCCTGTTGCAATGAGCAAGTACACCATCTGAAAACAAGCAAAAAGGAATGATTACGCAATCATGACAAACTAAAATAATTCCGGTTTTCTGAGGAAAAAAAAATCCCAGTTTTATTCCAAGGTACAATAGCAGTTGCATATTAAGATAAAAGACTCTGGATATATTAAATTTGCATCTTTTATTACCGGAACGTGGAAGAACATCCCAGCAGCAATTCCTGGGAGGAAGAGCCATGAAATAAACCCTGCAAGAAAATCAACCGAGAAGATCTTCAGTATTTCTTTAAGTTAGTAAGTTGTCAAAGCCAGTGGTACTCATTTATACCCTGAAAACCTGTAGGAGGTTCTACTGCAGCAATATCCTCTGCTATTGCTCCCCAAAAAGTCCCTGATTTAAGAGGTCAGTAAAAGATAATCATTATAAGTAGCCTTCATGAACAGAAAACAAGGATTTCATTCTCAAAACGAGAAATTGTGACCTTAGTGTCACTAACAAAGAATAAAACTTATCCCACCAAAAAAAAATAAAACAAATAAAATCTTATAGCTTAGTATGAAAATTGAAGCTTCTGGCAAACTTAATAGTAAGTTATTTCATTTGCCAACAGGAAAGTCTGTTGGTCATCGGTAGGGTATGTCTAAGTTTAAATCCCCTGAGGACTAAGAAGCTTCAAATATTATCACTGTCTAGTACTTTACTCCCGCAGTTACATATAAACTTGAATAATCCACTCTGAGAACAGATGATGTGGCCCGAGCTTCACTGAAAAGAAAGACAGTTCAAGCCAATTTTCTAATTGGACAACCTGACAGTATTTTTAGGAATACAACAATAATTTACCAGCTGGGTTTTGTTTTATTAAGAATAGTGAAGTTTTCGATATCGGCCTCGAGGTAATTGTTGAGGAAACTCAAGAAGGCAATTTAAGGCTTTTAGGCAGATGGGCATGAAAGAGAGAGTCATCTTCTTTCCTTACGTTCTTAAACTATTTTGAACGAGTTTCCTTTTCAAATTTTTTTTTTTTGGCAACCTAGTTATTCTCCAGGACAAAAACTGACGCCCCTAAAGTTTACCATCAGTGGCAGGATTTGTCAACCGTGACAAACACCCCACAAAGCAATCCAATTTCCCATAGCCCAGGACACCCGATAGTAGAGAAGTTGGAATTCTAATTCCACACTATCCCATATAAACAAAGAAAAGCAAGTAAAGTACCTTTTTCTTCACCTTCGTGGTACGTGTGGTGTCCGTCATACTCCCCGTACTTGAAATCTTCCTGAAAAACACAGATAACCGTCAAGAAAAGCCTCTCACGCACACACGGAGAGAAGTGGCCAAAAGAGAGAGGACGTACAGGGTCGACGCTGTTTGTGGCCCAACGATCAACCGGGTCTTCGTTGAGATCGGGCTCAATCTCGGACAAGCCAGCACGGTTTAACTTCGTAGGCCTGCCATTCTTCCACGGGTTTCCGTACGTTTTGGAGGGCATTGGAGCTAGGCTTTTGGTGGGTTGAAACCCCCACTCCTAATCCTAGTTTCCAAGTGATTGGAGCTCAGTTTTGAGCCTGAAACGGCAGAAAGCACAGAGAGGAAGGAATAGCAGACCGCCATTTTCCGTTTTATCTTTCATCTTTTGGCGATTTGGTAAGGCTTTGAATGCGCGCCTTGTTTTCGCAACGGTAGGATAGTGTTCAGGTGACGGTGGGATCTTTTTAAGATGGAGCACCAGCGAGTTAAATTTTGACGCGTGTTACGTCAGCAATTGGCTCATCCGCTTTTGGACGGCGGATGATACCGCTCGGCGCTTGCTGCTCACGCTCAGTGATAGTTACGATGTTTTCAATTCGTTTTTTTTAGGTCCTTGAAAAAAAGAAAAAAGCAATTTGTTTTCTGAAATATATTTTCCTGCAGCACAAAAATATCAAAACTTTTTCCTTTATAAAGATTAGAATTTTATGGAAATCTGAGTAAAAAAAATAGTAAAATTTTGTATGCAGGCACCTTCGAATCTCTACAATTTCACAGGACAAATGTTCAATTATAAAATGGATTATTCTAAATTCTTATAAATATCGGTTAAGATTTAATAAAATAAATTTAACTGATAGAAATTAGAATTTGATTAGACCTCATTTAATGAGATGAGATAAAGTTGACTTTGTTTTGTAATCACTTATTTTCATTAAACAACCTTGAATTTATTTATTTAAATCATTGCTAATACTTATAAGTATTAGTAATTTTATGTTATAAGTATTAGTGATTTTATAGAATAAGATAAAATACTTATAGAATTGAGCTTCTTATAACTAGTATTTTCTCTTATTTTATAAGGATTAAGATGTTTTACAATTTTTACTTGAATTGTATGGTATAATTTAAAAAGAGATAGATACAACAAGTGTTCAAAATTTTATATTGACAGATATGGACAACATTAAATGTTGTATGGTCTATTATTGTGTTTATCTTTCTTCAAATTATATCCTGCAATTTGAAGAGAAAATTATAGAAAATTTTTATTTATTTTATAAGACATACATATATGATATAATAGTTGGTGAAGATACAACAAACACCCCAATGCATTTGTTAATGCGATGTAAGAGAAAACCCAATTCAATTCACTCACGTAGACAGATTGGCAAAAAGGAAAATGAAAGAAGGGCTTTGATGGAGCTATTAAAACAATAAAAAATCAACAACTGATTAATAAAAATGAGTAACCAATAAAACTTGGTCTACTTTTTAATAAAATCTGTTGGAGTCATATGCTTTTGGTTATTAATTTATACATGTATATGTATGTACGGATGTATGGACATTGCCGAATTTTCAGCAATAGTCTCGGCCACAGTGCCGTTGACATCACCACGACATTGCGCATCCAAAAGCAGTCACTCGGAAGATGCTGAATAAAAAAAAGTGACTGGTATGGCCGGGCCGTTACGCATCATCCCCACCACCTCAGCATATTGGTGCGTGAACTTCAACCCCAACTTGCTTCGCCCTCGATTCCCTCATTTCATTTCATTTCCACGCCCGACTGTACGGAGACCCACTTCTCACTCAAGGTGCTGAGCTCTCTCCTCTCTCTCATCAGGCATCGTGTTAGGCTCCTCTCTTTTGTTTCACTAATGCCAAGCTGAATACTAGTTTTTGCTGAATTATTTTGGTCGTCTCTTCTGTTTTTGCGCTCGACCTTCTTATGCTCTTTCTTGATGGATGAACCGTATAGTTACACGTTGACTTGAATGATTGAACTGGGTTGTGAACTGTGCCTTGGTATTCGTATTTCTCATTTGTCCAGTCATTTTTTATTGATTAATGGACTTTTTGCAACGGATTTAGATTCAGATGCTAAGCACCACCATCTAAAAGGGATTGCTGCGTTGGGATGCAGGCATTAGCAATAGCGCTAATGTTCAGGGCTGAAAATTTTTGCAAGTATGTTGCTACCTGTGTTGATCCTAAACCTCTAGGTAAACCCTCAAGTTAGGAGTATAAAACAGTAGAGGTTAATGGGTAGAATCATTGCATCAAAGTTGGTCCATGTGATGTGTTGAGATACACATAGGATTCTGGTGTGAAGAGAGGTTTAATGTGAATGATTGCACCTAACTTTATTTGCCCCTGATACTGGGAAGCTCGAAAGCATATAGAAGTCAATGTTCTCAAAGCCAAGAAACATAGGATTTGAAACCATAGGTTGGAGGAGGAGGAAAAAAAAGAGACATGTTGACAGGAAAAGACACATAAAAGAAGTTATAGTTCGATAAACTTATTGTTTATCTGTAAACCAAAAAAAAAAAAAAACATGTTAGTGTGGGATTCAGAAAAGTTTGAATCCAACCTTTGGCATTAAAAGTGATTGTCTAATGAAATCAGTAATCCAACAATTTGAGTTGTTTTGCAGTCTCAAATTCCTTGATGCCTATGTGGTCCAAACTTATTAGGTGTGTTAGTATGCCAGCTTTAGATTAGCAATTAAGACAAAAGAAAAGAAGAATAAGGAAAGAAGATTGATGACTTAGAGAGAGACAAGAACACAAGCAAAAGTAGTAAGTGGACAAACCTTCCCTTTGTGGGGCAACGTCGATGGCTGTTAGAAAAACTTGTTTTTCAATCTTTGGATGGCTTTCCATCAAAATTTAAGGGTGATTGATCTGTTCTCCCCCCAACCAAAAAACATGTTACAGCGGTAGTAACTTGCATTTTTTGCATTTTGAATTCTGCTGATTGCTTTTAGTAGGGTCTAGAAATTAAAACTCAGTGCTATATTCTGCCGAAGCGATACCTAGAATACTAGATTTCAGTTCAATCCAAAAACGTTTTTTAATTTTCATTTTTCAGCTGGTGTTCAATGTTTCAATCCTAGAATTTGTTATCTTCCTACATCTTATTCTTGCCTTTTATTCGGTTGATTAATTATCTCTGGCGTTCAATGTGTTTGTGAAAGATTTCCAGCCTCTTTAGCCATGGATGATTCTAAAGCTGGCCCAACAAAAGAAATGCCACTGGGATTAGATGCAGCAATGGAGGAGGAATATACTTCACAGTCTAAGTTACTTCAAGAGTTCAGTAGTATCTCCAACATTGACAAGGCTTGGATTTTTAAGTCTGATGGTGGTATGACTGCTCATTTTTATCTTTTCTCTTTTTCAACGTCTGATTCTTTCACCCAAGCCAACATAGCCAACAGGAGTTGCTCACAATAATATTTGCCCATGTAACTTTGCTGCAGGCATAGGTGCTCAGGCAATGTTTTCCATTAGCCAAGCAAATCTTTTGGCAAACAAGAAGAGGAAGTTTGTTCTATCCGCTCATATATCCGAAGAAAGTAACAATTCCGTAAGCTTCCGATGGGCCCCATTCCCCATGGAGATGACAGGAGCGTCTACAATTGTTCCATCACCATCAGGTTCAAAGCTTCTTGTAGTTCGCAACCCTGAAAACGAGTCACCTTGCAAATTGGAAATTTGGAGTCCATCCCAGTTGGAAAAGGAGTTCCACATTCCCCAAGCTGTTCATGGCCCAGTATATACTGACGGATGGTAACTGCCAATATGGATATAGTTTTTCTGATTATTTGCTTATTCAACATTTGATGTTAATCTGGTTTACCGTTGACTTTGTTTGTGTATTGCTATAGTAGTGGAAGTTGTCCACTTGTGGTCATGATGCTACTGAGCTGTAGTTGCAGTGGCTATAGCATTTAATAGTAATCTTAGTTGTTCCTGTCTCTCAAATATAGTTATACTCATGCTATTCCCATTCTCACAGAACTAGTCTCTTAATGGTACAGGTTTGAGGGGGTTTCTTGGAATTCTGATGAAACTCTTATCGCTTATGTTGCTGAGGAACCATCTCCCTCCAAGCCCACATTTAATGACCTTGGCTTTAAGAAAGGTGGTTCCACCGATAAGGACTGTGGGAGCTGGAAAGGTCAAGGAGAATGGGAGGAGGACTGGGGAGAAACCTATGCAGGAAAAAGGCAGCCTGCACTTTTTGTTATCAATACTGCCAGGTTGGTTATCAGTACCAAGTAATTTTTTAGAAGCTTTTTTAGAATGGAAAACCTTAAATGGAAGTTATCTATGTTGTATAGTGGAGAGATACAGGCTGTTCGTGGAATTGACAAGTCGTTGAGCATTGGCCAAGTTGTGTGGGCTCCATCGTCTAAAGGCATGCATCAATATCTGGTTTTTGTAGGGTGGTCATCGAGTAGAAGAAAGTTGGGTATAAAGTACTGCTATAATAGGCCCTGTGCATTATATACAATCAGGGCACCACTTTGGGAGTCAGGAATCGATGGACTTAAAGTCAAGTGGGTTGTTCTATACTTTTTTCCCCCATTGCTGTGATTTTTCTTTCTTTTTTGTGAATTATTACAGTTGGAGATTTGTATATCTAACCTAATGTATGGATTGCTTGCTCAGATGACAAAATATATTTACTCATGAATTTCCTGTAATGTTTCAGAGATAGCTTGACTGAAGACGGGTCCATGCTTAATCTACTCAACACATAAGCAGTGCCTTCTTTCCGCGGTTCAGGTATGCTACTTGATAATCACTGGATTCCTAGCACCTGAGAATTTGAGTAAAATGACGAACCCTGACCTTTTGTTATCCCTACAAACACGACTCGAAGCCCCCGAAGGCTCGGGGAACCTTTGACGCTCTAGTTAGAAACTATAGTAAACAGAAGAGGAATCTAATTAATTATAAATGACTTCAGGCGTCCCACTTTCAGCTCTAAGTCCTATTAATTACTTGAGGTAGATTCCGTTTTGATATAGGGCCCTCCCAAAAGATTTCCTTTTTTTTTTTTTTTTTAAGGCAAGATGAGTTCTTCTGAATATGTGGCCTACAAAGAGGCCTGAAAGTTCTTTCCGTATGTGAATATGTTCTGTGTTTTCAGAGATAAAATCACATCTTCAAATAACCAGAAGTTAGTGAACAGTTCATAGCTATTAATTTCAGTTATGCTCCCAGCGTAAAGTAGTTTTAGACAAAATATTGTCCTTGTGGCGTATGTAGTAATAATCATAATCTTGTTCTTCTTAAGTCCTCAATTTTCTTGCTTGAGAGATTTTAAAAGTCATTAAAATTCATCCTCCCCTTCCACGCTTTATAGAGTAGAGGTCTGTTTAACCGTTATAGAAATAGTATCTCTAAACAGTGTGAGACATCTAGATATAATCTATACGGATCCAGTTACAGACATGTAATGACATATTTGGAACCTGATGTTTGAACAGTAAACGTTTTTAAAGTTCCTAAGTTTTGTTTTTAATACTGTCCCGCAAAAAGTTTAATGGATTCAAGGAGCCCATTTCGGCGACAGATTCTTACTCTTGATTGGCCAACCCCATATAAAGCTCTGTCTTAAGTTCCTCTAAATTGTTGATTGGGTTTTGAGTTCTTGAAATCTCCTTTTGAAAGTTGTACATAATAAAATTTCCTCATATCCACTTATTATAGTCAATGCTCTGAAGTAATCGAGAGCTCTGATTTGGCTTTTTTTGTAAGCTCTGCTGCTTCTGACTATGGACAAGATTTTGTTCTAAATTGGAAAATTGAGAACCATGTGAACTCTGTAATTCAATTAACCCAAAAAAAGATACATATCTCATTTGTTGGATTTGAGCCATCAAATTTAAACGTCATACACACTATTACGTCAAAACGATCTCCTCAGAAATGTGGTCATCTCCGAGTTCACTCGGTCAAATAAGGTAAGCTTAACCCAGTTAATGTCTTATCTCAAATGAGGTGAGTTAAAGAGCAGTTTGTTAATCCAATTCGATTAAAACTCATAATTACTTCTGGGATCCCGTAATAATGTAAAATATTCTATAATGATTATCTTTCCCATTAAGTCACTACACTGATGTGGATTTTGAGATGAACTTGAGAGGTCATTCAGTTTATATGGAAAGATTTTGAAAGTCTTGTTCCGTACTGGGAGCTTATATGCCACGGCTTGACATTTTTTGTGCTGCAAGCACCTTCAGTGCTAAAACGAAAGTTTTAGTTAGATTTTAAAAGATATGATGAGCTCATTTATTTGACAGGTCCAAATGATCAAAACTGATATAGTTTTTGCACAGCTGAATTTTGGCTTTCTGCAAAAAGCTCCGCATTTGGACTACAAGGATAACTTTTCCAGCCATAATTTAGGTCATGTTTGCGCTTCAAGATTTTCAGAAAATTTTGGTGGTGTTTTGAAAATTGAGGTAGATGGATTTTCTATTGGATTTTGCGAAAAAGTAAGTGAAAATTCAAAAGTATGTTTGGGAGATGGTGGAAAAAATTTGGAGTTTTATGAAAGTAATGGAGTGAAAAAAAGAAAGAATAATGATTTGAGTGAATTTTTTATATTTATTGTGAATGAAACAGATAATTTGATGGGGGAGAGACATGATTTTGAAGTTTTTTTTTTAAAAAAAAAATCGGAATAAAAAAGAGAAGGAAAAATTTGTGGGTGTGAAAACCCGAAAAGTGAAAAATTCTCTGAGACAAAATTTTTGAGTTAGTGTTATGTTTGGGATTGAGAATTTTGGCCAAAATTCTCATTGCAAGAACCTAGTGTGTGATCCTTTGCATGATGCTCTTGTAAAGTATATCATCTCCACCTTCTTCTGATCACTTCAGGAGTTACAAACAATAAGAGATTTATTTGGAATGCAATTGGTTTCTGTATTTTTATGTCACTGCACTAATAATTGTTTCTTTCAATATGGTATGTGAAGATTCCTGTTATTATGTGTGCTACGGATGGTTGCTTCCCGGGGCTTTACTGTTCAAGTTTCCTTAGCAATCCATGGCTTTCTGATGGGAGAACCACAAGAGATATATATTCCACCTGGGGCAGCAGCCAAGTAGTTCTTTCTGTGAATGTGTTGAGGTATCTTGAAGTGCTGGTTGCATATCTTTTCTCCTATTGGCAAACCTTATAGCTGTTGCTTGTACAATCCACTTATGGTATCTTCTGTTGAATTATAGTGGGAAAGTGTTACGTATCAGCCCAGCTGACTCAAAGTTTTCATGGAATGTTCTTACATTTTTCCAAACATGATCCACTGCGAATAGGGACAAAATTCTTGCTTATTCCTGTCCCCCTATAATGAAGTGCCCATTTTTTCTCTGGACGAGAACCACAATACTCGGATGTTCTGTTATTTCTTTAATCAATTAATAGCTCAGATCCTTGGGACCTTGAGATGGGAGACTATGTGCGCCATGAAGAGCTACGGAAATAACTGCCTGCATAGTTGAGAGTTGTTATGTTTGACTAGATCGATAATAAGGCTATTCACATAAATGGAAATTTGTTTGCAAACCTCCGTCAAGAGCACTGGCGTGTCTCCAACAGTTGCCAATTTAAATAGCGGCGGATTTGGTATCGGGGTTGAGAAAGCCAACCTTAAGCTGATTCCAATGAGTTGGTTACACAAGGGCTCGCCGATGGTATCAAAGCTCGCAAATGTTATATAATATGCTCTGAGGTCACAGGCCTGTAAACTTTTACCTCAAGTATTATACTTCCTATGATTTACCTGCGTCAATAAGTGGCGTTGGGGTTTTAGGGAGAATCATGTCCGAATTTGGATGCACACAGCTGTGTCTTCTTACACTGATCTCGTTTTGGCAAGGGTCAAATTAATCAGTTGCTTCGTCCATACCTCAGGTTGCACGGATCACAGAATTGATACTGATAGAACGCAGTCCAGGGAATTTTCGGAAATAAAGCCCTGGCACACAGCGACATGGTTTATCACAATGAAAACAACTATTTGAATCTGTCAATAATGCGATCACCACTTAATCATCCTGAGAGGACGATGGCTGTTTTATATCCTCAGTATTGGTTTGGTAGCATATCTGGCCATATGTCCGCCAGACTAGCTACGCATTGGAGGGTGTGATCGAATATGATCATCTAGCAAATAGTGTCCACCATATATGCTTCAAATAATCACATATATATCTCAGTCCAAACGCCGATCGAGCTTAGCCGCAATATTTGTGTTGATGTGCTAAGTCAAGATGATGTTTGTATGGCTTGATAGTTCTTGCGAGAGGAGTTAAGGTTTTTGCGTATGATTCACGAAGCATGCTACCAGGTATTTGGGCGTGGAAATGGGACCAGGATCAACTTTCATTGTAAGTTCCAGGCCGGTTATGATGGATTTCGTGTTAGCTTGGAGGTGGGTTTTTTCGTGGATTTTTGGCGTATGGCGAGTATAGCGATGTCGGAGATGTGATCATTTGGTTACTTAGGTGGACGAGATAGGGCACAAAGTATTTGAGGAAATGGATGAAAAGCTCGGGGCTTGACTGGTTAAAATTCGGAAACTTATTTGTCACTGTTTACCACGGAGGTACTAAATTCCGGATTTATCCTTCGTGGTTTAATGAATTACACTTTCTTTACTGGTATAGCAGCGTGTTCAGCTCACAAGCTTCTTCTGTGTTTTTACCTTCCAACGTTCCTTTTTCTCGCTCTCAATTTGTCAGAATCTCTATATTTTCGTCCCACCTTTCCAACCACCAACCACCAATCAACATCTCCATCCCCCATTATAAACTCGATCCATTACAAACCAGGGATTTTGCAAGAAGCTTTTAAGTCTTAGAAAACTAATTTTTTATCCAAAAGATTTTAACTTTGTGGAGGACACGAGCAGCCCAGAAGAGACAAACTGGAAAGTGAAGACAAATTCTCATGCTCTTATGTTTTAAGTGACTCAATGATGCGCAGGCACTGCGTCAGCGTACAGGATGTAAACCTATTTAAACGTGCATGCACGCAACCTGTTTGATGAATTTTCCTCCAGAGGGTAGAAGATGCACACATTAATGAAATCGAAATGGCGAACCTTTGTTTGGGGAGGTATCAAAACCCAGAGAAGCGAACGTCTCTGTTCATCTCTCTCCTGCACACAGCAGCCAAAACCGGTACAGACCATACTGCAGGAGCTATGTAGTGTCGTTTCGAGCACGATTGGTGGATTAGATGAATTAGAATCGTCTCTAAATAAACTTACGGTTCCTTTGACATCCTCACTTGTGACCCAAGTAATAGACTCTTGCAAGCATGAAGCACCTACTAGGAGACTGCTGAGATTCTTTTTGTGGTCTCGTAAAAGTTTGAATTGCAGTTTGGAAGACGAGGATTACAATCATTCCATTCGGGTGTTTTCCGAGAAGAATGATCACACTGCAATGGACATATTGATTTCGGATCTTCAGAAGGAGGGTCGGGTGATGGATACTCATACTTTTAGTGTTGTCGCTGAGACGTTGGTTAAACTGGGGAGAGAAAATGAGGCATTGGGTATTTTCAAGAACTTGGAGGATTACAGATGCCCCCAAGATAGAGTTACAGTCACTGCCATTGTTTCTTCCTTATGTGCAAAAGGGCATGCTAGAAGAGCAGAAGGAGTCATGTGGCACCACAAGGATAAGATTTCGGGGGGAGAGCAATGCATTTACAGGAACCTTCTCTGTGGTTGGACCGAGCAGGAGAATGTCAAGGAAGCACGAAGAATTATCAAAGAGATGAAGTCGGCTGGGTTTATGCCAGATTTGTTTTGCTATAACACATTTCTTCGCTGCGTTTGTGAGAGAAATCTCAAACGTAATCCTTCTGGTCTTGTTCCCGAGGCGTTGAATGTGATGATGGAGATGAGGTCCTATAATATTTCCCCAACCTCAATCAGCTATAATATTTTGCTCTCTTGTCTTGGAAGGACGAGAAGAGTCAAGGAATCTTGTCGAATTCTTGAGACAATGAAGAAGTCAGGTTGTTCTCCAGATTGGGCTAGCTATTATCTTGTTGCGAGGGTATTGTATTTGACTGGGCGATATGGTAAAGGTAACAAGATCGTGGATGAGATGATTGGAGAAGGGTTGATACCTGATCGCAAGTTTTACTATGATTTGATTGGTATTCTATGTGGAGCTGAAAGGGTGAACTATGCTCTTGACCTCTTTGAGCGAATGAAGAGAACTTCATTGGGTGGTTATGGGCCAGTTTATGATGTGCTTATACCGAAACTCTGTAAAGGGGGGGACTTTGAGAAAGGTAGGGAGCTCTGGAATGAGGCCGGAGGAATGGGGGTTGCTCTCCGCTGCTCAAATGATGTGCTAGACCCTTCAATCACTGAGGTGTTTAAGCCAACAGCGAAATTGGAAAAGGTCAGCCCCGTGGACAGCAACACAACCAAGAAGCGGACGCAAGTGGCGAGTAATACTGAGAAGGCCAAAAGGAAAAACAAGAAAAAAAAGACATCTGCTTGGACTTGATCTTTGTTTTACCTCCTTCCATAAAGCTCTCCCGAGGCCTTCTTTTTCTGTGAGCACACTTATAATTCTAGATAGTTTTGGTCGATAAATTCCCTAACGAAGGTCATTCTCGAATCATTTTTCAGTGACTATTCTCCCACGTAGTTCGAAAATTTGATATCTCAAAAGCTATGAAGTGTATTCGCTATTGCGATCTATGGGGTCACCTGAACTGCCTCAATTTCCTTCTTCCTTCGTTCCTCTCGCAGTCCTGCATGTTGTTCTGTGTCATGTTGGACTATGATGTAAAGAATCTATTAGAAAAGTGTTTTGAGTAAGAACTGTAAAAATGGCTTATTCAAGACAGCCAGTCTCCATGAATGAACTTCAATCTATTTTCTTCCATGAATTGCAATCCTCACTCAACCCCTTTTTATTACACATAACTAACAACTAAATTCCTAATTACTTGAGCTTCTCTAACTAAACAGTTACAGCCCATTCTAACTACCATAACTACTAGCTCAGCCCATTAACTAAACTACTTAACTACTAGGTCAGTTCACTATAAAGTCTTTGTGTGCCAAAATTTTAGCCTAATAATATAAATACAAAATATTTTATCTGTTCTATCAATATCCAACATTTTAAACACTTCAAAATTTTGGCAAATAAATACCACCAAGTTGGCAAGTTATATATGACGACGTTTGTGTGAGCAACAGACTACCCATTTTCAGCGCTGCCCACAGAATTACCATGCAACAAGTTGCAAGCATATCCATATACCATGAAATTTTGCTTGGACTTGGATTATAAAGCTTGCAGTCAGTCTTGATTCTTCCACAAGCAAGTTGCAGATGTCAACTCATTGGCTTGGTAGCTCGGTAAATAGCAGATAGACTCGTGACTAGTGAGGTTAGTGACAATTAGACCGATTATATATTGTGCGAGGTTTATATTTTGGTTTGCACTTTGATTAAGGAGGCCGGCTTGTTAGCAGTTCCAATCAATCAGTTTTGGTCATGGCACATGGGGAGTGAGACCGAAACAGGAATGCAGGTGGGATCTGACATGGGTCCCTCGACAGGTTGATGTCTTGCCCACAGCTGAAACGCACATGTCAATGCAGCACATCATGGGAGAGTAATCTCAATTAGTGCTTCGGTTCGGATCCGGCGTCACGCCAACACGCTTCGAAGTCTATACTAGTGGTTTCGGTTTCCACGACCTTTCTTCTTTTTACAATTGTAAGAACCTGAAATTCAAAGCTGAGCTGTGAAAGGTGCGAGACAGTCGGGAGACACCGGAGGGTCCGTAGACGTAAGACACACGACAGACGAACACAATGAATATCGTTATTCGCCCAAAGTCACCCCTACAACACAAGCTCTGAGTTAATTTATTGTAACTAAGCGTATGACATAAGAGAACTGCAGGCGCACCGACAGCTGACAGTACTAGGAAAGGGTGGGGGGGGGGGGGGGGGGGGGGGGTTTGAATTCAACACGGTAATAAATTATGAATTAAAATAAGACCCTATTTTGCAGATCAAATATTAAAATATCAGTTCCTTGCCACCCTGTCTTGCAGTGTGAGTTACGGAAAATGAAAGGGACCCACGGTAATTTATTTTTTAAAAAATAAGCTTAATTGCACTCAAGTTCTTAAGAGATACGACAGTTGCAAATAAGTTTCTTATTTAACGCTTTCAATAAATAGACACTTGAGTTAGAGTTTAAGTCAAGTCGAAATTCTTCTATTTATTTTCTGTCAAATGTCGTTGTTGATAGTATTTTAAAATTTATGTTATAACGAGTTAGAAAATGCCACTTATTTGATTAAACACCCACGTCATATCTATACCAGGTGTTTATCGGTTCGTCGCGCCTGATTAACAAAAGAAAAACAATTTAATGAGTTTACGTCTGTCTCTCAATTGCAGACACCTAACATAGATGCGATATGAACATTTTAATTAGACAAGTGACACTTTCTAATTCATTATGAAGTGGATTTTAAAGTCTTATAAGTAATAGTCGTTAATGGGATTAACAGAAAATAACGGATATGATTCAATTTGACTTAAAAGGGGTCTATTTCTCAAAAGTGTTACCTCAAGAACTTATTTGTAATTTTAGTATACTTTAGGAGCTCGAATGCAATTAAGTAAAAAAAATAAAAGACGACAGACAAAGACAGAGGAAGATGCAATAGGTATGTGTTTATACCGTAGTAAAGCTACTGCATTGTCAGCTTCCGATTGATTCTACAGCTTCCTTAATGTCGTCAATATTGTCTTTGTATTTCAATCATATTATAGACCGAAAAAAAAAGTGAAAATTTTTCATATTTTTTTTGTTGCCAAAATTTTCTTAAGAGATAATTGAAATTTTCCATTGTTTTTATCTTTTATAAAACAGAAGAAGAAAAATTCAAATTTCGACAACAAAAATAGAACGCTCAGGACTCCGCAGGCAAGAAAATAATTTTGAAAGCGTTTGTTTATCGAAATTTTAAAGAATATTTTTAAAAATTTTAAAAATTTTTTAAAAATTAAAATTTATTAAAAATTATGAAAAATATAAAATATATGTATAAAAATATAAAATTTATTAAAATTTATAAAATATATTTAATATAATAAAAATTTTAAAATCTCAAAAAATTAGACAAACCCCCTTTATTTGTCTCTTTATAATGTTTTATTTTGTTTTTACAGACTTTCGATTTCATGCAGTAACAGTCGGTCTTTCTCAATCCGTTCTTTTCCCAACTCCCGCATCAACCTCAGCCCCACCATCAACTCTCCCACCCATCCCATCATCCCTACTTCCACCCTCACCATCATCCTCTAGGGTTTTACTTCTTTTCCATTCTCTCTCTCTCCCCAAACACATAGCATAAATTAATGGAATGAATGGAGAATTCTGGATCTATTCCCATATACCCACGAACAGAACCCCTACATTTTACATAACAAGCAGGAAAAACTACCAATAACAGAGGCATTTCCATCCTCAGATTTTGGACAGAGAGAGAGAGAGAGAGAGAGAGTGAGAGATGGGGCAGCAAGAGAATATAGCAGCTCAGAAGAGAAGCAGCGGCGGAGGTGGGCTGCCGACAACCACCGCATCCAATGGCAGAGGCCGTGCCTCGGTGTCTCGCGGCAGGCAGCTCCACAAGACCTTCAACAATATAAAGATCACCATCCTCTGCGGCTTCGTCACAATCCTCGTCCTCCGTGGTACCATCGGCATCGGGAGCCTTGGCTCCTCCGACTCGGACGCCGTCAACCAGAACGTCGTCGAGGAGACCAACCGCATCCTCGCCGAGATCCGCTCCGACTCCGACCCGTCCGACCCTGATGGTCCGGAGTTGTTCTTCAACCCCAACGACACATACACACTAGGCCCCAAAATCTCCAACTGGGACCGTGAGCGCAAGGCCTGGTTGGACCAAAACCCCGAGTTCCCTAACTACCTTAACGGTAAGCCTCGCATCTTGCTCGTAACTGGCTCTCCTCCTAAGCCTTGTGACAACGCAATTGGGGACCATTACTTGTTGAAAGCTATTAAGAATAAGATTGACTATTGTAGACTTCATGGCATTGAGATAGTGTATAACTTGGCTCATTTGGATAAGGAATTAGCTGGTTATTGGGCCAAATTGCCGCTGATTCGGCGCCTGATGCTGTCGCATCCTGAAGTAGAGTGGATTTGGTGGATGGATAGCGATGCGCTTTTTACAGATATGGTTTTTGAGATTCCTGTTTCCAAGTACGATAATTATAACTTGGTTGTTCATGGCTATCCGGATTTGATGTTTGAGCAGAAGAGTTGGATTGCGTTGAACACAGGTAGTTTCTTGTTTAGGAATTGTCAGTGGTCTTTGGATTTGCTTGATGATTGGGCCCCAATGGGGCCAAAAGGGCCAGTGCGGGAGGAGGCTGGGAAGATTTTGACAGCAAATTTGAAGGGCAGGCCAGCATTCGAGGCCGACGATCAGTCGGCTTTGATATACTTGCTGCTTTCGAAGAAGGACCAGTGGATGGACAAGGTGTTTCTGGAGAATTCATATTATCTTCATGGTTATTGGGCGGGATTAGTAGATAGATACGAGGAGATGATTGAGAAGTATCATCCAGGATTGGGGGATGAGAGGTGGCCATTCGTGACCCATTTTGTTGGTTGCAAGCCTTGTGGAAGCTATGGGGACTACCCAGTTGAGAGGTGCTTGAGTAGCATGGAGAGGGCATTTAATTTTGCAGACAACCAGGTGCTTAAGCTTTATGGGTTTCGGCATAGGGGATTGTTGAGTCCTAAGATCAAGAGGATCAGGAATGAGACAGTCAGTCCTTTGGAGTTCGTGGATAAGTTTGATATTCGGCGGCACACAATGCAAGGGAACAGCTAGCCAAGCATAAAACATGTTCGGTGTGTTATAATGTGTAGGTAATGATATAATTTCTCGGGCAAGATCAAATTTAAATTGATAACAGCTTTAATGTATAAATATTTTTTTACTTGTTAAGTTGTCTTGGTACTATCCTCAGGGACTATAGAGTAGAATTCTTTTGTAAACTTAAGTTCTTCTTGCTGTTGTGTTTAAGCAATCCATAAAAGAAATTTTACTCGAGATTTTCACTATACTCTTGGCATCAGGTTTTTCTTGCTGGCCATTAGCTGAATTATTAAAATCAAGAGGACTTAGGGAGGATCTACAGAGTTCCGTGATGTTAATGGATATCGGCCAGCTTAATCTTTAAAAGCAATCAGGGGGAATATGGCATTGGACATAAGTTGACCTTTCATGCATGTCCTTGAGGATGTTGTGCCATGTGAGGGGATGAGTTATGGTAGCATCTTTCAACTGCTAGAGTGTCTCATTTAGAAGCAAATATTTACATATGGACTGCTACAGGAATCAAGATGCTAAGATATCAGACTACTATAGAAAACCTTATGTTAAGAATTTCTCAGCTTTCAGCAGCTGCATGGCAAATAGCTGTGGTTAGATTAGATGTTTAATTAGCAGCAAATTTAGGAAGTGGATCTATTCCTTTTCAATTGCTTGAGTTTGCTGAAGACATTGTTTCTTGAATACTCTTATCGCTCTAGTTCTGAGAAGTATACCTGCTGGATGCATGTTTCACAATACTAATCTTTTTTCTATGTTCGTGTGTCAACTTTGAAGTGAATCTTTAACATAGCGTATAGGAGGGTATGTGAGCTAAAAGTGGTTGCGTTGTAACCAGTGACTTAGAGTGTAACTTAATCATAAACTGATACTTTTCTTGGTTCTTCTTACGTCATTCAAATACAGCTTAGTACATGTAGTGGCACCTTACACGCTGCAACATGAATTTCATGTTAAAGGAAAGGTGTATAGGCGCATGAAAGGGGAGATTTTCAAGGTGTGCGTTGGGTTCTCTTTTTTCACTTGTGATTAGGGGCTTATTGTGGACTTTCAGTTGTTGTGATCCTGCTGACACCCTCTAGAATTGTGACTTACTGGCTAAACTGTTTATTATACCCTGCAAATTGTAGGACTCCATCTTGTGTTCTCTTTTTGTTGGTTTATTAGCATCTTCTCCGCCTAAGAAGAAGGCAAAGCTCAAAACGCAAAAATATCATATAGGACTACTTTGTTCTTCTCTCACAATGTAGCTTGGGAAATAGAACATGAATGACACGAATTGGGCAAAAAAGCCAGTGGCGGCCCTGGTCACGCCGAATAGATGAGAGTTTTTCTAATCCTCTCCAGCCTGCCCTTGCGATTCTGGTATTCAGTTGCAATACACGGTACTTGTGTCAATTACACTAATTGGGTTTACCCCCGGAATCTTATTATCAGGATAAAGTTCCTGAGAATTTTCCAAGTCTTCCAGTACATAATCAAGAGGAAGATTTCTTGATTCAATGCTGCAGGTTTTTCATTCTTTTGGGCACTTTTTTGTATTGAGCAAAAAGCGCAAGGCCGAGATAATGGGTTGGAAACCCGGTGCCTATGCGTGATTACAGAAGCGTAATGATTAAGTCTTTGTCAACTCAACAGGTCTATTATACCATAAATGTTAAAAGTGCCAAATCTTCTTCTTCTTCTTCGTCCTTTTTTTTTTTAGTTAAATACCTTTTAGCCTATAGACAAATTATATCCAAAACTATTGCATTTGGATACACTTCATTTTTCAACTACCAATGATTTACACACATCTCTGATCATAACTTTAATTTGGACAAAAATTAATATTTTAATTTAGTAAAATAATGATTTTATTTTGATTATTTTTTATCAATATATTTTTGTGGGGATAAATTTGTTATTTAATTGAACCAAAATATCAATTTCTGTACAAATTAAAAATTGAAAGCAAAAGGTGCAAAGCATACAAAGGTGGTAATTAGTAGAGAAAATGTCACAAAACGTATACTTTTATCTTCTTTTTCTTTTTTCTCGCGCAAGTGGGATTGTAGACGTCCAAAGGATCAAAATTTTGCAAGAAATAAATAGCATTGCCTATTACAAATTCGCACAGATTCCAACCCAAATAACATGGTAGTGAAAAATTGGGATCACACCAACACTAGTTAATTGGGACCTCTATTGTAACTCCCTTGCATTCTCTGTACATAAGAATATAAACAAATTAGATTGGCACCAAAGCGAGGGACTCCTGAGAAGAGCAACGCATACGCAAAAATTAATCAATAAAAGCATAAACGAAACTACCTAGGTAGCAAAAGATTACATGAGACACGCAATTAAATTGCGTAAAAATCAAGAAATTACATCAGAAAGTAATCTGCCGGACTCAAGTGGTAAATGAAAAGAGCCAGCCAGAACAATTAACGGTTAACCTTCGTCTCAGACATCCTCCAAATCCGGATCGCCTTGAAGATATATCATCAAAAGCTCCAATTGTGGTCCATTAATTCCCCACATGTTCTTCACAATGAAGGGAGTTGACAATCTGCGAGAGCTCAAGCTCTGGTTAGACGACCGACCATCGTGTCTTTCCACACAATAGGTGTTCAGGTATGACATACGCTGCAACCAGTTGTGTGATCCAACCGTCAGAGTCAGAGGCATCTGAAGAAAAATGACTACGAAGGCATTTTTGTCAGTCACAGTCTCAAAGCTCTAGTACTTCAAAGTTCTAGCGCTACTGGCAAATGCGACCAAGGGAACTGCTACTAAATGTCCTCTCTCTTTCAATCAGTTTGCCAGCTTTGGTGTCAACCCTCTGTGACGTTCTACCAGTAGTTGATTCATTTGAGCAATCTGGTGCAAGAGTTGTGTAATTTTCTGCAAATTACAGAACACATATTTGTATAAGGACAGAGTGCAAAAGGAGGAGAATTTAATGAAAACGCTGATGATTAAGCTCATCTGCGCTCAGAAAAAAAAACCAAAGATATGAAGCCAGCAACGTTGGAAGAACAAATATATCATTTCAAAAAACCCCAGTTAGAAACCTTGGCAAAGACTCCAATTACTGCGACAGGGACATGATTGAGTGCAATGAGTCAACGACTCGAAGTATTGCTAACTGCGTTCTCTGATATAAATTTCTACAAACGACAAAGCTAATGGTAACAAAACCCATATAAGCATTAGAACAAACACTTTGCACAAAAGAAATTAAAGACCAACCTCATCTTTCTCCTTAATAACTTGCATCAGACGGTCCCTACTCTCCGCTCCTCGTTGCCGCCGGCGAGCCCGAATGAACAACATCCACAACACAACAGCCGTCGCCGCCGCCCCAAAGGACCAAAACCTCCTTGGCTTTGCGGCATCGTAATTTCGGAACGAGGAAACAACAGCAGAAACCTTGCAGCGTAAGACCTCAAGCCCAATCTCAATCCAACTCTTCACCTCACCGGCCTCCTTGACCCTGGAATCGAGCGGCGAAGGTGATGGTGGGCCCGAAAGGGTTGAAAGGGAGGGTGAGGATGAGGACACAGAAAACGACGCTAATGAAGATGATGACGATGAGGAAGGTGATAGTAGGTTTTGTTGTTCCTGACAGGGATGCGAGGGAATGCGGAGATTCTCGTGGTTAATTGGGGGGAAGATGGAACAGTCTCCGGGGCTAGGAGAGTCTCTGATAACCACCATGGACCATTCTTTCAACTGGATTTTCTTGTGGGATTGTGATGACGAACAGAAGTCTTTTAGCGCCTCGGAAACCAGATCACAATCCATCGTTTTTTTTTTTTCCCCTCTCTCTCTTCCCCCTTGACAACCAAACAGCTGGAGACAAAGTGTTTCTCAGCAAGTGTTTGCGAATATCAAGCACACTTTTCGACCACTCCAGAGTGAAAGCCGAACGGACAAACCCAGACAGTTCCTTCAATGCATGTTTTGGGTCTTTGCGTGTTGTTGTCTGTTCTTGTTTTTTTGTTTTTGGGAAGAAAGATATATTTTGTTTGTTTTTCAGTTAAGACAAAATCTTTTGATTCCCTCTAATTTTGTAATCTGTTATTTTTTTTTTTCAAGGCTTTGATTCCAGTATTCCAGAGATCTTACCTATAAGAAATATACATATTGATGAACAGTTTGACCAAATCTTCCTCCAATTATGGCTCTTTTATATGTATTCAACTTGGATAAAGTGATACAACTAACATAATAATTATAATAATAAAATAGATAAAAATATTTTTAATTTTGAAAATAAATATATTTAAAATTCAAGAGAGACATATTATAATCTTTTAGCACGTCGCCACATTATATATTTTTTTTCTGTATGTATTTTTCACAATTTTGATGTATCCAACAGCTTGCAAGGAGAACATGGGGATCGCGCATAGCTTATAATTATAATGAACTAAGTATTTGCACCCCAAACTACCATCTTTAAGACATTGCACCCTCAAACTACCAATGTTATACATTTTGCACCCTAAACTACCCACTTTGACACATTACACCCTCCAACTACTAATATTAAACACTTTGCACCCTCATTTGACATAATACCCTTGAGAAATTAATGAATTGACAACAATATCTAAGGGCATTATCGTCATTTTAAAAATTTGATAAAGGGTGCAAAGTGTTAAAAATTGGTAGTTAAAGGGTGCAATGTGTCAAAATTGGTAGTTTAAAAAAAATATATATATATATATATATATATATATAATATTTTGTTAAAGAAAACTACGCGTGCCAGTCTGCCAGATTGCCAGTGGCAATCATGTGGTCTTCTAACGCACCGTTTAGGCGAAACGACGTCGATGCCTAATTTACCTCGCCCACTCAGTCGCCCAGGACTAAAACCCTAAACCCTGCTCTTCCTTCCTCTCTCTCTCTGGCATCTGAAGCTCGAAGATTTTGTTTTGGAGAAAATGTTGCGTAGAAATGTACGGTTGAGGAGAGAGTATATATACAGAAAAAGCTTAGAAGGCAAAGAACGCTTACTCTATGAGAAAAAGCGAAAGATCAAAGAAGCACTACAAGGTTGAATTACACTTTTCCCAAAAATTAGATTTCTTCGTTACATATGTTTGTAAGAATAGGTGTATTTTCTTTTGAGATTCATCTTCATTCTTGGTGTTAATGGGAAATTGGTATTTCACAGAGGGAAAGCCGATTCCCACGGAGCTGCGGAATGAGGAGGCGGAGCTTCGGCACCAAATCGACCTTGAAGACGAAAATACAGCTGGTATGCTCTTTATTTCGGTAATCTTTTTATTTGTTGGTTTTATTGCCTACAAAATGAGCTAGAAATTGCCGAAAAACTAGCGAGAAAGGTCACGGCTTCCAGACGTGGATTTTCTGAAGGAAAAAAAACTCATGCGAATGAGAACCGGACTAAGCTACATATTGTCACTATTTCGGTCTTACTAGGAGTCTGACTTCAGACTACGGTAGGGCGATTTCCCTGCTTTATTTGGTGATAGTTTAACTCGTAATTATTTTGAAGTTGTTGTGTTTAATTTATTTAGCCTTTTGCTTTATGTTGTTTTCCTTCCTTGTCGGCAAATTTTCACTCTTGCCTATGTTGAAATTTTAGTCCCGAAGACTCACATTGACGACGAGTATGCAACTGCATCAGAAAGGGATCCTAAAATTTTGATAACTACATCACGTAATCCGAGTGCTCCACTTACACAGTTTGTAAAGGTTGGTATAGACATATGTCTCAATTCCTCTCTTCTGGCTATTGTTTTGTTCCTTCATTGCCATTCTGCAAGCAGTTTAGTTTCTTCACTGATCGCAATTATTGGCATCTTCCTGTAGGAATTGAAGTTTGTCTTTCCTAATGCACAACGTATGAATCGTGGTGGCCAGGTTGGTGGACGACTTTGTGATGCTGCTTTGCTTCTCCTTGTGATTCAGTTTTATTTCTAGGCACTAAGTGTATTGACGCTCACTCCTCAATTTATCCATTAATTCCCTCTTTCACTTAATCACTTTCTGGGTAACAGTTCTCTATTGGTTCTGTTCTAATTCGTGTCTTTATTGATCTGCTCACTTTGGGAAAATGTGTTCAATTCATTGACTTTTCCCTACTTGGTAAAAATTCCTCTGATGCTTCTCATCCTTGTGGTTCTTTTCCATAGTGAAGTATATGTTTTTTAAAATTTTCCTCTCCGCAGGTTATTAAAGAAATTATTGAAACTTGCCGCGCACATGATTTTACAGATGTTATCTTAGTTCATGAACATCGTGGTGTTCCTGATGGTATGACAATAAGCCATCTACCTTTTGGTCCAACTGCATATTTTGGATTACTTAATGTGGTAAGTAGTTTGATCATACATATCTTTTCTGGACTTTTGCTTGTCTCATATGTTTTCGGTGATCGGTATGCTGATAAAGTATTTACCTGTAGGTTACAAGACATGACATTAAGGACAAGAAAGTCATTGGAACAATGTCTGAGGCTTACCCACACTTGATACTTGACAAGTTTACAACAAAGGTATCCATATCTTAGTTGGAAAATTTATTTTCTAAGTTTGCTTTCGTCTATATATCACATCAAGAAAATGAACTATACAAACATCCTGTCAAAGTATCTGCATACCGAGGTTCTGGTGCTCTGGGCAGCATTATTAGTGCAGTGCCTTTCTGCACTGAAGGGTAGTGTATTGTAAGAGAAGGTAGGGAAGATAAGGAAGGTCATCGATAGTCCTTTTAAACAAGTTGCTTGAGAAGTAATATTGGCAGTGTAAATAGTTGCTCAGGTATTAGCATTAAACATATTAAAAGATGACCGGAATAGGTTTACAAAAGTATTGATTAGCACCTAATAATACATATATATTTATGTATTTACGGTTTTATTTGGTTTTTGCTTTTTTTACCCCAAAGGGATGTAGATTTGTTCTGCTTTGATGGTTATTGTTTATCTGATTTGGATTTTATTTAATTGTTGATAGCTAGGTGATAGGACAGCAAACATTTTGAAGCATCTTTTTCCAGTTCCAAAGCCAGATACCAAACGCATTATAACTTTTGCTAACGAGTCAGACTATATTTCATTCAGGTTTGTTTATTTCGTGATTCATTAGAAGATGCTTCTATTGGCTGTTCTTTAGTTTGTGAAAACTTCTATTAACAAGGATGATGTTGGCTTGAACACATATATATAATGTGGATATCTCTCTCTTCTTTCACCCCCCTCCCCTCTCTTTTCTTCTCAATGATGTGCCTTGGCCATGCATAACTTCTATTGATAGTTATGTTGGTCTTTGAAACTATTCTTATCGACATTTGTTCTGCATCTTTGGCTGTTCCTTAGATGTGACTTGAAGGGTGTAATATTCACAAGAGTTACACTAGATGTAACTTCAACCAAACATGTAATATGTGTGAGTGTTGTTGTACTTGTATAGAATTGTACGAGCTTAAATTGTTGCAGCAGATTCACCCATAGTTGACTTCAACTGGTGACAGATTAGGTGAACTCTTAGCAAGAGGCTGTGTTACTCAGGTAGTGAGACCCTCTAGTCACTAACGATGACCCAGAAACTAAACAGAAACAGCCTTGTCCATGAGTTGTATCAGGATTCTCAAGTAAATTTGAGAAAATACAATAGGACTTGTAAGCAAAGCAAGCTCGGAGTTCTTTTCTTTCAGATAAATGCAAGCTTGGGGTTAATGCAAGGGGACTTGTCATGAAAACGCGCTGGAATTGTTTTTTAAAAAAGGGATATAAATATATATATTGTGATGAAATGGAAGGATTCTCAATGTGGAAACAGGATTAAAACATTTCTTTGGTACTTTTTGTACTTGGCTTAATCACAAACATCTTTAGCTGTACTTATGATTTAACAAATTTGGAAACCAGCCTACATTTGGGAATCTGGTGAGCTTAAGGGTTTTAAAACTTGTGTCTCTAGGGCTTTTATAATTTTAAAGAGCTTAGGATTCGTAATTTGATGGTGGTTCCAAAAAGGGAGGATATAATACAAAGAAGGGGATATACCAGAATAAAGCAAATTGCAGAATTTTGCTGGAAGCAGCAAGGATTGTGTTTGCAAGGAGATGTGGTGTGGGAAAGGTTCCGGAAAATTTGTGTTTCCAAAGTTTCCGAAAGTTATGATAGAATGGTATGGTTTGGGTTTTGGAGAGGGAAGAAAATGGTTTACAGGGTTGTAATAGATCAGAAATTGTGTCAGAACTTCATTTGGGTTCAAATCCTACTCAGAGATCGATTAGAGATCAGAAATTGTTGAAGAAAGAACAAGATGTTTCTTTTGTTCCTTCCAGGCGATAGGAAAATAAAGAAATAGTCACTTACCAAAAGAAAAATTAAAGAAATAGTCAACATATTCAAGATAATTACTTATTTACAAAATACTGTTTCACTTCATTCTATTTCGTCAGATCCGGCATATGGGGTCCACATATTACTACACTACCTCCCAAACTGTAATATGTGCAGAAAACAATTATTGTACCCTTTCTTCTGCTGCTGGATAAAACATCTCTATTGATTGGTTTACTGTGGTAAAATTGGGAGCCTTTGATTTGTCATAAATCACTATGAGACTATCAAAGGTCTATTGAATAGTTTTGGTATTGATTTGATAGATTTTGAATTTACACCTTTCTATAGGGCATGTTTGCAAATGAGAATTTTGGCCAAGAAAATAACAAAAAAATTCAAAATTATCTCTCTCCCCATCAAATCATCTCTCTCTTCACGTTTTCACCAACTCCTATGAAATTAAAGTTTTCACTACTTTCTTACAAATTCCAATAAAATTCTACTCTACCTCAATTTTCACAACATCCCAAAATTCTCGGAAAATCTTGGTTTGCAAACTTGGCTTATGTCTTATAACAACTGTCTCGTTTTGAAGCTAATCCAACTTTTCTGGATGGAAGGTTTAAAAATGAATGATTAACTTTCTGCATGGTGACTAAATCATATTTGAATGAGGTTGCTCAAATTGTTCAGTGTGCTACTGCTTTCATGACTGTTTCTTCTATCATGCATGTGACTACGATAATTTCTCATGTAAACTTCTTACGGATATATCCAATCTTGGCTTTTGGCTTTGGCCTTGGTAAGCAGTTGCACCTGGAATTTGTTATTTTGATGCATAATCAAAATTTTCTTCATGAAAGAATCAGATCCTGGTTGAACAGCATAAATTGCTGGCTTTTAACTCTACTAACAACTTGTAACCTTACAGGAATCATGTTTATGAGAAGCATGGAGGTCCTAAATCGATTGAGCTTAAAGAAGTTGGTCCTCGGTTTGAAATGCGGCTCTATCAGGTATTTGTTGTGATCCTTAGTTCAGTTTTCAGTGAAGCTTAATTTTTTTTGTCAATATTGATTTTAATATCTCTGCTAGTAGTTATAGTGAAAGTATTTCACTACCCTGCAATAATATTATTGTAATTCTTACTCATCTGTATGGTGTCTACTGTTGGGTGCTATGTTGTTTGCACATAATGTGGTAGAAAATAAATGCCTATTCCCTTGTTGCTTCCCTGCTCAATTCTGAGATATGCATGTACCTGGGATGGTGATTGCCTCTCCCCCCACCTTGCTTTTTTAAACTGTGGGGTACAGCGTTCTTGATAGAGCGTAGAGGAGTCACCTCATTTTTATGTTTTAGGTAACAAAGAGTGCCATATGTACAGGGCCAGCCAATTAAGTCATTTCATTGTTTTCTATTTACGTATTTCTTCAGAACTATGATTGCAAACATCTCCCTTCACATCCCGTAGGTAGCTAACGTTGCATTTTACATCCTCCCAAAAAATATCCTTTTTGCCCTTGTTGGTTTACAGACCTTGTCTACTTCAGTGGCAGCAAATGCGAACTGAGATTTGTGGTCATAATGTCTGTTTGTAATCCAATTTAATCTGAGTGAACTCCTGAGCGTAGACGAACTTAAATTCAAAGGTTTTAGATGTGTACAACTTGTAAAACCCCTGACCTCACCATTTAAGGTGGAGAGATGCACTTGGCAGACAAGGCCGGTGGTTACTCTGCTCTTAATTTAGCTGTAATTTTTTCTTGAACTGATTCCCGAGCTTTCTGTTAATCTCCATTAACCTGCAGCAGCATTGACTGATACTTCACGAAAAAGCTTCATTTCATAATTGCGTTTCAGATTCTTGGATTACTTCTGTTATTTCTAGGGGGTTAAGAGTCTTTGTTTAAATTGGATTTACTTGTATCATTTGTATTTCATTTCATGGTTTCTCTATGTTGCTGCTGCAGATAAAGTTAGGAACGATGGAGCAGGATGAAGCTCAGACTGAATGGGTTATCAGACCGTACATGAACACGGCTAAGAAAAGGAAGTTCCTGGGAGATTAATGCCGCCTGAAAAGGGTTCCATTTTGAAATTTTGAATTAGTGTGGGAATCGGACCCAAATATGCTCAAGCTAGTTTCTCTCATGAACAGTGTACCATTTTCAGGTATAATTATGGTAATAGAAGAACAGCAGGGCATTGATCCTGGAGCTGTTTTTAAAAAGGGTAATTGAAAAAGAGTATGGATGTTAGCAGGTGAACGTGGCTTCATCTTGATGAAACACGGCCTGGACCCATGTAAGCCCCACGAGCCGACCCTACCCAATGGCATTGATTACTCGCTTCCAGACCATATCCCGATTGAGATCTGCCCAGTGGTTCCTGTGAAAGGGTTGCTTTCTCTCGTCCTCGCCGGTTGCCCTTTCCAAGCCAATCAAGGTGGATTTTTCTCTTGAATTTCCTCAGCTCTCCACCTCTTTCTCATGCCGCTATCTCAAATTTGTTGTGTACGACTACAGCGTTCTTGATAGAGCGTAGAGGAGATTTTTATGTTTTCAACAAAGAGTGCCATATGTACAGGGCCAGTGTCATTTCATTGTTTTCTATTTACGTATTTCTTCAGAACTATGATTGTCACAAGGTAGCTAACGTTGCATTTTACATCCTCCCAAAAAATATCCTTTTTGCCCTTGTTGGTTTACAGACCTTGTCTACTTCAGTGGCAGCAAATGCGAACTGAGATTTGTGGTCATAATGTCTGTTTGTAATCCAATTTAATCTGAGTGAACTCCTGAGCGTAGACGAACTTAAATTCAAAGGTTTTAGATGTGTACAACTTGTAAAACCCCTGACCTCACCATTTAAGGTGGAGAGATGCACTTGGCAGACAAGGCCGGTGGTTACTCTGCTCTTAATTTAGCTGTAATTTTTTCTTGAACTGATTCCCGAGCTTTCTGTTAATCTCCATTAACCTGCAGCAGCATTGACTGATACTTCACGAAAAAGCTTCATTTCATAATTGCGTTTCAGATTCTTGGATTCCTTCTGTTATTTCTAGGGGGTTAAGAGTCTTTGTTTAAATTGGATTTACTTGTATCATTTGTATTTCATTTCATGGTTTCTCTATGTTGCTGCTGCAGATAAAGTTAGGAACGATGGAGCAGGATGAAGCTCAGACTGAATGGGTTATCAGACCGTACATGAACACGGCTAAGAAAAGGAAGTTCCTGGGAGATTAATGCCGCCTGAAAAGGGTTCCATTTTGAAATTTTGAATTAGTGTGGGAATCGGACCCAAATATGCTCAAGCTAGTTTCTCTCATGAACAGTGTACCATTTTCAGGTATAATTATGGTAATAGAAGAACAGCAGGGCATTGATCCTGGAGCTGTTTTTAAAAAGGGTAATTGAAAAAGAGTATGGATGTTAGCAGGTGAACGTGGCTTCATCTTGATGAAACACGGCCTGGACCCATGTAAGCCCCACGAGCCGACCCTACCCAATGGCATTGATTACTCGCTTCCAGACCATATCCCGATTGAGATCTGCCCAGTGGTTCCTGTGAAAGGGTTGCTTTCTCTCGTCCTCGCCGGTTGCCCTTTCCAAGCCAATCAAGGTGGATTTTTCTCTTGAATTTCCTCAGCTCTCCACCTCTTTCTCATGCCGCTATCTCAAATTTGTTGTGCTACGACGTGAGTGAATAAACAGCAGGGCGTATGGGATTAGAGAATCAAATTGCTCTACTCATCTACCAAGGTTAAGTCCTGTGAAAAACCAGAACAAAAGGAGGATAGTAAACGTACAAATCAATTCAATTTCGGCAATTTTTATGAGTAAAAATCAAATTGCACCTCTCAACTTCCTATTTATCTAATTAAATTTCATAAGTTGGAAGGAAAGAATCAATTGTCACTCGAAGTTTGACTTAAAGCCACAGGAAAAATGATTGAAATGTCCCTTCAAAATAAAATAAGAATAGAAAAACAAAAAAATGAATACAAATTAAACATTAATAAGAAAAATATCTATGAATATTAGAGGAGCATGCATATCAATCTGAGAAAAACATCATAATATGCCCATGATTGTGGGTAAAAATTAAAGTTAACCTTATAATTATAATTTATTTATTTTTATGTCTCATAAATTTTTAAAAATATCAATCTTCAATTTAACCATAACAGGCATGAAAAGTGTAGATTGATCAAAATACCCCTCTAAGAGAAAATTGAAAAAAAATTAATAAAAATATAAAAGAATGAAAATAGAGTTTTTATATTTTATTTAGAGAATATTACTTTTTATTTAGTCAAAATTTACATCATTTTAGTAATTTTATCTTAAAAGTGCATTTGGATCATTTTTTGTGTTGTTTACCAGCAAAATTAAATGCATAGATGTCTTTTAAAATTTACCAGGAGTACAAAAAAAAAAAAAATTATAAATTTATTGAAATTTAATTTGGTTTTTAGTTATAAATATAAGCCGTACTATAATTTTTCCATTAATATGATATGATACGTTTATCCATATTTGGCCTAAAAATAAAAGCGACTGTACGCACGCGCATTAGAAAAGCGTCCGTGGGAAGTAAGCTTAACAGTAACAACTGCCCGCCTTATCTCATAGGCAAAAGGTATTGACAAAAACACGCTTCATTCCTAAAAGTCCTGTAAAACTACCCGACGAATCTGAAGTTAGGTCGGGCAATCTACAAGTGCTTGCCTGAATCTCCGGGGGAGGAGAGTAAAAAGAATAAAACCAGTTAATGTAAAAACTGAAACATACCGTTTGTTGGACAGAGAAGGAGAGAGCGAGAGAGAGAACACGTAGTGGATTTTGGTCCGTGCGTGCAACGAGGGACAGAGGGACGAACACGATGCCGCTTCTAACGTTTTAAGCCGCTTCCGATTCTCATCTTAAATTCCTCTGTTGATTCCTTCGTGTGTTGATCAGATTATTGATGTCTGGCGAGGCAACTTCGTTGTCCGCTTGGGACGGGATCGACGACGTGGAGGGCTGCGTTAGGGTGAGCTTTCTCCTCTGATTTCTTCCATTTTCTTTTTGCTTATTCTTGTAAGAAAATGTAGGAAAAGAAGACGTCAATATTCTCTTTGCAGGATTTCCTTTTTTTTTTTCTTCCCTTTCTATTCTTCTTCAACTAGTCTTCTAGCTGAGAAAAATGTACGAGAAGAGCATCGAATGAGTTGATGGTGGCGTTCCTTGCGTTTTTCGCTATTCAACTGTTTGATCAGTTAGAACTTGGAAGGAAAGAAAAAGCACTGTGGCTACGGCTTAGTTTTTTGTTTTTACTTTTTCCTTTTTCTGCAATTTTGTGAGAATTGGAATACTCCGTATGCTAATTTGAATTGATAGAAATTCTCGTATGGGTTGATGGGCAAAGGATATTCTGTTTGGTCAAACAAATTGACGAAAGAATGGCTCGTTAGCTCCTACATAAATTGCAAAAACATATCTCTCTGTTGGCGTCTGCTTGGCAGAATAGATATATTGTCGAGCAATCGGTCTTATTTTAAATTATAACTTATCAGAGATAGATTCTATGTGTTTACATTCTTCTGCGACCAAACAAAGTTACTACATAGTTGTTCTTCCTAATTCCATGGAGATTTTATACTTCTCTTGCGAATTAAATGCTTTGTTTGGGAATTTTTGGGATTAAACATTGAGCAAATTGCAGGCAATTGAAGGAGACAGATCGGAGGACTCAGATACGTTTATTCATGTTTTTGAGCTCGTGCAGAAAGGAAACCAAGCATTTCGAGACAATCGTTTTGAAGAGGTAATGTTTTAATCTAGAGCAGTCTGTCTAGTCTACTTTAGTTTGTTTACCCCGAACCCCGGCAGTGTTGTTACAGATATGTTTCCGTTGTTGGTATTCCTTGAGAAGTTGACCATTTTGTGACTATGCTTGTCAGTAGATCTTGTTTCAAACATAACACGAACGTTTGGAATAAAGTCCCACCTTCCTTAGGTGAAGGTTCATTGGGAGATTTATTTTACATTTTAAGACCTTATTGCATGGGGCTGCATGCAATAGGGGGCCATGAGGGGATAAAAATAACAAAAAGGAGAAAAATGGAAGAGCAAAACAACCCTTGACCTAAAGGAGAAGCACTCATGAACTTATAGAAAAAGAGCAGGGGAAGGAGGTTAGATTGCAGGCGACCAAGAAAAAAAACCTCGAGAATCCCGTTTTCAGCTTAAGAGTTAGATGCTTCATTCTCTGCGATGCCTAGCACTCAGAAGTCCTCAAAATGCACAGCATTAAGCTCAAGATAATGACTCTTTGAGCACCTGACTCCCGCTTCCTATTTAACCCCTGCATCTAAACAGATTCCATTAATGAATGCAATGAAATGCCTCCCCTTTGAGAGGTGAACTTCCATAAGGATACAATTTAAGGCAGGGTTCAACACAAAATGGCAATCTTCTATTGTGACATCTGCTCACTCTTTGGAACAAATGTCTCGGTTGTCCACCATGCTCAGTTATCTCTTCTACCTGCAACAACTGCACTTTGCTAATCATTGAAAGATTTTTTTCTCTTTCTTTCATAATTTCTGTTTCCTTCTATTCGGAGACGCTTATTTTAGTACCTGTTTTAAGTTTCTCGCAGTTAATTACTGATCAGTTTCTTCTCAGGCAATCGCTTGTTACTCCAGAGCTTATACAATTAGACCAAGTGATCCTGTTATCCTCAGCAACCGATGTTCTGCTTTAATCAGGTTACCTACTAAAAGACTAGATTAGCAATTTGTGCTTGATTTCATTCCCTTTAAATGAACTTCTGGACCATTATCTTTAATTAACTCCCTTCAATTTGTTGTAATGAGAAACAACCTTGTTCAACCAGGATTAGCCAATTCCTGAAACAGAGACCTCCATCAACTTCTGAATGTACACCATTGAATGGGCTGGATCCTATGACACATGCAGAGGTAGTCTTAGTACTTTGTTCGTTAAATGCTTATAAGACAAATTCCATTTTGCATTTAGTAACCTTTGCTTATATTCTTATGAGAATTGGTTGATAAATCTCAGCTTGCTCTGAAGGATGCTGAAAAACTCAATACTCTCCAAAGTAATTCCGTGCAATCATACATTCTAAAGGCCAATGCTTTGATATTGGTAAGATTAGGTTTCCATCTTTTTCTTTTCAATTTCATTGGATGCATCAGGGGTTGGCCCCACCCTCTCTCCTTGTGTGCACATGCATACTTGAAATGACGAATAGAAAAGACAAAACATTTCGGCCCCTCTGATGAGCCGTAAGCCTCTAGTCTTGGTTTCAATGTAGCATGACAATAAAAACGTGAGAAATGTTCCATATGAACACTCAAAAAAGGTGCTCAAATATGTGTTTTTCTGCATTTTGTTTACACAGAATTTCTTTTTATACTTATATTGGGGTAAGAGACAAAAACCTTAATTTATCGTAATCTTTTTTCTCCTGTAGATATTTGCAAGATGTAAACTATATTTGTCGAAGTGAGATTGACCTTGTCTTGGATCTGCAGCTGGAGAAGTATGAAAGTGCCCGGGATGTTATTCTTTCGGGTCTCCAGGTTGATCCTTTTAGGTAATTGTATGGTTTTTGTTGGATTGTTAAATTGTGCCGGAGTTTCAATCGTAGTACTTTTATGTAGTTTTGACTCGGTTGGTGGCTGTTGTTGTTTGTATCTGATAATATGCAGCAATCCTCTTCATGCTTCTCTACAGAATTTGGAGAGGACATCAGACAGTTTAATTTCGAGGAGAAGCCATGAGAAACCAGAACGGACTAGTGACTTTGACTGCACGCTTTGCATGAAATTACTATATGCACCCATTACAACGCCTTGTGGCCATACTTTTTGCCGTTTATGTCTGTTTCAGACCATGGATCGTAGTAAGCACCTTGCTGTTGTTGATCCTAGTTTCCATTGATATTTGGACATTCACTTTATTTTCTGATTACCTTTTTATTGGAAATGTTAGGTAACAAATGTCCTCTATGCCGAACTGTTCTGTTTCTCAGTCCTAGCACTTGTGCTGTCAGGTGAGTAAGTTATGTTGGAATAATGACTGAAAATTCTTCTTGTGAACTTTGGAATGTGGTTTCTCTTATCTTTCCATATGAATTGAGAACATTAGTTTATCCAGGAGCAGGCATATGTAGGAGATGTATTTTGCTCATACCATGAATTGTATTTATTACCATAACGGTCAGTGTCAGATCCAGGATTTTACTCACTGGGGAACAAGAATAGAACATAAAAAAAGATACAACAAATAATGGTTTTTGACAAATCGAAAATTACTTCAGGTTGGTTTTAACAGATTTCAAAGCAGTTCAACTTAATTGTGAAATAGTTTGGGTTTGTATGCAATTTGTCGTGGCAGTTCAACTTAATTGTGAATGCAAATAGTGTGAATGCGACTGAGACTGCGTATACTTAATTGTGAAATAGTTTGTATGCAATTTTTCGTGGCTGTTTTTATAGTGTGAATAAGTTGCAATGTGACTGAGACTGCGTATATGAATCAATTCCAATTTATATGTAGTGAAGAAGTTGACATATGAAGGACCACAGTCAATGTACTGGGGTAAAAGGGAATTTGCATATGGTACATAAAGTGATGCAAAGAAGAAGAAGATCGGCCTCTGCTTGTTCTTCTTATTCTTCTTTCGTTGTGATACATTAGTTTCAGTGATCACTAGAAAAGAGAAAACCAATGCAAATTGGCAAAGAGAGCCGAAGAGAAAAAAAAATTATGCCATTGAATGTTTTATATAGGAGAAATAAAATTACTATTAAAGCTGAGTTTCAAATTATACTCTGATTGTGTCAAAAAGCGTCTAGCGAATGTTTGGGAGTTTTAGGAACTTTTTGACATATAATTTAGTGTATTTGAAACATTTAGGAATATCACAGATTAGACTTAAGAGTATTTTGAGAGTGAAAACTGTAGTCTGTGATTTAGTATGTGGTTGCAAACTCGCAACAAAAAGAAAAACAAATTGTTTGTGCAAATTGGATGATCATATGCTAATTTCTCTGCCTCTAATAAGCGAATACTCCTCAATTTTTGTCCTAGGGCCGATGCAACTAAAATCAATGAATCCTTAGGTGTTTAGAGGTTTGTTTCTGCCCACGGGGTCCCAAGCAGGGTAGGGGGATGGAGTAATTCCCCCTTTTTTTGTCTTCTTGTATGGGATCCAAGAAATAATGTGAGGGGGAATATGTTTATTTCCGGGGTGGAGGCATGGCTTTTGAAGCAGCACAATGTTGAACACAAAGGAACTGGAAATATGCAGTTGCGTGAATCTGTGTCTAGAAAATCGTTTGGTGGGTACTTTAAGTTGTTCTCTTCACGATAAATGCCATGCTAAGCATAAAGTGAAACTTAGCAAGAATGGAAAATGAATTCTTCTTTTCTGGAGTTACTCCTTTGCTTGATTTGTTGTGACCTGTGAAAGCTTCCAGGAAAATGCTTAAGATTTTTCATGTTTCTAGTTCCTACCTTATACAAGCTCATTTGGCTTTTTACCAGTGTGACGCTTAACAGTATTATAGAAAAGAACTTCCCAGAGGAATATGCTGAAAGGGAGTCAGAGCATAACAGTTGCACAAACCCTGGTGTTGATTTGATGCCTCTCTTTGTCATGGATGTCGTCCTTCCACGTCAAAAGTTAGCACTCAATATATTTGAACCACGGTACAGGCTTATGGTGAGTGAGTCAAACGATGGCTAATCTTCTTATCCAGCTTTCATATTTGACGATGAAACTAGGGAAATTTCCCTTACTATGGATGTGCCAATACATCCATCTGAAAACTACCTTTGTAGACAAAATAACATTCTGAGAATCCATATATCAAATAGGGGACTTTACTAAATGTTCATTCGCATTGTATTCAATTGTTTCCCTCTAAGGGTGACCAATTGCCATAAGTGGGTTGTTCAAGCAAATGGATCACAGACATGGTGCTTAGGAGAGTCTCTCCACTTCCAAACTTTTTGAGTGAGGACGGATTTGATCTTCAAGTACATTATCACTATGGAAGTGGAAATCAAGCTCTACATGTTTAGGATAGTGCGTGATTTTGATCTCTGGGATACCTATTGGTTCAAGGTTTTTAACCTTTCTTTCTTTATTCTTATGTTGTTTGGAGGGAATAAAGGATCGGGGGGTCTCTTGTGGATTCAGTTTTTTATGGTTTTAATTGCTAATCTGAGGGCAATTGTTGATTGTATATTGTTAAATTAAGAACAGTTGCTAGCCTTCAAAGAAGGTTTTTATTTCTATGTTGTCAGTTTTCCTAGATGTTTGCTTTATCAAAAGAACAACTCTTTTTCATACAAGTAATGTTGTTTTGATTTTTGTTTACATGAACAACAGGTGAGGAGGATAATGGAAGGAAGCCGTCGGATGGGAATGGTAGATTATTGTCACTGGTCCTTTTCTTTCGCTTTTCCTTTTTAAGGTATATGACCGACCAAAGAATCCCTCACTTTTATTGTGTGGTTTGTGTATTAATCATGTAGGTTATCAATGATTCTACAACAGGTTCTGTAGCTGATTTTGGTTGTGAAGTAGAGATTACTGAGTACGTGTTTGACTCTTTTTCTCCCTTATGGATTTGCTACTATGTGTATCTGTTGGCTTTTACTAAGCAGTTCATCATTTACTTTTTTCTTGTGAGATTTACTATATATGTACCATTTTTGGAATCAACTCTTCATGATTTGTTTCGTGATGTAGATGTCAACCACTACCAGATGGACGTTTCTATCTAGAGGTGAAGGTGTTTTCTTCCTTAAAATACCTACTTTTACACTTTCCGAACTTGATTCAATGTAAATGTTGTTTGAGACAGCGAGTTAGCACTTGATGATAATGACATGAGGCTCTCTCTGTTATTCAGGAGAAAGTTAAGAAAAATGATTCTTTAAACGTCACACTAGCATTGGACACTCCTTTACAAGAAGATTATGAATTGGCTTTCCATATATAATTGTGTGTAGGAATGGAGTTTATAATTTGAATCTTTCTTCTACAAGGAATGGAACGGAATGTCTTATATATCACAGGGAATGGAACTAGTTGGTCACTGACACCTTGTTAGCCTCACAGCATGCAAAAAATAAAGCCTTATAGTGAACTTGCATACTTTTATAATGGTACCTCATCCAAGACATGGTACCTTCCATGATATATTGTAACTCGGTAAAATGTTGGAGTCTATGATCAGTTAGAAAGAAAATTGCGGAAAGCAAGTTTACATTGTTCAAGATAACAGTCTACACTTAGTGCTGCAAAGATAACACTTTACCTTGGTACAGTAACGATAACAGTCTATATTTGGTGCAGGGTGTTGTTGGAACCTTAAAATGTAGAATCATTAAGAATGAGTCTGATTTTTCAGTTTTCTTTCCTTTTAGAGATTTGTAGGACTCCTGTCCCTCCTACTCATGTGCGGTCTTTAGTAGTTCATTAGATTGATTTTAGTACTTTCTAAACTGGTCGGGGACTTTTCTCACTTTTTGCATATCTTCTTTTAATGTTTTCAATACGATGACTGGGGGTAAACAAATTTTGATAACTTTCTTCTATAAATGCTTCATAAAAATTACTCGACACCAAATACAATCAAGAGGTGATGCCAAGGAAAGCCAAAGCGTAATGCTCGAGAGAGTTTACAATTGAAGCTTATTTAATTTCCTGCAGTTTGTGAATAATAACCAACCCTAGGTTTCTTCGAATTTTCATCAAAAAAGCGTCTCTAAGAACCTACCTCCTCAGAGAAACAAGCATCAGAAACACCTAAAACCTATCCAGTTTCTTTTCTTGCAAGACTGTTAACAAACCTAGAAGAGCCCTAAAAATTATTCATTCTTGCCTCAAGACTGTTGATATCTTTTGTATTTTGCACAATTAAAGCTAACCCTCAAAGCAACAAAAGCTCTGAAGACCTGCTACCACAAAATATCTTGCAAACAAAATCACAACTTCCTGCACTGCACATTCTAAATATGAGCTAATCCCATTGATTTATTTGACAAGACAATTTTGTTACACAATTTAGTTAAATGGTTTTTTGATTATGCTACCTGGGTACACATAATGGAGGCAAAGGATTTTGTGATGCTTTTATCCTGAAAGTTGGTTGTATGGTAGTTTAAATTTTTCTAATTCTCTGCTTCATTATTGTAGGCAGATGTGATTTTGCATTTCTAGATATGGAGTAACATTCTCTATAGTTGATTTTCTCATGTCCATTTTGATGTATAACGAAGCTTATCTAATTCTTATTTTCAGGTTGAAAGTCGACGAAGATTTCGCATAATCCGAACTCAGGACCAAGATAGGTGAGTTATCATCATCTGTAGTACACTCCTGTTTTAGTAGCTATTCACATATCATCTGCAGTTTTTTGGTTTCCAGGTTAAACTTCATGGCTTGATTGTTTTACTTGTGCAGTTATCGTGTTGCGGAGGTTGAATGGGTGAGGGATATCTATCCAGCAGAAGGAACAACAGAAAGAGCAGAGGCAAGCTTAGCTTACTGCTTTTTGGCTTCCGATTAGTGTTTGCCTCATCTCACAACACCCCCCCCCCCCCCCCCCGGGCCCAATTCTTTCCCTCCATAAAAAAGGAAAAAGAAAATCATTCTCAAAGAATAACAGGAAGTACGGAGTATAATAGTTTTGCTTGGAAGTTCGAAAGATGCCCCTGAACTTCGTTATGCATTTTGCATAGATGCACTCAGACATTTTGTGGGTCCACTGACAACTTCAAAATGCTTAAAATGTTGTGCTTTGTAACCTATAGCAGTGAATGACCACGCGTGAGAGTCTGCTGTAAGGGAAATTAAATCCTCAGCGTGTTCCTTAATGAATCAGATTATTCAGATGTGAAGTTTTAAATATTTTAGCTGGTATGAGGTACTGTTAGCCGACTTTTGAAAGTCCAGTATGTGATAGGCATAGGTTGGTTATATTTGTGTTCACCTTTATGGAGTCATCTTTATATACTTGCAGTTACAGGAATTGGTAGATAATGCAGCAGAGTATGCTCAATCATGGACAAGGAAGGCAAAAGAAGCGGCACGGCAAGGTAAAACTCTAAGGGAGGATACCCTGTCAGAACAAGACGTGTGTTTTCTTCTTCTCTAGGACCAATTGGATCAAGATTGCCATGTCGATGAAAATTCGACAAATAAGATAAATGTTTCAGAATGTCTATCCTAGCAAATATTAGCCTTTTTTTCGTAAAGGGGCCTGACATGATTTAGTTTTTTTCTAATTAGTAGATAAGTGCTTTATAATCATGCATTACCACCAGTGGAGCCTGTGAGCCTCATTAGGTTGCATATGGTTTCCTATTGAATATTCAGATGCTTGTCTTCCATTTTTGCGACGTGTTCTTGCAATTGATACACAATGTTATCTGGCAGATCCAAGGAGATATGAGAGATTCCTTAATGTAGAATCTATGATGCCTGCACCACAAGATCCTGAGAGCTTCAGTTTCTGGGTATGATTAAATATTTACGTAGGATATGTGGTGCTTCACCATCTGTATACTTGTGCTAATGGGGTCTTATCTGCAGCTTGCTACCCTCGCAAACCGGAGGCCTCAAGAAAGATTGGATCTCCTGCGCATTAGAGATACAAGAGAGGTATGGGACATGACATTTCTTTGCCTGTTGAAAAATTCAATAGTACCAGGTCTGCAGATGTTAATTTTTACCTGCGATGCTGCTAATCATTTCGAATGTGCTCTGTTCTGTAAAACCCCGTTGAAGATATTCTATGATTATACCTGTATCAACATCACAACCCTTGTTAGAACTTGTTAGGGTGAAGTTTTAGGAACGAAGCTTTTTCCACTTGGGGGGGAGTAGGGAGGGGTTTGGAACTGACGAACAGATTGATAGATGACTGAGAGTGAAAATAACATGTGGGAAGTGTCGACACATGACATTGGTTGTAGTGTGTACGAAAAGCGCCAATGGATAAACTAAAGCATAAATATTCTTTCAAGTGTTTTTTTCTCTCACTCCTTGCTACAAACAGCTTGCTTTTGTAACCTAGAAAAAGGAAAATGAAGTATATTTGCTGATAAGCTTACCTTGCAGAGGATCAAACGGGGCCTGATATATATCAGAGCAGAAGAGCAGGGCTGTCGAGTGCAGTGATGAATGCTACGAGCTAGGACTCAGTCACAGTGCTTCATAACTCTGATTATATATTACGGGATTGGATTAATATACAAGCGACACACAAAACATTTTTTGGTCCACATCCTAAAGATTGTGGATCCTTTGTACTCATTCTAACGAATGGACAAGACTCAAATTCAATAATATTTACAATCTGCATTCTTGTATATAAGTTTATTTTTTTAATTCCATGTTCATATTGCCGTTGCGCCGATGCTAGCCTTGACCAAAATAAATCGGTTTTGAGTCCAATATCTAACAAGGTAATCGTCTCTGCTCTCTTGTCACTGTTATCTATTTCAGACCTCTTCTGATGCTAAACATTGCATTCCCCGGGCGCCTAAGCAATACTGTCCAAAGTTATTTTTCGGGGAATCTTTACTTTTAGCCCCCAACTTTCAACAAATATTAATTAAAAGTATGAACTATGAAAATCACGATGGTTAATCTCCAAAATATCAAAACTTATCAATGTTTGTCTTGTCATAGGATCCAACTATTGATATTGTGCTACGTAACATATTTTATGCATGTTACTAACGGGCGGACAATGATGCATTTTGATAGTTTGGATGCGAAATGTGACTATTTTTGTAGTTCAGACCTCTAATCAACAGTCGGTTGAAAGTTAAGGGGTTAAAAGTAAAAATTTTTCTTATTATTTACACAATGAGAATCTAAAATTTTGAGCTGGCTCCAAATTTCCCCTATATTTTTTTTTTTGTAAGTTGCCTCATTCCTTTGTTTCCATACTCTTTCTTTTTTCTTTCTTTTCCTTTTTTATGCTTTTTTTTTGTCTTTTCTATTTTTGGTTGAAATCACACCCATCCTCCACAAGCCATCCCCTCCCCCACCCCCGATCCCGGATCCCCCCACAAAAACAAATATACGCATAGAGTGTGGCTAGCAAAACCAGAATTAAATTGAAGTTTAAAGGTATGGGGTGGCACGCGGTTTGGGTTTCAAAGGTAGAGTTGGTAGTTAAGAGTACAATCATCACAGCGGCTCTTAAGGTCCAACGCATAGCTCGCTATCATTTTCCAACTTCTTCCATTTCTTTTACCAAGTCTTTCCTCTTCACCAAAAACCTTCAAGCATACATCTCTGCACGTCTTCCCTTACATGCTCCCAACAACCTCGTCCGTCTTGTTTTGTCTAACTGCTGCAAGCATTTCTGTACCCCCAACATACAAATCCTCCCCAAAACCAAGTAGAGCTTCTCCTCCTAGCCCCTGATCCCAAAACCCACCACCACCCCAATTGTTATCCGTGACCCTTTGAGCATTGAATTGCTTTTCATAAATCCCATCATGTCTTCTCCACAATTGATGTGTTAATACTGCCTTCACATTCACTGGTGCAAAGATAATGGGAGGAGATAACTATAGGGCATCACGGCCTCAACCTTTCTCCTCCCTTTCCCTTCTCTTCCTTCTCTTCTTCCTTTTCAACCTCACAAACTCTGCTTTAGCCAAAGGAAATGGTACTAGAAGAGCCAGATTCATGCCTCCTGATAATTACCTCATCGATTGTGGATCATCCCAAGAAACCCGGCTAAATGATGGCCGGACCTTCAAGTCCGACCGTGATGCCACTTCTCTCCTGCAGACGGATGAAGATGTACAGGCTTCAGTCGATTCAATTTCAGCCAATGCCTCTTCCTCCATACCTCCCTCTTCGCTACCTCTATTTCGCACTGCAAAGATATTTCCTCAAGACTCCACTTATACATTCTTCATCGCCCAAGAAGGGAGGCATTGGGTTCGTCTTTACTTCTACGCTCTTGCTCACCCCTCCTACAATCTTACAGATGCTGTTTTTTCGGTCTATGCCGATAACATTGTTCTCTTACATGATTTTTCTGTGAGAGACAATACTTCTTTTGTTTTTAAAGAGTATTTGGTTAATGTTTCTGGTAGATTCTCCCTCCAATTCAAGCCCAAGAAGAATTCTTTTGCATTCATCAATGCCATCGAGGTCGTCTCAGCTCCTGACTCTCTAATCTCTGATTCAGCAACCGCTGTTTCTCCATCTGGAGATTTCAGTGGGTTGTCTAAATCGGCTCTACAAGTCTCTTACCGGTTGAATGTTGGAGGACCAACCATAACTCCTGAAAATGATGCGTTGTCAAGGACATGGGAACCTGACAGCGAGTATAACATGTTTCTTCAAGGATCTAAATATGTATCTGTCCCTCCAAAAACCATCAATTACCCGGAGAGTGGTGCAACTCCATATATTGCTCCGACTTCAGTATATGCATCGGCAGTGCACATAGAAGATCCACTAACTTTGCAGCCGAATGTCAACCTCACTTGGAAACTGAATGTGGATCCAAGTTACTCCTATTTGGTCAGGCTGCACTTCTGCGATATCGTAAGCAAGGTCCTCAACAATATGTACTTTAATGTATATATCAATGAGATGGTGGGAGTGTCAGCTCTTGATCTCTCGTCCCTCACCAATGCCCTTTCCACTGCTTATTACAAAGACTTCGTGCTCAATGAGTCCGCCATCACAAATGGTTCCATTTTGGTTCAGATTGGCCCTGCTCAATCCCAGTCAAGCAATAATATTGATGCGATCCTAAACGGATTGGAGGTTATGAAGATGAGCAACGAGGCTGACAGCTTCGATGGTTTGTTTACTGCTGATGGGTCATACAATGGATCAGGTTTAGCAACAACAACAATGAAGATTGTAGCAGCGGTTGGCCTGGCAATGGCGGTAACAGCCATGTTGTTGCTGGCCACCGTTTTTGTCCGGTGGCAGAAGAGACCAGAAGGTTGGGAGAAGCGAAACAGCTTCTCATCATGGCTCCTCCCAATCCATACCAGTGGCCCTACTTTCTCGTCCAGCAAGAGCAGCTCTCGGAGGGCTAGCCTATATGGTTCCCGCAAGAGCAAGAGCGGTTACTCTAGCTACTTTGCATCGCAGGGTCTTGGCAGGTTCTTCACTTTTTGTGAACTACAGAATGCTTCACAAAACTTCGATGAAAAAGCTATTATTGGTGTTGGAGGTTTTGGAAAAGTGTATCTTGGAGTTTTGGAAGATGGAACGAAGGTTGCCATCAAACGAGGAAACCCAAGTTCTGAGCAAGGCATTAATGAATTCAGGACGGAAATAGACATGCTCTCCAAACTTCGACATCGCCACCTTGTTTCACTAATTGGCTTTTGTGATGAGCGATCAGAGATGATCCTCGTATACGAGTACATGTCTAACGGACCGCTCCGTGACCACCTCTATGGCTCAGACCTCCCTCCTTTGTCGTGGAAACAACGGCTTGAGATTTGCATTGGTGCTGCTCGTGGGTTGCATTATCTTCACACTGGTGCAGCACTAGGAATAATACACCGTGATGTAAAGACCACAAACATTCTCCTCGATGAGAATCTCGTTGCTAAAGTTTCTGATTTTGGCTTGTCAAAAGCTGCGCCAACATTGGATCAGACCCATGTAAGCACAGCCGTGAAGGGTAGCTTCGGGTACCTTGATCCTGAATACTTCAGGAGGCAACAGCTAACTGAAAAATCCGACGTTTACTCATTTGGCGTGGTCCTTTTTGAGGTGTTATGTGCAAGGCCTGTCATAAAACCATCGTTGCCAAGAGAGCAGGTCAGTCTGGCTGAATGGACATTGCAGTGTCACAGGAAGGGCATGCTTGAGAAGATAATTGACACCCACATTGCTAGTAGTATCGACCCTGGTTCACTGAAGAAGTATGTCGAAGGAGCAGAGAAATGTCTGGAAGAACACGGGGTTGATAGGCCCGGAATGGGAGATGTTTTGTGGCACCTAGAATATGCCCTCCAGCTTCAGGACGCAGCCTCAGTGATTGAACCCCCAGAAGACAGTAGTGCGAGGCTCATTGCTTTGGACAACCCAAGCGACATAGATTCTAAAGGAGACACTGCTGCTTTGGCTAGTGTTAGTGATGATTTGGAAGTAAGCACGGTTGGTTCTCCTTTATTTTCTCAGGTTGAGAATTTCCAGGGAAGGTAATATCTGCTTGCAACAAGTAGAGCCGGAAATCAGACTGGGAACTAAGAAGACGACTTCAAATATTCAAGGCTCGATTTCCGGTTCCTCTCCTCTTATTTTCAGATATGATCTCGTCCCTTTCTCTCAGCTCTGCCTGAGTTGATGGTAATCACCTAAACTTCACAAGCTAAGTTGAAGCAAAATGGATTCTTAAATTTCTGTCGTCTTTGGTTGTGAGTGGTTTGTTTTGTTCAGAAGCCATATCTCCGCCCCCTCCCAAAAAAAAGAAAGAAAAAGAAAAGGGGTTGAGATGTTTTTGTATTCCAAGTTCCAATTATTTTGTCTAGCTTACCAAAACTTCTTTTGGAATGACATCGAGTAAATATTGAACCATGTTTTCTGTATCCCATATAGGTTAAACTAGATCCTGAAAATTTTCGAAGCAGTGTAAAATTTTCAAACCTCGTCCTCTTGCTGAAAGGCTGCTCACGGACATAGTCCAAGCTTTTTGCAAATGGAAGGAGAGACATCTTAGAAAGGCATTAGATAAATTCCAGCATGGGAGGCTAGGGGACTGCAGATTAGCAAATCTGTCTCTTGCTCTCCCTATTTGGTAATTCTTCCTTCTCTCTTTATTGGTTGCTTCTAGTACAACTTTATTAGTCTTACAGGCACGGAGTTCTTCGGTTTCTCCACAAAATACTAGCTAGTTCAAGTCGGAGTCTACTAGGCTGCTTAGTAGCCCCGACAAGGCGACAACATTGGTTTCGATTTTTGGAAGGTTGTCTACAGGGTTGAGAGTCTATTATGCGACGACCCAAATCGTGATGGGCTTCTAGGGGTAGAACAAGCTGGATATTCTAGCCTTAATTTGGGTTGAGCCGAGTGCGAGCCCATTTCCTTATGACAGACCGAAACCCCCACACTTGGGCAGCCCACTGAGCCCAGTACAGAGCTTTTCTTCTGTGTCACCTTGAACCCCCACGAGTGGCCCAAATAACCTTCAATCCCATTTCCCTTGAGATAGTGGTTGGAAACTTGGAGGAGCCACCGAAAAAAGAACACCAAGCCTTATTCACAAATCCGGTACAAAGTCTTAGGAGACCTCTTTCAATCTCAATCTTAAATTCGATCCCAAACAAAACTCAAGAAACTCCCGACAGAAGGCGAAAAATAGGCCTCTACAGACACAACGGCTTGTCTTGTGCCATCAAATCGACCTGCCATCAGAGAGGCTGAGATGTCGCCATATGATTAAATGTGATCGGAAAATATTCCATCAAAGTACATCTAACCTCATTGCCGACATCTGCTAAGTTTACAGCCGCTAAGTTTACAGCCGACACTCCCACTAATTTCTTATCTTATCCACTCTTAAAGATTTCGACAAAATAATTATTTAAAAAAAAAATAAGATTTCGGCAACCGGAACACATATATGATCCATGTTTTATAATAATAAGACTAAAACGGACAAGCAGTATCTTTAGAGGCTGTCAGATGGATCTGTAGGCTTAATCCATTGATCTTTACGTTCTAACTAATCTAATCCAATCAAGCACAACAACTCACCCTACCAATCTATATATCAATTAGTTTGGAGAGATTCTACTATTTTAAATTGCAATAGGTATTTTTTTTTAAAACCTGTGGAGCTTGATGGTCAAAAAATTTACCCTTTCAAAAATTAATGCACGCGTTGAATACAAATTTTTTTTTCTTTCGTAAAATACGACCATTCTTTTTTTTTACCTTGGCAACAATAATATATATATTAATATAAAAAAATACAGCCAAAACAATACAGTAAAAAAAACTTGAAGGGCCAATGAAAAACTTAAACGAATCCGATAGTCTTATAATATACTAGATCCAAAGATTTGACTGTCAATCCGAACCCAGTTGCCGGAGCTACAAAGATCGACCTCAATGGCCAAAACACACAACAAGCACAGTCAGTAAGGATATGGTCAAGATTCTCATTCTCATTTTCATCAATGGAGTGGGTAAAGCTCAATAATTCACATAATTCCTACCCTTAATTATACCTCCAATGTTTAATATTAAACCACACTTGGGTGGTATATGCCGGGTGTTGGAGCTAGTACTTGGGTCAAGTGAGTTAATCCATTTCCAGCTAATAAGTCCCCATTAACTCTGCTTAAAAAAAAAAAAAGTGTCTGCAAATTGGCTTACCAATAGTTTCGACCAACTGATGTAACCTATCACTTACACCCAGACCAAAACGTACGTTCTGTATGTATACATGAGTTGACAACTATATGTAAGCGCCCAATTGATCTCACAGCACTCCATGACCATCAAAGTTATTTGGTCCTCTTTGCTTGAATTTTTTATTTTTTTTACATCCAAAAACAGAAGATTCTCAATACAAAAAAGAAAACAAAATAACATTACGACACGAAGAAGCAAGATAAAGAATCCAAGGAAACAAAAAACAAAATAGCAAACCAACAACATATCCATAACTATAAACTTCATTGTCACCAAAGTTTGCATTCCTTCCTAAAGCTCATTCCTTAATTAATAAATCTGTGGCCATATTACCATCATGCAAAATATGATATATCTGAAAATTAAATTAGAGAAGTAAATAGCAATTCAATAAAGAATCCAAGGAAACAAAAAAACAAAATAGCAAACCAACAACATACTGCATAACTGATAAACTTCATTATCACCAAAGTTTGCATTCCTTCTTAAAGCTCATTCTTTAACTAATAAATCTGTTGCCATATTACCATCATGCAAAATATGATATATCTCAAAATTAAATTAGAGAAGTAAATCACGAAGTTTATCCCAATAATCTCACAAATACAAGACCAACTCAATTAGTAAGCCAAGAAAGTCTTTGCTTGAATATGTTTTGGTTTTCTTTGAATAATTTTCGGTTAGGAGGTCACCTAATATCCAGAGTGACACTTTACCTATGCAAGCAGATAGAGCTTTCTTCTTTTCTAATTTATACATATATGCAATATGTATTCCTTCCTTCCTGCCTAAACAATTGAGGAAACGCCACGTCACATGTGCTCAACCCCCTAACTAACCGACCGGGTCAAAAGTCTGCACGCCAACCGCATGATACCTCATAATCTTTGTGCCTCCGTTGGCCCAAAGTCACAGCTTAATCAAACCCCCCCCCCCCCCCCCCCCCCACTCCATTCTGCTTTGGCTCGGATTGTTGGCTTTGGACTTTTTTTAAGTATTTGTTAAATTAACTGTACGGAAGGGATCCACCCAACAATACCCAGAAATCAGTAAAGTTGAATTCAGGATCAAAGAACATTTTTTTTTTCTTTTTTTCCCCTTTTTTTTTGGTTTTATTTCCTACCTATAAACGCTCATATCTGAATTTATCTTCCTAACTCAAAAAGTCTTTTCTCGATGATAATGGTGTTGATATGATTCAGGAATATATGAAAATGATGCTTCCATCTCAAGGGACACAGAACCCACATGGAAGAAGTATTATTCTGAATGATTGAACATATATATATATATATATTACACAACACACAAATGGGAGAAGGACACCGCACGCAATAGAGAAAGAAATAATTATGTGTTTTGGAAGCAATCCATAACGAAGCAAACACTTTGCACCAGCAAGATAGGATTTAAAAGCCAAGCCATTAAGCAAAGGTCATTTGCACTAATGCCATTCTCGTTAAGAAAAAGGAGCTTTTTGCATGCCCCCCTTCTAACAAGTAGGGAATTGAAAGATCACAAAGAGAGAACACCCCCCCCGGGCAATGAGTCCAAACAGATCCACTCGTAAAAACAATGCCCAAACAACTCCACATCTGCTGGTTGTTTGTTAGTTTTCAGTAGTTGGCCAATCCATTCATCCAAAGAACCTCTAACCTACTTTTATAGAGAGAGAGAGAGAGAGAGAGAGAGTATTCATTAAATAAAAACTTCCAATGCCTTGCAAACTACTCTAATAAACAGGCCCTTTGCTGAGACGCCCATTTCATCTCCCTCTCCTCTCCCTGTCAATGGAAGATCAAACCCCAAAACTTCCGATGGCAGAAACAGGCAAGGTTATCAGAAAATCAGTCTACACTTTCCTTCGAAGCTACGATTACTTCACCTCCGCCGCTGCTCTCCTCGCCTTCCCCTTCTCTGCTGCAGTTCTTCTCTCACAAGCTTATGTCCCCTCTTCTCCGTCGCTTCTACCAACCATATACAACCGCCTGAAAACTCTATTTGATGCTGCAGGCTTTCCTCCCTCTTCAGAGTTCTTTGGCATTCTTAACCAGAAGCTTTCTCAAACAATCTTTTCCACCATCCTTACACTTCCTTTTACCCTTACCTTCCTCCTCATAGCGAAAGCAACTATAATTCAAGCTCTCAAACAAAAGAAACCAGCATTGCCACCTTCCTTCTCTTCAGTGGTTACCCTCTACAGTCCACTCCTTCTCACCCACATATGCAACTCATTCTTGATCCTCTCTGCGAACGCAACAGTCTTCTCTCTTCTCTTCTTTGCCTTTAATTTTCTTGAAGGTTTTGGTTTCTCTTCTCCCAACTGCATCCTCTTCTTGTCAGCGGCCGGGGCTGTGCTCTACTCCATTATTCTGGCCAATTCCCTTGTAGTATGCAACTTGGCGTCCGTTTTATCGGGCATGGAACGAAGGGGGGGCTTCACGGCAATCCTCAAGGCTTGTGTTTTAATGCGAGGAAGAGCTTCAACAGCGCTGTCCGTGGCATTGCCCATCAATCTGGCCCTGGCCGCTATTGAAGCCTTGTTCCAATTCCGGGTTGTGAGAGCCTATCATTTTGCTGGAAAGCTAGGCATGTCCACGGCTTTAGAGGGAATTTTCATTGCTTACTTGTACTCCATTTTCGTTGCTCTTGATACCATTGTGAATTGCATGTTCTTCAAAAGCTGCAAGACATATTCTTGGACAGAGCAGAAAGGTAGGCACTCTTGCCGGAGAGAATTTGCAGAGGAAGACAGCGATGGTTACGTCAGCTTGACTATGGAAGAGCTTCCATAAATTTCAGTGTCAAATCAAACAGGACCTGGCTTGTTTTCACCGCATGATTTCAGGCAAATAATGTGCATACGCAGAATTGATTTCTGTTGCTTGAAGGAAACCAGGCGACACACAGAACATAAAGACCCCCGCATTGGCAGGGTGACCTCAACGAGGTCAAAGATGAAGATAGAAAATTATATTAACTTTTGTTATATTCTTCAATTCAATTTTTCTATTTTTTGTTTCTTTGGCCTCTTTCTATCATGTACATTGGCCAATGGCCACCTTTACAGAGTGACTCATCCGCACGCTTTGATAATCAACCATACTTGGGGGTGGGGGTTATGATCCGTAAATATGACATTAAAAGAGAAATGGGAAACGAGTACTTGCATCACCATATATCAAAAGCAGAGCGCGAAGATAATCCCATTTTGTTGCAGCAATAGCAGTGGTACAGAGGCAATGATGCTTTGCAGAAGAGGTCAGAGAAATCACTGCAGGAAGAACCCAGGTTGGTGTTTTGCAAAAGCACCAAGGGGAAGCCAACCAAGAAGCTCATCTGATTGCCAAGTGGGCAAGGGAGAACAGGGTGGAAAGCTACAACGTGATCCCTATTGAACTCCTAATTCGTGATAAACCTCATGCCCTACCCTGAACTAATTTTGTTGCGTAGAAAAACACACGCACACACACAACGGGACAGAGTCCCCGTGAATTAACTCACAGCAAATGGCGAAATACAGAGTACCGGATTCCGGCACCAAATAAGACAATACTAATTGGGACAAGCATGCAGAGTAAAGAGGACAAAGATGAAAGAACCTCTGACATTTCATGAATGAATATCTTTTGACAGAGAATCAAATGAAAGAGACAAGCAGTAGTTTCCAGTTACACCCTATAATTCGCTATGCTACATTTGGACTAAGAGCCCGTCTTCTAATACCTCTTTCTGAACCTGACACCTATACAATATACTTTGTGACGGGTTCCTATAAAATCCTCAACTAGAAGAGGAGGACAAATAACTAATTTTATGTTACAAGAGAAAGAATGGACTCTGAAGCTTTGTACAATGGTTCATGATACAGTTGGACTGTGTGCTTACAATCCCCAATGCATCTGCTCTGGCGTCAAAAAAATATGCCCAATGAATGGTGGAGGTGATGAATCAGCTTGTCCAGCCTCATTTTGAGAGGGAACTCCGTAATCTTGGTCCAGTTTTTCATTACTGAATAGGTTTCCACTTCTACCATTTGTTGAGATGATATCAATGTATTCTTTCATACACTATCTAATGGTGTGAAGTGTTTATAAGATTGTCTTCTCATCCTCCCGTGGTGGACAGGGTAGAAATGCAGCTGCACTTTCACTATATTTTGGTGAGGATCCTGCCCGCTGCCCATTTGAGCAAGGGAAATTATGGGCGTAACCTTGAAAATCTGTTTCCATGTGATTGATGGGTCCTCAATCAGGACTTTTTGGCTTTCCTTCAAGTTGATAGAGTAGAGCAATTACTTGTTCCTTGGTGATTTGACGTATAATGTTTGTCTAGATAGAGTTTAAATGTCACCTTCTGCAGAATTAAATGATTGAATGTCTCGGATGTACCTTGGGGAATTTATCTCTTTTCTCTGTTGGAGTACACGTTTTTGAGATTTAGCATTAGAGGGAATCTGACGCCAAATCCTCTAGGAAATGCCAATTTCGTTAAGTAGATTTCTAGTGGAGACAAGTGAAAGATGGAAGAAAGTATCTCAAGACTAATAAGGATTCAATATCACTGATGTACCTGAATACAAACGCCTGTACAGATCCCTTGGCAGAAACTTAAAGAGCAGTCAAAATGAAAAATAATAGTGGAGGAGGTGGGAATGGAACGGAGTTTTATAATACTCCAACTATGCTAGTATATTGGTTTATACCTTGATATTATTTTTCTTTCAATTTTTGTCTTCTAGTTTCTTTCCATGCTCCTTTTCTAAAAGAGAGGTTGTGCTGGGGGATTCAGGAGAATCAAAGCGAATGTGGTCTTTGTTTGGACTCTGTGCTAATGGTTATACTAAAAGCTGCATTAATAAATGCAGTTACTACAACGGCAGCCGGAATCCGGTGCTCTTTATTTCGCCATTTGTGTGTGTGCGTGTGTTTTTCTACGCAACAAAATTACTTCAGGGGGGGGCATGAGGTTTATCACGAGTTATGAGTTCAATAAAGATTACGAACGTTGGAATGTAGCTTTCCACCATGTTCTCCCCTGCCCACTTGGCAATCAGATGAGCTTGTTGGTTGGCTTCCCCTTGGTGCTTTTGCAAAACACCAACCTGGGTTCTTCCTGCAGTGATTTCTCTGACCTCTTCTTCAATGCACCATTGCCTCTGTACCAGTGCTACTGCTGCAACAAAATGGGATTACCTTCGCGCTCTACTTTTGATATATGGTGATGCAAGTACTCGTTTCCCATTTCTCTTTTAATGTCATATTTACGGATCATAACCCCCACCCCCACGTATGGTTGATTATCAAAGCGTGCGGATGAGTCACTCTTAAAGGTGGCCATTGGCCAATGTACATGATAGAAAGAGGCAAAGAAAATAGAAAAACTGAATTGAAGAATATAGCGAAAGTTAATATAATCTTCTATCTTCATCTTTGACCTAGTCGATCACCCTGCGGTTCTTTATGTTCTGTATGTCGCCTGGTTTCCCTTCAAGCAACAGAAATCAATTCTGCGTATGCACATTATTTGCCTGAAATCATGCGGTGAAAACAAGCCAGGTCCTGTTTGATTTGACACTGAAATTAATGGAAGCTCTTCCATAGTCAAGCTGACATAACCATCCCTGTCTTCCTCTGCAAATTCTTTCCGGCAAAAGTGCCTACCTTTCTGCTTTGTCCAAGTGAAAAACCTAGTTTAGACTCTAACTTCACCTAGAGGAGGGGTGAATAGGTGAAATCTAAAAATTAACGAATTCAATATCAATTTTAAAACAAGTTCTAAAATTGATCAGTCTAGATATATCAATCAATCAACACAATCATCAAATCAATAAATCAACTTGTAAAGAAATTAATCAAACACACAAAGAGAGAGATTTGATGACGAAGTGGAAAACCTTTGAAAAACCATTCAAAGGAAAAACCACTCCGGGCTAGCAGCCACCCGAAATCCACTAAGAAGAAAACCTTACAACAGTGATTCAGACACGGGCAACCCCAGTTGCTTGACTCTGACAACCCTGATGTAATAATCTAAGCACCTGCTTAGATCTGCTCCAAGCGGCATTCACCTCAACCTTTGAGGTTCTTCTTAAGGATCTTCACGAACAACCTTGTTCTTCAACACACCTTCAACACTATGAAGGAAACAAAGCAATTTGATTGAAGAATAGAGAAAAACTCAATAACTTGAAGCACTAAATCTTCTAGGGTTTTTCTCTCAAGGGAGGGGGCAGCAAAAACTCTCAAAGGAAGCCTATATATCACGTTCTAGTTGGCCTCTCACGAACCCTAGTAGGGTTTCAAAAATCATCCACAAGGAAATCCCAAAAATCTAGCAATTTTTGAAATTCGCCGGAAGTCGCTCGAGCGTCGGTCGAGCGCTCGTCGAACGTGATGTCTCTGTATGAAAAATTCTTAAGGACGCTCGAGCGCCGGTCGAGCGCTAGTCGAACGTGATGTCTCTGTATGAAAATTTTCAAGGCCGCTCGAGCACTTGTTGAACGCTGGTTGAACGTGAATAAGACTTTGGACAGATCATTGACTCTAACTCTTGAACAAATGTGCGGACCAAATTACAACTCAATCAAGACATATTTTGACACGGAATGATGCCAAAACAAAATACCCTAACAAACTCCCCCTTTGGCAATTCCGTGACAAAACCAACATATAACCGAAAATAAAAATAGAAATTTGTCAATCACCAAGACAAAGATCTGTTTACAATTTGAACCCACCTATGACCTAGACACATGTTCAAGAGTATAAACCGAATACCTGAAATCACAATCTCAAAAAAACCAAGTGAGAAGGCACAGAGAATATATAAACTGAATGAGAGATTTTCATTTATCAAAAAGTGTGACAACATCAGCATAATATGGAAAATAAAAGTGCAACAAGTATCTGAAGTATCTGAGAAGGCTGTACAAGATATGAAATGACTCTCCAATCAGCCTATACAAAATGTAAACTCCCCCTCAACTAATATCAACTCTCTCAACAAAAAAAAAATACTCAAACTAAAACTACTCCCCCTTTTTGTCAGGAATGGACAAAGGGTCAGTCATCCAAAGGCGGAGTAGAAGCATCAAAAGCAGCAGAAGAAGAGGGACTGGAAAGCACCACCGTGGCAGGAGAAGAGTGGCTGGAAAGCACTACAGTTCCAGTCGGCGACATAGGAGCAGGCGCAGGAGGATCAGCAATCCGGAATCGAGGAGGGCGGAGGATAATCAGCAACCGGAGAAGAATCAGCAGTGGGCACCTCAAACGAAGGGGCAGATGCGCCAGTAGAAGCAGAAGACTCGGAAGAAGAGGAAATGTCCGACTGCAGAGCATCTGCACCAACGAGAGGGCAAATCAAGCGATGAAGGCGAGAGACCGCTCGGGTATTACGCTCAGTCGCCCTAGCATGACGCGCAAGGGTGAGAGTGTGACGCTGATGACGCATGACAATCTTAATAAGGTTGACAGATTGAGTGGTAAGGGAAGCAAGCTGATCCATGATCAGAGAAAAAAAAGCGGCAATGGAAGGATCCAAGGGAGTCGGAAGCGAGAATGAGAAGGACCGGCTGAAGAGGACGGAATAGAAGGAGGGACAGAAGACGAAGGATCATCGGGAGGAACAGAGGCGGAAGCGGTCGCCCGACGGCGTTTAAGATGAGCACGACTCAATGAAAGAGTAGTGGCACCAATAGCCGAAAGAGTGTCAGGAAATGGACCGTCAGGAGGAAAAGCAATACTATGGGCACGATATAAGCGCTGAATCAAACAAGCATATGAAAGACCCACTTTACTAGAAGTGGACTGAAACACTTCTATCATATGCGAGCAGATCACAGAACATATATCAATGGTATCACCTATTAGTAAAGCATATAAAAAATGAACTCGAGTAAGCGAAATAGACGAAATAGACGAAAGGTGAGAGCAAGAGGATTAGATTTGTCAGAGCAATGCGACTGACAACATGATTCTCAGCAGAGAAATCAGAAGTGTAGAGAGTACCACCTGCATATGGATAAGGGCGACCAAAGAGAATGAGGGACATGGCTTCAAAAGAAGGAGGCTCACGACTAGACTCAACATAAGGGTAAACAGGATCAGGTACCCTGACAACACCAAAAAGAGAAGCAATAACATCAGGAGAAACCCTGAAGACGTTGACCACGGATAAAGACGGAGAAGCTAAGTGAAGCCTCATCAACGTCAAAGAAGTTCGAGTAAAATTCCGAACAAGAAGTTCAGGAGGAACAAGATGAGTGAGATCCTGAAGAAAAGGATCCCAATGACAAGACGTAAAATGAGAAGACACAGTCGCAACGGGAAGCTCAGCAAGGAGAACCTCACGTTCAACAATGACTTTGCAATTGTGAAAAGTGGAATGAAAAGCTCGGAAGCACGAGCATCCACAAAACGAGAAGCATCAAAAAGGCGTGGTTTAGACTTACGAGGCACTTTAGTAGGTTTTGAGGATCTACCAGCGGGTTGCTTACGCTTCACCATCTGAGAAATAAAAACACAAGACACGGTCAAAGGTCGAGTAACATCAAGAAGACCAAAAGTGTAAGATACTGCCCTTGAAGAGATAGCGTGAATGCAAATGAAGAGATAGCGTGAATGCAATGCCATAAAAGATAACTTAACAATAGCAGTAAACACACATGAAGCAAAGAGAAAGTAACAGCAACTAATAAGCAAAAAAAAATCGATCAACTAATCAGCCAAGGAATGAAAAGAAATGGATGACAAACAAGCAAAGAGATAGCAAAATATAGGGCAAGAAATTGAACAACCAATCAACCATAATATCACATGAGAAACCGCACAAATGAGTCAAGAAAATCGAGTGAAGCATTTAAAAAAACATGTAGCGGGCAAAAAATAAAAAGAACGAGCGAAGAGTGCCATATGCGAAAGATTTAGCCCAAATACAAGCAAAAGAAAGAAAGGAGATGAGTACAAGAACAATATAGCAGAAAACCAAAAACAAATACAAGCAATCACCAATTCAAACACAAACCGAAAACCCCAAACATACAACCAGAAAAATAACGAAAAACGAAGAGAAAATTACCTTGAATAGAGAAGAGAACAAGTTTTTGATGAGAAGAATGCAAACCCACGGAAAAAGTTGGGAGAAGAGTGAAGAATCACACGAGAATGGAGAAGAGAGGAGCCGCGGGAGAGGAAAAAGAAAGGAAAAGAAGGAGAAAAAAACAGAGGAAGAGAGGAAAATAACCGCCCCTTTTGGTTTTTTTAAAAAATAGACACATGCGCTCGAGCGCGTGTCAAACGAGACTCAAACGTAAAGTCTCTGTAACGGGAGAGACAAGAGCGCTCGAGCGTCTCTTAAGCGAAGGTCAGACGAAAAGTCTCTGGAATAAAAACAAACATGAGCGCTCGAGCGATGTCGAACGAAGTCAACGAAGGAGGAAAAATAGAAAAGCACACACCAGAATACTGTAAAAGACTTAGTAATTTTCAGAAAACATGAAACAATAAATACTAAACCATCTTATGATCATGAGAAATAATATAGACAAGCAGGTGCTACAAGTCTCTGAGCAGTGTAAACTTCAATGATTTAGAAAATACAAACGACACGTGTGTGAAAGACCGCAACAAAATAAGAGAAGCTTAAGACCTTAGTTTTGTGAGGTGGTCACGGCATACCAAAAAGAAACCACTGGTAAAGGAGAACCATGACACATCAGGCGAAAGTCAAACCCAATGCCACTAGGACCTGAAGATGCAACTTTGTTGCAATAATTTTTACTCCCCCTGAGTATGAAACATCAATGCATAAGAGTTCAAACTTTCTTTGTTCTTTTCTTGACTTGCGGTTCTTTTGCTTTTCTGAGCTTTTCTTTTTTTTTGTTTCGTTTGCCTTTTTCTTTGGAGGTTCAACTAGTCAGAGGTCAATTCAACCAGATATGCATGGTTCCCTTCACTTGTGATTGCCAACACACAATCTCACACATGCGGTCAAGCATCATCCAATAAGTTCAGTGTGCATTGTGATAGATATAGTCAAGTAAATATTTTAAAAATCATACCAGTTAGGACCAACCAGAGACGAGAAGCACAACTGACAAGATACATTATTTATCAGACACAAGTTGAAGGAGTATTGAAAGTTTCATGCACAAAAATGACTATATGTCCAATAAGTATAAAAGATAGTACCAATCAGTTAAACCAACCAACGAGCGACACAACCTCCTCTTTTTTTTTTTTTTTTTCTTAAAAAAAAAAAAGACACACACAATAAAGAAGTAAACGAAAAAAAAAAGAAGGAAAACGAAAAACACAAACAAAACAAATAACAAATGAGAATGCAAAATGATGCAACTCAAGGGACAGCACAAACACCAATGGCTTTCCTGAGAAACTCAAACCTGAGACCATCCAATGGTTTGGTGAAAATATCTGCCAATTGATTCTCAGTAGATATGTGCTCTAAGGAAATAGTCCGAGATTCCACAAGATCACGAATGAAGTGATGACGAATGTCGATATGCTTGGTTCGAGAGTGCTGAACAGGATTCTTAGATATGTTTATCGCACTAGTGTTGTCACAGAACACTGTCATGCAATCTTGTTCTATACCATAGTCCTTAAGCATCTGTTTCATCCAAATCAATTGAGTGCAACAACTACCTGCGGCAATATATTCAGCTTCGGCAGTAGATAAGAAATTGAGTTTTGTTTCTTACTCATCCAAGCGACTAGACAGGTTCCTATGTAAAAACATCCACCAGAGGTGCTTTTTCTATCATCAGCGTTACCAGCCCAGTCAGCATCAGAATAACCAGCTAAGTCTATATTAGTGTCCCTGGAATACCAGATTCCATAATCTACAGTACCATTAACATATCTAATGATACGTTTGACAGCACTCAAGTGGGATTCTTTAGGATTAGCCTGAAATCTAGCACAAACCCCACACTAAAAGAAATATCAGGACGACTAGCAGTTAAATAGAGAAGACTACCTATCATGCTTCGATAGAGAGTTTGATCAACGCTTTTCTCAGAAGAATCTGATGCTATCTTCACACTTGTGCTCATGGGAGTCCGGGTATGTTTCTTGCTATCCAATCCAAAACGCTTGACGAGATTCTTGGCATACTTTGATTGGATATAAATAACCCATCACTAAGTTGTTTAACCTGCAAACCAAGAAAATAATTTAGTTCACCAACCATACTCATTTCAAATTCATTTTGCATAGCTTCAGCAAATTTATGGCAAGATTATCAACAGTAGCACCGAAGACTATGTCATCAACATAGATTTGAGCTACAGTGATGTCTGTGTCAATGTTCTTGACAAATAGTGTTCGGTCAACTCCTCCTCTCAGAAACCATGATCTAGAAGATAAGTCGTCAACCGATCATACCAAGCTCGAGGTGCTTGTTTAAGCCATAAAGAGCTTTCTTCAAGCGATACACATGATCGGAAACTTTGGATCGACAAACCCCTTGGGTTGTTCAACATATGCCTCTTCTTGAAGAACACCATTCAAGAAGGCACTCTTGACATCCATCTGATATAACTTAAAATTCATGAAGCAAGAGATAGCAAGTAAAATACGTATTGACTCTAATCGAGCAACTGGAGCAAAAGTTTCATCGAAATCAATACCTTCCACTTGTGTATATCCTTGAGCAACTAACCTTGCCTTGTTATGGGTGATGGTACCATTCTCATCTGTCTTGTTTTTGAAGATCCACTTGGTACCGATAACATTTGTATCTGCAGGTCTAGGAACTAAATACCACACATCATTTCGAACAAATTGATTTAATTCCTCATGCATAGCATTAATCCAAAAATCATCTTGAAGAGCTTCTTCAACCTTCTTAGGTTCAATTTGAGAAACATAACTAGTGTAAGTCAAATTACTTAACACTTTTCTTCTCAATCTCATTCCCTCATTGAGATCACCAATTATGTTTTCTTTAGGGTGATTTAACTAACCCTAGAAGATGGTTCCTTGCTAGTAGGAACTTCAGAATCAGAGAATACATCAGTGTCTCCTGTAGAATCACATGCATTTTCAACAGATGAATGTTCTTCATTCTCGTTATCTTTAGAATCAACTGAAGCATCATCCACCACAACATTAATGGACTCCATAACAGTAAGAGTACGAGTATTATACACACGAAGGGCTCTACTGTTTGAAGAGTAACCTAAGAAAATTCCTTTGTCACTCTTTGTATCAAATTTAGCAGTGTTTTCTCTATCCCGAAGAATATAACAAGTACTGCCAAAAACTTTGAAATATTTAACGGTAGGTTTCTTACCTTTCCATAATTCATATGGAGTCTTGTTCATACCTGGTCTGAGGTAGACACGATTGATAATGTGACAAGCAGTGTTGATTGCTTCACCCCAAAAATGAAGAGCTACCTTCTTGTTGTGAATCATCGCTCGAGACATTTCCTGAAGGACACGATTCTTTCGTTCTACAACTCCATTCTGTTGAGGTGTGATTGGAGCAGAAAACTCTTGATGAATACCTGCATTTGCACAAAAATCAAGAAAGTTAGAATTTTCAAATTCCTTACCATGATCACTCTGATTCTGATAATGGAATAACCCTTTTCATTCATTAGTCTTTTAAATAAGTTTCAGCTCGTTCAAAAGCATCAGACTTCTCTCTTAGAAGATCCACCCAAGTGAATCTTGAGAAGTCATCCACCACCACCATGATGTACTTCTTGCCACCTAGACTTTCAGTTCTAGATGGTCCCATGAGATCCATATGTAACAATTCTAGAGGTCTCTTAGTCAGAACATCACTAGTTCTTTTATGAACTGATTTTATTTGTTTACCAAGTTGACACGGTCCACACACTCGATCTTTAACATTATCTAGTTTGGGCAAGCCTATAACTAGTTCTTTCCTAGAGATTTTAGACAAATCTCTGTAATTCACATGTCCGAGTCTTTGATGCCATAACTCAGATTCATCAATTTTGACACTACTACATTTCAATTCAGTATGTGGACTAATACCATAGCAGTTATCAGACGTGCGAGTACCTTGCACAACACATTCACCATCAGAATCAAATACAGAGCAAGAATTCTTACCAAAGCGGACTTCAAATCCAGAATCACAAATTTGACTAATACTCAGCAAATTTGCCTTCAATCCAGCAACAAACAAAACATTTTTGAAAGGAGGCATACCTTCAACTTCAACTGTACCTTTTCCAAGTATTGGTGCTTTACCACCATCACCAAATGTCACAGATCCAGCTTTGTGATCTTTAAGTGTTGTGAATAAAGATTTGTCACCACATATATGCCTGGAACAAGCACTATCCAAATACCACAACGAAAGACATCGAGATTTAAAAGCTACAACCGAATTAAAACAATTTACCTCATCTTTCTTGATCCAAACTTTTTCTTGAACATGTGGTTGTTTTGAAAATTGCTGAAATTTTTTGTTTAATAACATTGTTTGCTCAGTTAAAATTTTAACTTGATAAGCTAAATTCTCATGACTGTCATTAGACGAAGATTGATTCAAAGATTTCTCTTGTCTGTGCAATTTAAAACATCTTGGTCTAATGTGACCAACCTTTCCACAAAAATGACATGTAGGAACAAATTTTTGTGGTGTGTGATTCCTAGCATTTTTCTTTTGTGACCTAGAATCAACAAATTTAGAAACAATTTGTTTACCTTTGCTTACCTGTGGAGCTGGTCTATTCACTTCTGGAATTTTTCCAAGTATAGATGCTGGAACAAATGTCGTCTTTGAAGTTGAAGCACCCTGAGACTCAGTGTAGCCAAGTCCTTTCCTATTTCCAGATGGAAGTCCAAGACTTAACATGTGATCAAGCTTCTTTGTTCCACTGGAAAACTGTTGAAGTTGTGTATTGGACTTGTCGAGAGCACACTTCAGTATCTTTACTTCTGCCTCAAGTTCCACATTTCTTGCACTGACTTCTTCAAACTTACTCATAAGTTCACCTTTTTCACTTTGCACTTCGTGCATTTTCTTGAGAAAAGATTTGTTTGTCTTTTGAAGCTTCAGACTTTCCTCAAACAATTTATTATAAGCTTCTTGAAGACTTTCTTCAATATTGCCATCAACGTCTGAATCCTCAAAATCATCATCAATTCCTGCAAAACAAAACCATCAGTACTAGCTGCAAAAGCCATGAAATTTACTTGTTCATCTTCGGAAGAATTCTCATCATCACTACTGCTTTTTGACTCATCATCACTCAATGAAGCATTCATAGCTTTTCCTTTTGACTTGAGGTATGTTGGACATTCTGACCTGACATGACCAAAACCTTGACATTCAAAGCACTTCAGTTTTTTACTCTTGGAGTCATTAGACATGTGTTTGTCCTTTTTGTCCTTTCTGAACCCACTGAAACTACCCTGATTCTTTTCAGAATTCTTGTTGAATGATCGCTGACCACTTCTTGGTTTCAAGAATTTCTTGAATTGTTTGACAAACATAGCAAATTGTGCATCATCAAGAACTTCTTCATCTGAATCAGCAGAGATCTCTTCTTTGATTGATCTCAAAGCAATGGACTTGTTCTTCTTAGGTTGAGGCAATGATACTTCATAAGTCTGCAAAGAACCTACCAATTCTTCAATCTTTACAGTGTCGAGATCCTTACTTTCCTCAATTGCAGTGACTTTGGATCTGAATCTTTCAGGTAGAGATCTCATAACTTTCCTGACTACTCGATGTTCTGGAATCTTTTCACCCAGATTATAGCTTGAATTAACAATGTCATTCAGCTTAGCATAGAATTCATCAAAGGTTTCATCTTCTTTCATTCGAATCTCTTCAAACTTTGTGGTCAACATTTGAAGTTTTGAATTCTTTACCGTTTTGGTTCCCTCATGAGTAGTTTCCAGAATATCCAGGCTGCCTTAGATGTTTCACACATAGATATACGTTTAAATTCATCAGCAGACACAGCCATAAAAATAGAATGTAAACCTTTGCTATTCCAATTACATTCACTGATTTCATTGATAGTCCAGGTACTAATATCTTTAGGTGTTTTAACACCTTCAACCTCAGATATGGGTGCAGACCACCCTTTAACACAAGATCTCCAGACACGTTCATCAAAGGATTTCAGAAAGGCTTTCATGCGAACTTTCCAGTAAGCATAATTGCTTCCATCAAAATATGGAGGCACGGACAATGACTGACTTTTGTCCATCTAGACTAAGGGTCAAGGACCGAGTTTAGGCTCTGATACCAATTGAAAAACCTAGTTTAGACCCTAACTTCACCTAGAGGGGGTGAATAGGTGAAATCTAAAAATTAATGATTCAATATCAATTTTAAAACAAGTTCTAAAATTGATCAGTCTAGATATATCAATCAATCAACACAATCATCAAATCAATAAATCAACTTGTAAAGAAATTAACAAACACACAAAGAGACAAGAGATTTGATGACGAAGTGGAAAACCTTTGAAAAACCATTCAAAGGAAAAACCACTCCGGGCTAGCAGCCACCTGAAATCCACTAAGAAGAAAACCTTACAAACAGTGATTCAGACACGGGCAACCCCAGTTGCTTGACTCTGACAACCCTGATGTAATAATCTAAGCACCCCTGCTTAGACCTGCTCCAAGCGGCATTCACCTCAACCTTTGAGGTTCTTCTTAAGGATCTTTCACGAACAATCTTGTTCTTCACACACCTTCAACACTATGAAGGAACAAAGTAATTTAGAAGAATAGAGAAAAATTCAATACTTGAAGCACTAAATCTTCTAGGGTTTTTCTCTCAAGGAAGGGGGCAGCAAAAACTCTCAAAGGAAGCCTATATATCACGTTCTAGTCGGCCTCTCACGAACCCTAGTAGGGTTTCAAAAATCATCACAAGGAAATCCAAAAATCTAGCAATTTTTGAAATTCGCTAGAAGTCGCTCGAGCATCGATCGAGCGCTAATCGAACGTGATGTCTCTGTATGAAAAATTCTTAAGGACGCTCGAGCGCCGGTCGAGCATTAGTCGAACGTGAGAGGCAAATTGCACCAAAAAGGCCCAAAATAATACTGGTATGAGCATCAATTTGAAGACCCAATTGCCAAAATAAAACAGTGCACTGCCATCCAACTCTAAAAGTTCAAAACACTGCCAAATTAATAACACTGTCGTCCTGGTCCAAAACAAAATTAACACTGCCAAATAACTCTAAATTAAAATTACAACTAAACAACAGTAACAACTAAATTCCAAAACAATATTTCACTATTTCATGATGTGAAAATAAACTCTAAATTAAAATTACAAAAAAACAACTAAACAAACAATTAACCATACAAATAAGTAAACAACTAAACATTCATCAAATAATCCAAATTGAAATAGGCAAACTCTAAATTAAGGGCATGTTCGTTTTCATGTTTTTTTTAGGATTTTGATGAAATTGTGAATATTTAGGTGGTGTTAAAGTTGTATAAAAATGCATGTAGAAGTTGTTGAAAGGGATTGGTGTGTGTAGAAAAAGTAATAAAGTGTTGAATAAAAATGCGTGTATGTTATGATATTTGGATTGTAAAAATAAAAGTAGGATTCAAATCCTACAAAAATGATGAAAACGAACATGCCCTAAAATTACAATGTTCTTTGAATTTTTTTTTTTTTTTTTTTAAAAGTGAAAGATAAAGATTAAAGGACATCCAAATTCTAAATTTAAAATTCCAAGTTTCGTCCAACATTCCAAGCTTCTCCATCTCTATAAAAGAAAAAAATAAAACAAAACATTTATAGGAGAAATATTAAGACAACTAAATAATCAATTAACAAAACAAAATATTTATGAGAGAAATACTAAGACAACCAACCAAATAAAAAGTCCAACTATACAGGCTTCGTCATGTTTAGCATATCCTCAAGTTCTTCATCTCTACAAAAGACAAAAACAAAACAAAACAAAACATTTATAAGAGAATTATTACAACAACCAAATAATCAATTAACAAAATAAAACATATATCTAGTGTACCTCTATCTAGTCTGTAACTCAAGAGATCATCTCCACCATCCACCTCGACATCATCTTCGTCAAGTATAGGTGGAGCATGCAACCAATTCTGTACACATATAAGGCCCTCTACGGTACAAGGTGCCAAAGAAGAGCGAAAACAATCCAACGCTCGACTGGAAGTGCTAAAAGCGGACTCAAATGGCATGGTAGTGATTGGGATAGCCAACACATCCTTCGCAATACGAGAAAGAATCTGAAACTTCTAAGAATTCACCTTCCACCACAATAAAATATCAAAACTCAACACCTTGGGTTCCACATCTTCAATCAAGTATCTATCCACCTCAGACTTACTATCTAGCAAGTTTTGAGACTGTCGATAATTACTAAGACCTTCCCATAGTCTTTGCTCAATGTTCATGTCATCTACACTTACAGAACTTTGACTTCTACTAGTATGTGCTGCTTGGGTTATGCTACCTCCACCAGAACCACCATTATACTGCTCAAATAATGTTTCTAGAGTTTCCCGCACCATGGCAGTGAAATCCATGCCCTTCTCCTTTTCAAAGTTATTGATAGTCCAATACTCTAAAGTGATGAGTTTAAAGCGAGGATCCAATACCGAAGTTATAAATAAAAGTCTATTCACCTTCCTCAAATCCCCCCAATACTCATCATGCTTACTTTGCATCCGTTTAGCCATATCACGAAGCAAAATATCAAAACATGTAGTAAAGGTCACCAAATGCAATTTAATTTTTGCTAACTCCTTCAAAAAAAGCATTTGAAGTTACATATTCTGACCCCGATATGTGTAGGGTGACCTTATAGAACACTTTCAAAAACTGAACAAACTGTCGAATGTGCTCTCAATCCTCAAATGTAAATTTCCCCAATCGCTTCCTCCCATGACCATCTTCATTCAAAAACATTACTAAGTTCTCATTTCCCTCCAATATATCCTCAAAAACCCCTTGAAATTTTTTAACTTTTTCTAACATAATATAGGTCGAGTTCCAACGAGTGGGAACATCCATTTGCAAGAAATTGTTTTCAGACAACATTCTGTTAGCAGTGGCCTTCTTGAACCCAACAAGCCTTTAAGGACTAAATTTTACATACTTAATAATATTATGTATCTTTATAATGGAATCATCCAACTCTTTCAATCCCTCCTGAACAATAAGATTCAAAATATGTGCAGAACACCGCGTATGAATAAAATCATGATTGCAAACAACTTGTGCCCCTAGTCTTGTATGCCTTCTTTTCAGTTGTTCGATTGCAATATCGTTGGAGGTTGCCTTATCAACCGTGATTGTGAGGATTTTCTCAATCCTCCAACCATTCATACATGTCTCTATCTCTTTTCCAACAATGGCCCCATTTATGATTAGTTACACGGCGAAAGTAAAGAATCCATCTTCTGTAAACACCACCTCCTATCAATAAAGTGGGCTGTCACGCACATGTAATTCACATTTTGAACTGATGTTCACGTATCAGTGGTAAAACACACTCTAGGGTTTTCCCTTACAATTGCGTTTTTCAACTTAGTCCTATCCTCTATATACAACTCCATACAATCCCTCATGATCGTATATCTAGAGAGCATCTTAAAGCGGGGCTCAAGTCTAGTAATCATTTTCCAAAACTCCATCCTCTGCACAGTCCTAAGAGTCATCTCATCCATAATAAAAAAAAAAATTCAGCAATCCTCCTCCTGAAGGTTTTGGTTTCTCTTCTTGTCAGCGGCCGGGGCTCTGCTCTACTCCATTATTCTGGCCAACTCCCTTGTAGTATGCAACTTGGCGTCCGTTTTATCGGGCATGGAACGAAGGGGGGGCTTCACGGCAATCCTCAAGGCTTGTGTTTTAATGCGAGGAAGAGCTTCAACAGCACTGTCCGTGGCATTGCCCATCGATCTGGCCCTGGCCGCTATTGAAGCCTTGTTCCAATTCCGGGTTGTGAGAGCCTATCATTTTGCTGGAAAGCTAGGCATGTCCACGGCTTTGGAGGGGATTTCCATTGCTTACTTGTACTCCATTTTCGTTGTTCTTGATACCATTGTGAATTGCATGTTCTTCAAAAGCTGCAAGACATATTCTTGGACAGAGCAGAAAGGTAGGCACTCTTGCCGGAGAGAATTTGCAGAGGAAGACAGCGCTGGTTATGTCAGCTTGACTACGGAAGAGCTTCCATAAATTTCAGTGTCAAATCAAACAGGACCCGGCTTGTTTTCACCGCATGATTTCAGGCAAATAATGTGCATACGCAGAATTGATTTCTGTTGCTTGAAGGGAAACCAGGCGACATACAGAACATAAAGACCCCCGCATTGGCAGGGTAACCTCAACGACGTCAAAGATGAAGATAGAAAATTATATTAACTTTTGTTATATTCTTCAATTAAGTTTTTCTATTTTCTTTTTTGTTTCTTTCGTCTCTTTCTATCATGCACATTGGCCCCCTTTACAGAGTGACTCATCCGTTCGCTTTGATAATCAAGCATACGTGGGGTTATGATCCGTAAATATGACATTAAAAGAGAATTAGGGAAACGAGTACTTGCATCACCATCTATTAAAAGTAGAGCGCGAAGATAATCCCATTTTATTGCAGCAATAGCAATGGTACAGAGGCAATGGTCCATTCCAGAAGAGGTCAGATAAATCACTGCAGGAAAAACCCAGGCTGGTGTTTTGCGAAAGCACCAAGGGGAAGCCAACCAACAAGCTCATCTGATTGCCAAGTGAGCAAGGGAGAACAGGGTGGAAAGCTACATTCCAACGTTCGTAATCCCTATTGAACTCCTGACTCAGTGATAAACCTCATGCCCCACCCTGAAGTAATTTTGTTGCGTAGAAAAACACGCGCACACACAAATGGCGAAATACAGAGCACCGGATACCGGCTGCCATTTTCCTTGCCTTCCGCTCCATTCGAACGGGGAATTCAGGCTCACAAGGCAATCTTGCCAGACAGAATTTGCAGAGAAAGTCCAACATAGTAACAACAGATTGATATTCAATCTTGGAATTCAATTCAGCACCAAATATGACAATACTACTTGGGACAAGCATGCAGAGTTAAAGAGGACAAAGATGAGAGAACCTCTGACATTTCATGAATGAATATCTTTTGACAAAGAATGAAATGAAAGAGACAAGCAGTAGTTTCCAGTTACACCCTATAATTCGCTATGCTACATTTGGACTGAGAGCCCGTCTTCTAATACCTCTTTCTGAACCTGACACCTATACAATATACTTTGTGACGGGTTCCTATAAAATCCTCAACTAGAAGAGGAGGACAAATAACTAATTTTATGTTACAAGAGAAAGAATGAACTCTGAAGCTTTGTACAATGGTTCATGATACAGTTGGACTGTGTGCTTACAATCCCCAATGCATCTGCTCTGGCGTTAAAAAAATATGCCAAATGAATGGTGGAAGTGGAAACCTATTCAGTAATGAAAAACTGGACCAAGATTACGGAATTCCCTCTCAAAATGAGGCTAGACGAGCTGGTCCATCACCTCCATAGCAGTCGTTCTATACGGAGCATCTCTCCTTCTCAGTCAAGGATGGCAACCAGCCAGTTGTCAAAATTTGGTCTGTCAGATATCTAATGTGATTGATCAGTCAGCTGTGATTGTCTGATTGAATATCATCCAATGAAGCATGTTCAACCAAGACTCTAGCACAGTTGAGGTTGGTGGGCCTCAAGGAGCACTTCTGCCTCGTTTCAAGCACAGTGGAAGGCTTACTGTTGCACCAATACTGAAGCAAGCTATGGTTTGACCATCCATACAAGTTGCACCCTTGGCCATCATGTAGTCCCCACCTTGATGCAGATCTCTTCTGTATGGCAGAAGCTCAGTTTCCTTTGCAGGTAGGTACTTCAATCTTCACCTATCTCGCCACCTTCCTTGTAAGGTTAATGCCCTTTGCCTTCTCCATTTCGGCCTCCTTCTCAACTTTCTTTTTCTCCAATTCAGCCTGTTTGCAATTCTCTTCATGGGCTTTCCGAAACATCCTTACGAAGTTTAGGAGCGTTGCAGTAACTGCATTTATTAATGCAGCATTCAGTATAACCATTATCACAGAGCCGAAACAAAGACCACATTCGCTTTGATTCTCCTGAATGATGGGTCCCAATTAACTTACAACAAAATGTTACCACTCGGCTGACTTTCCTGTACTTTGGTATTGCTATGAGCTGAGCATGATGTATGGTATGCATCTACGTAGTAAATGAATATGTGCCTATGTTTGTATAAAAAGCTCCAACTTTTCTCAGAACCCCCCAGCACAACCTCTCTTTTAGAAAAGGAGCAGGGAAAGAAACTAGAAGACAAAAATTGAAAGAAAAATAATATCAAGGTATGGTTGAAAAACAAATATACTAGCATGGTTGGAGGATTATAAAACTCCATTCCATCCCCACCTCCTCCACTATTATTTTTAATTTTGACTGCTCTTTAAGTTTCTGCCAAGGGATCCATACAGGCCTTTGTTTTTTTTGATAAGTACTATACAGGCCTTTGTATTCAGGTACATCAGTGATTTTGAATCCTTATTAGTCTTGAGATACTTTCCTCCATCTTTCACTTGCCTCCACTAGAAATCTACTTAACGAAATTGGCATTTCCTAGAGGATTTGGCATCAGATTCCCTCTAATGCCAAATCTCAAATACGTGCACTCCAACAGAGAAAAGACATAAAGTCCCCCAGGTACATCCGAGACATTCAATCATTCAATTCTGCAGAAGGTGACATTTAAACTCTATCTAGACAAACATTATACGTCAAATCTAGTCAAATCATTTAATTCTATAGATTTACAAGGTTACACCCATAATTTACCTTGCTCAAATGGGCAGCGGGCAGGATCCTCACCAAAATATAGTGCAAGTGCATCTGCATTTCTACCCTGTCCACCACGGGAGGATGAGAAGACAATCTTATAAACACTTCACGCCATTAGATGTATGAAAGAACAAATTGATATCATCTCAACATACCACCACAGAGTATAGATTTGTAACAGATGCCACCTCTGTCTCAGCAATGCCAATGAATCCTTTCAATGTCTAGAACAAAATATTAACCATTAGAGAAGTATAGAAACAGAGAAAAACAGATGTGCATATACCATGACAAAAAGAAAATCAATGGGCAATATTTTATACGGATCAGAATGCTATGATTGGAAGGACTTTCTGAGCGGCAATAAGATATTTTGTGCTCAAATGTTTGATAATAAAACCAACATCCCCAAATCACATTACCAAATTTAAATCCAGAATTTCATTGAACGTCCAATGTCAAATACATCTGATCAAGAGTATCTTTAAAACCTAATTGATGTCTTCATGTATACAGAAATACAGCAGGCAGAAAAAACATTGGAAAAGAACCATCAATGTTCACCACAAACATTTAATGGTATGCAACCCTTCTGAAAAGTCCGCTGAAGTGCAGACCCATGATAGGGTCTCCCGATACTTTCTCAAAGAATATGTGTGACAAGTAAGTAGGAATCATAAGTATATTGTCAGAAACATATGTGAAGAGTAAAGAATAGAAACCAATATTATAAGTAATGTAACCACGCATGGAGAAGGGCGAACTTCACAGTTGAATAACCTTTTCCGTTAGGAACACTGGAATTAAAGGGCTACATATAGTTCAAAGTGTCTACAAGCATGTAGGATTCGCAAAGCATATTGATTGAATAGGTGAAGTCATACCTGAATTAAAAAGGATGTTACTCAAACACCTTTGAAGTAATTCTAGCGATACTTGACCTGTTGACTAGGGCTGGGCAAACCGGGTTCAGAGTTGATTTTTTTGACCCGAACCCAAGCCGAAAGTGATGGAATCCCAACCCGGACCCATAGACCGGTTTCAGCTCGGGTTCGGGTTCGGCTTAAAAGGCCTAAAAGATGTGGCCCATAACCGTTTGGGCTTTCAGGCCCAAAAACGTTCTGGGCTACCATTTTTTGGGCTCAGGACGCCCTGGGTCATATTTTTTCAGCCCAGGATCACGCTCCCTTCAGATATGCGTTCAATTGTCCATGCGTTCGGAGAGGCCAGAAATTTGGAGAGAGAGTGAGGCGTGACCTAGGGCAGAGCAGAGAGATGGAGAGAGAGGAGAGCTAAGGCAGCAGAGAGACATAGAGAGTGAGAGAGACTGAGATATGGCTGCTAGAGAGGAGTGGCCGAGTGGTGCGTGAAGTGAGAGGCCAGAGAGAGAGAAGGGGGGGAACGCGGCACTGCTAAGGAAGGGAGAGGGGAGACTCGACCGCACGGGGGGGGGAAGATCGCAAGGGTTAGGACTAAGATTATTTACCCTTAGCGAAACGCACCGTGGTGCATTTCGCTAAGGGTAGAAATGTAAAACTTTTTTTATTTTATTCGGGTCGGGTTCGAGTTGCATATCGGATATGCTACAAACCCCGGACCCGAAAACTGATTTTTTATTAATATAAAACCCGACCCCGAACCCGTATAAACCCGCCACGATCGGGCCGGAAACGGGTCGGGTGGTCGGGTCACAGGTTTTTTGCCCAGCCCTACTGTTGACCCTTAAGCTTTTAATGTGAATTAGTAGTGAATGCAAATCATGATTAGAGAAAAGCAAACTCTGTGTTAAGTTTATCAGCTCTGGCCAATAAGAGCGTCTAGGGGTTGGCAGAGTCGGGTCGGGTTCCCATACCCTGAATCGACTCAGCCGGGGTGAGGGTTGTCGGAACCCCCCCCCCCTCGGCGATTTCAGCTGAACCCGTCGGTTCGGGTCACTTTACAAGTGAAAAGTTTTAAAAAGGTGAGTGAAAGGTATAAGAGAAAAAATAAAACAAAAAAAGGCGTGCTAGAGACCCGAACCCGATTTTCCTTGGGTTCATATTTCAAAATCCGGCCCTCAGGTAACCCAATCCGTTTAGGTTGAGCCGGGTCGGTTTTGAATCGGGCCAGCAGGTTTTTGCCCACCCCTGACAGTATCTTATCCTAGTGGTACTGCATCCCCAAAATGAGAGGTCAATGGGTCAACTTCAAGCATCAAGCAAGAGCAACTCAAAATTTGCATTTAAACACCCCCATTCATGAAATGGCAACTTAACTTTTTAACTTCTCAATTTGACTGTTAACTTCATGCCTAGTGCCATGAATAGATCTTCTCTATAAGCAAAGGACCTTCTTTAGTCAATCAAATAAACAGAGAAAAAAAAAAAACCCTAAATTTGACAGGAAAATAATGTTACGTCAAAATGATAGTTGAGCAGGCAGCTGAAGTGAAAAATTATATCAAGGCAATAAATGCAAAAGATTAGAAAAAACAATACAAGGATATAAATCGATAATTAAAATGTTGATATACATTATTATGTATCAAGAATCACTTAGGCAATGACTACTGAAAAATCTTAAAAACAGATAACATACCTTACGGAAAACTTCCGATACAAGGCCATCATTTTCAGATGCAGTCAGTTCCTGCTTAACCTTTTCCAGTCCCTTTATTATGGCTTGCATTTCTTCTGCTAAAGACTTCAATTGTATCTGTAAGGAAGACAAAAAAACATCAGTGTAAGCATCATCTAAAGACCTTATTTAAGAGCGACCTCAAGAAACAGAGGTGTACCTTAGTTGCAGCTTCCAGGCTAACAAAGTCCAGGTGAAAATCAAGAAGTTCCGGTGAATTATTAGCCAAAAGCTGAAGAAGAAGAAAACGAAATTGGAGATTAAGCACAAAAGGCCAACTGCCACTAATATACAAAATGGAGAAAGAAATCCAGCAGTAAAGTTATGTGCAGACAAAATACAATGAGCGAAACACCTCTGGTTAGTGGTTGTGGTTACACCAGGACCAGTAGATCACTAGCACAAATGAAATAGAACACTCTAAAGGTTTTTGCTCTATTTTTAATCTTTTATTAATCATTAACCAGAAAGTACCAAGAAAACCATGACACTTATCTTTTCTGAAAGCTGATGTGCCTCATCATTTCATGGAAACTAATTTTACACAACCTTCTATCGGCTACTTGGGCTCAGATCTATGAAAATGGTTTTTTATGAGACGAACTGCAAGAAACAATGTGCCCTACCCCCTCAACCCCATTGTGCAAGAAAAAGCATCAGCCTCAAAGCACGATGTGTGAATATTTAATACTGGCCCAACTGGAATTGGAATAACTCACTGACGTTTTGATCCAATCATTAGCTCTTGCTAAAGCTTCACACTGATGTCCTAAAATATCAATAAGGAAAATTTGGCTTGAACACACAGGACCCACCTGATTCGAACCTTGTTTTTCTTTTTTGATAAGTTAATCTTTATTAAAGAAAACGAGAGTTGACAGTACAAGAGACTATACTGACAACAACTAGAGCATACAAGCTAAAAAACTTAAAAAGTCCAGAAAACCCTCAAAAGGCACCCTACGTTAATCACCTGATCCAACCCTTGTTGAAACCCTAGAATTCAGAATAGGCAATCTTGTGGACCCACAAAAGATATTATTGATATGCCTCGCAAACATCAGATTTAGGAACCATACCTTGCAAAGATAATGCATGAGTGTCATCTTACTGTTAGAAGCACGTGTATCAGTGAGCTTTAGAAGACTGTCCAACTTGAATCCAATTGCAGAACCTGTATAATTTAGAATCGTTTAAAATTAATGTCAACCACACTCTGAAAGATTTCATTCACATCTATTGTTAGTAACAGATAAGATCAATCAAGTTCACTTTTTATTTTTTCAACTTCAATTTCAGAACTGTACACACATTCAGCAGAGGAAACATGTGCGCTGAGAATGAAAGTTGCATGTGGACTGCCATAAACAAGTTCATTTAACAATCAAGTAGGCATCACTAAATTCCAAGAAGCTTTCATGATTTATGCTGAATACAAACTTGAAACGAACAATTTCACAAGAATTTTTGACAAATCTCCACTCTTGGTTATAGACACAGACACAGTGGTACTTTGAATGTGAAGTCTGAAATACAAGTTTGCTAAACTTCAGCTGATACATAATCAAATAGTACTCCAAAATATAGCCTCCGACAGAAAATTTCACCACCTACTGGCTCGTGATGCTACAAAGTCAAATAAAACTCCACATGCTCTCCAAATTACAACTAATGCCAATCCTAGTCATCTGTCTAAATTACACTCAGCCATGCCAATGCCAATGCCAGGCAGCATTAAATAAATGACAGTCTACGAGAGTTTATGAACAATGTCTTCTCTATACAGTTCTTTAAAGAAACCAGCAGCTGTTGGTAATCACATTAAGTAATTACCCATATTAGAACGATGTGTAAACCCTCTTAAGCAGATAAAAATGAAACCTTCCAATAAGTCATGCACTAATAGTAACCTTCCAATATGTCATGAACTAACAAATGACAAGGAGACCATATTCAAATGAAGAGTCTTACCCCTTGCAGTTCCTTGGTTCAATGTATTCCCTATAAAAAGAATAATCTTCATAATTTCCTTCAGTTTACCAGATTTCCGGACCTAATTATCCAACAAAAGAGTACCTAAGCTTAAAAGAGAAGTATAGACACAGTAAAGGAAGAATTTGCAGTCATTGGTGGCATACCTCTTCGCATGCAGAGTTTACAGTATGCAAACTCTTTTTGAACTCTGAAATCTGCAAAAGGGTTCAACAAAAACATGACTATGGCAAAAAAATACAAATTTATGGCATTTGAGAAGGAAAACTTACAATTTGCACCCCGCATTAGCATTGCATCATGTGATCTGTTTTTTATCCATCTTAACAGTCAAATCCTAGCCAAAAGTATTTGACGATACCATGTGACGAAGTGGGTAGTTTAGAGGAGACATTTCAAAAGGCCTGATAGTTTAGGGATACAAAGAGTAATTCTCCTTAAAAGTTCATAGAAATCCAACATTGAAGTCACCACCAAACCTGAGAGCTGAACTGAAATTTGAAAGAGAACACTCTAACTTTGAACTTTCAACTTTCCTGCTGAAACACTGAGAACAAAACAAATATGAATAGGAATAGGCTTCCCAACCAGAGTGAGTGAAATTATGCAGAGCACTTTCTTTCTCATATAGTGAGACACATATGACCCTTAACTTGTTCTCCATGGAGAGAGACAGAGAGAAAGGGAGAGAATCAGCATAATTCCAAGATTAAGGAAGACAAGACCAGCTCCAATTTCAGGACAGTTAGATGTCAAGTAGAATGCCGCAGGTACACAATATTTCATAAATCAACAAAATATAACACCTATCAAGTACAAGAGTTTCACAAAGAAACTTCTGCAAACCTGTTCACACTTTCCTAGGTTCTCCTTGTCGCCAGTGTAGCCCTATATGAAAGATAAATCAGAAAAATCATTGTAAACCAAGAAAAATAAGGAGAAAGAAAATAAATGTTGCCAAATTATATATTCTAGCAGATGAACCTAGCTGTCTCTTCATTGTGAAAAAGAACCAACTACTGAACAAACATAAAGGGAATCAAAATGTAAGTGAAACAACACCTTTAGAAGTTCCATCTCCTCTTTGGTCGGACAAAATTTTATGAGATTCTCCACCTGGTCAACGTCTAATACTGATTCATCCATTGCTAGAACAGCAGCCTGACAATATGTATATAATATATTGTTAGCTCATAGCTAGCAGGGATGTTCAGTAGACACATTTCCAGCCCATATTCAACCATGAAAAATAAATGCAGAAGTCACTGTTCCAAATGCCACTAAAGGGATAATACGACAAGAAACCACTACCAGCTAGAGTCTCACTTATCATCCACCTGTGATGATGTATCTTACAATTAGCCAAGTACACAATAGCAGGAATGAAGTGACAAGCTCAAAGGCGCCAAAAGGAAAAACAAACAACCACATTAGGAGGTATCATAGCACGGCACAGTTTCATTCAAAAGAAAGTAACTTTGGTACTTCTGAAAAAAAAAATGGTACTTACATGAAGAAGAAAACCTAAAAGCAAAACACCATAGACCCCTCAAACTTACAATATAACCACCAACACATCATACAATCCTTAAACCTTTCCTCAAGAAGGGCAATTCAAAATGATAATAACACGGAAATAACAGAACTAGCAATAGTATAATGCAGACACGAATAAAAAAAGAAGAAGAGTAAAAGCCATCTAATTCAACACCCAGTATTGGATCAAATCTCAGACTCCAAAGGCAACACCATCAAACAATCCAATCAAATAGACATGTTCACAGCATATTCCTTAACGGTAAGTCTGAAAACATAGTGCTTAAAGGAGCCTCCTAACAGAAAACACTTTTTGAACATATATGCCATCAGAAAATTTGAACATAATATAGTGCAGAAGTACCTCCCAACCACTTCTACTGATTTTCCAGGGCCCAACCTCATTTCCCTTAACTTCTATACAAATAACTGCCCCTATCCTTCCCTCATTTCAACCCCAAAACATGTATCCTAAGCTGGTCCCTCTGTACCCCAAAACGGCTACAGATCCGGATGATGAATACTGAGCTTTCTAAGTTGCAAAACATCTTCCACTTCTCAATTCACCATCACATACGAAACATCTTCCACACCAGACATCAAGAAAAACCTTCTGCAAATGTATAGAATTCACCAATGTACACCTAGTGAAAGAGATCAGAACAGGTCAACAAGCTAGAAAGAGTACTGTTCAGTACAATAATCCAGCCGCCTTTTCATAAACCAAACTACTTCCACTTCGTTAGCCTCCTTTTCTTCACTAAACCCTTTTTAGTCTTTGTGCTTGGTTCATCCTCTGAATCATCACATTCCCAACAGACTGCAAATCAAATGTTGATGCAGGGGAAATCCCACCCTCTCAATTGCCACATTCCAAAATGAGTCAGGAATCTAATACAAGTGTCAGATAGATTTTACTAGCATCCTCTATTTTGTTTTCTTGTTTATGAGCTGGCACCAAGAAATGGAAAGTTTACCCAACAAATCTCAGGAAAATATTAGGGTAGTCTTAAAAATCAAACATCATGTGTACTTCAGATGGTATTAAGGCCGTTGAAATCAGTCTGTTTAGGGTCAGAAAAATAAGTGCTCAGTTTAACTATTTGGAACTATTTTTATGTCTAAACACTCCCAAGAATTTTAAGCATTACTATGGATTTTCAAGATCATAAACTATAACAAATTGAACGCCCAAAATATCTCCAATGCATTCCAACTTTTAAATGACAATCCACCTTGTCTATTGTTTGATACAGTTGCAGGGTATACTATATATCAAGCAACCAAAGCTTAATTTCAGTTTATTTTAATGGTAAGGGAGAATCTTACAAAATTGGAAGTTATCAAGACCTGTCTAGTTTCTTCCCACAACTTACTATAATGATGCTAAAAGAATGCCAAACAGTAAGGATGCAGAATTTCAATGCCCTCAGTCCATCCTCCGCTAACCAACCTCATAGAGATGGAATCATCAGGTTCGAATTGAAACTAGTAGGAGATGCAAGGATCACATAAGAACCACCCTATATATTTTTCAGAGGCCACAACGCTGGGCTGCAACTACCAATCTACACTTTATTGCGTCCTTAGGTGGTCAAGTCTGCATCTTTTGCATTTAATGCCCTTGCACATTTTTGGCTCTATCATATCAAACCACATCTTATGCCATCACAATCCTACGAGCTTGCAACAAACAGACTTTTTTGCCTCTAATCTATGCATAAGAAGATTAAAAATGAAGTAATAATAGAAAGTTAAAAACAAAGTGTTCTCTTAACTCAACATTAAATCCACATTAAATACTACTACATAAAGTTCATAAACATACACTACGTAACTATAACATACTCCCGTGCATCTTCTCTGATCTAAATCAGACAACCATTAAAGACAGAATCATCTATTTGTCCACAAGTAATGAAAGAAATCAAACTCATACAAACATGGAAAATGGAACTTACCATCATATCAGAAAGTGGCATCTTAACTTTTGTGAGCATAATTTCAGTGTTGTTGGCTCTCCTCAGGTCAATCTGCAATGCAAATTACAGAAATTTATTAAGACAGAAGAGATTTATGGTATCTGAAAATCATCCTGCATAAGTGTCAGAGATTAAATTCAGCTTTCACCATAAAAAAAGTCAACAAGAATTGCCGATACGTATGCGAAATATATCTCAACCAGAGAAATCCACCACCAGTAGAGTGGAAGAAAGGAATACATATATATCTTTGGATCAAACACACAATTATTTCCATCATCAAGTGTATGACATCTTCTTGTCTTTTTTTTGCTTCCTTTTGACACCATCCATGATTTTTTTCCTTTAATACCACAACTGAGGAAATCTAACTTCCCGCATACACTATTTCTAATGTTTCTAAAGCAGAAATAAACAAATTAAGTTTTGATTTCTTGCATATATATCTATATACAGAGGAGGTGCAGCTTACAATACTGTGGGTCATAGGTGCATGCACATCAACACATGCAGCCATTCCCCCTTCCCCTCCCCCCCCCACCCCCCCCTCCCCCCAAAAAAAAAAAAAACAAATAACATGGGGTCATGGTTGAATCCACAGTAAATCTTAGATGGAAGTTTTTTTTTTTTTTTTATAAGTAAAATCTTAGATGGAAGTTGGATTTGTATTTGTATTTACCTATAAACAGAAAATAATCAAACTTTTGACTAAGAGGAGTGATGGTGTAATTCAGGGGAAAGTTGTGTTTTAAAGCACAGCTCTGTTTTCCAACCTGAAAGCTAAAAAGAAACAGTTGTTCCTAAAAAATTCTCAAGCCAGAAACAATGAATGATAGTATCCTATTCTATCTGAATAATCTCTTTTACTGATGCAATTACCCAAGCTTTTGCTAAGAAACTGTCTCAGATTAAAAAAAATACTGGCAAATCACAATGGAAGAGTACCTTAAGTCAGTATAATCATCACTGCCAAACAGTTTTTTCAAAAACAGAATTTATAGGAAACTATCCAAGTTAGGATTACCAGGTGGACTTTGTCAGCTTTCGCTCCAACAGACTTGCGTCGACCCCCAGATTTACCTCCTGCATCAGTAGGTTTCGAAACTGTTGCGGAGAAAAGGCTCTCTAACTCTGACACATCAAATCCTGGCCCACTACGATAAAAGGGTGCAAACATCACTAATCATGAAATATTAGAACATTAGATATAAAGACAAACATATGATCATCCAGATTGAAGCAAAGTATTTATGGAAAAAGAACACATCAATTTTGCAACTGAAAGATTTTGATCAGCAAGGAAGTTTGTATACATTTGAGTCTCTCCATATCTTTGCAATTCTTCCCACAAACTTCCTTGCAAAGCCCTGGTTACCTTGCTCCAATGCAAAGGCTTCAGGGAGGATCTTCGAGCAGCTGTAGCAGTCAACCCCATCCCTGAAGGACGTGAAAGCCCACGCCCTCTCCCAGAAGTCAGGCCTTTTGCATCAGTAGGAGCGTTTGGTACTTTGGCACCTAATGGTGGAGGAGGAGGTGCCCCACCTGGAGGTCTAGGTGGAGTCGGAGGGCCAGGCACACAACCTCCTAGGGAAGGTGGAGGAGGTGGCACTCCACGTGATGGTGGGGGTGGAGGAGGTGGGCCTCGCCCTATAGGAGGTGGTGGAGGAGGGGGTGCTCCACCAATTGGAGGAGGAGGTGGTGGGGGTGCTCCACGAATTGGAGGAGGTGGGGGTGGGGGTGCTCCACGAATTGGAGGAGGAGGGGTGGGGGTGCTCCACGAATTGGAGGAGGAGGTGGTGGGGGTGCTCCACGAAGCTCCACGGAGGAGGTGGTGGGGGTGCTCCACGAATTGAAGGAGGTGGCGGTGGGGGTGCTCCACGAATTGAAGGAGGTGGCGGTGGGGGTGCTCCACGAATTGGAGGTGGTGGTGGTGGTGGTGGTGTGCTCCACGAATTGGAGGTGGTGGTGGTGGTGGCGGTGCTCCATGCATTGGAGGTGGTGGTGGAGGTGGAGATGGTGTTCCACGCATTGGAGGTGGTGGAGGAGGAGGTGGGGCCCCATGTGAGAGTGGGGAAAGTGGAGCTCCACGTGCTGGAGGGGGTAGGGGTGGTGGGGGAGGTGGAGGATGAGAAGATGGAACTCCATGCATTGGAGGATATAGTGGTGGAGGCAGGGAAGGGGGAGGTGGAAGTGGAGGTGGAGGTGGAGGTGGAGTAGGTACTCCAACTCCCAGGTTTGGTGCAGTTGATGTGCTCACAAAAGGACGAGGGGGAGGGGGTGGAGGAGGGGGAGGGGGAGAATTTGTTACTGTTGTAGAGGCAGCTGATAAATACCCAGAGTTCCCAAGGGGTGGAGGAGGTGGTGGAGCCAACATGGTAACACTACTTTGCCTACTAGAGAGGGGTCGAGGGGGAGGAGGAGGTGGTGAAGGTGGAGCCTTTTTTGACACAACATTATTTATTGAATGAAGCAATGGTGGAGGGGGAGGGGGAGGAGGTGTGGCACCCATCTGTGAACTCTGGGAAGGTGGCGAAGGAGAGATGGGTGAAAAAGTGGACAATGAAGAGATATTCGAATGTGGTGGAGGCGGAGGAGACGCTGGTGGTACTACTGACGGTGGGCAGGAAGCAAGTGTCTCTTGTGCAGGAGGATCCATCTCAGCTATTTTCAGTTCATCCTTCACATCAGTTGAAACCACAGAGGCAGGGATAGCAGTAACAGAAGAAGCCTTAATTTTGGAACCAGCATTAGAATCCTTCGAAGGGGCACTGATGCCAAGAGCAGCTGGTGCACTGTTATATCTTGATGGTGGATATGATACATGCATTGAACTTGTGTAAGAGCCTTTGTTAGGAGGGATCCACCTAGGTACTGCATTTGGCTTTGCTTGTTTGGCAAGAGCACTTTGAGGTTCTTGAGTCTTTTGTTTGGCAACAACTGCATCTAAAGCTGGTTTTGCATTGACTGTAGGTTGTTTCCTAAGTGCAGTAGGCAGTAATTTTTCAGATTTCGGCCTAGGGACATCAGCAATCAACTTTTGCAGAGGAACCTTGTTATCTAGATTCTTCTGCATAACAGTTTTTTCTCCATCACCTTTGTCTTCCATCTCTTCCAACTTGCCACCCACATCTTCGACCACATCCTTGGTTTCCAGATTGATCTGCATATCAGCTGCTGCTACCATGCAATTTAACTTGTTATCACCATCATCTACACCAATGTCTTTCACCACATGAAGATCAAAATCCACCTGCTCGTCCAGCTTGTACTTCACATCATCAACAGCAATATCCTTAACTGCATCGGCATTAGAATCCACCTTGCCATCCTGTTTATGAGTTCCATAGTCTGATGCACAATCCTGAAATGTGTGAGGATCCAAATCCTCCTTCCAGACTCCTTCATGAACTATATCCTCCTTTTTGTTGTCCTGACCCACATGATTATTACATTCTCCTTTCCCTTGCTGCGCCTCGACTGCATTGCTAAAGATCTCTTCTGCCTCAAAAAATTCCTCAGGTGAAGCACTTTCTATCTCATTTCCATCTTCACTTCCCCCAACTGTAGTAAGAGCAGGCACAACAGCATCAGCATCCAAAAACAGTACCTGATACACATATGAGAACGCATTCAACTCCTACAACTTGAGGGAAAGACATCAACGGAGACATAACAATAACTTACCTCTGCTCTAAAGTCCTTGGGGAATTGATCCTTGGCATCCCAAAGAATATCAATCTCATCACGGTTGAGTATCAGAATATTTGACCGTACAAATGCTGTATGGAACATAACTCTGAAAATCATCTCCTCACACTCCAGATCCTCATCCAAATGGATGCACTCAAGAACAACATCGCCTTGAACACGGCAATGTATATCAATTTTCACTAGCATACATTCTGCCTGCGGTAAGAGTTCATAAGAACACTTCGATACATGGGAAAATCAACTTTCAGATTCAAAGTTGTGGCTTAGAGATTACCTGCAGGTAGTGCCGCACATGCTTTTTTGTCTTTGAAGTCGAAAACAGAAGCTTCGAACTTCTATTAGTTGGTGTTGAAGGGTCCTGACCATAAAGATGTATAACCGGCCTGCAACCTTTTCCCCCATCAAAAAGTGGGAGGACTCTAAGTATCAGACAATCCAAAAGTAAAGGAGTATCTGATGGAGGCCAATCAGAACCCAAATTTCTTCTAGAAATATACTGAAGATATCTCATCTGAGAAGGCTGGGGGTTTAAAGGAGACAAAAGATGAAGAAGTTCCTTTGGAGCTTGCTTGTAGACCATGTCAAGAGTCTTTTGCTCCCCATTGTACTGTTTCCGGTATAGCAGAAGACCTGCTAGCATGAATGCAAGCACAGGCCATCCTCCTCTCTCACAGTGCATCAACAGCACATTTTGCTGCCCTTCCAATGACAACCAGCTTTCACTTGATCGAAGGAAGTGGTGGATCATCTCCAATGGCAGCAGAGGACACATTTCATATTGCCGAGGATAATCCATAACTGTCATGTCATATTGAGACAATATATCCGAAATTTGGCTTCGTCTATCCCCTTCTCTAAAGTTAAACACCATGAACGAAGCATCAGGAAAGTGGTCCTGTAACTGTGCAACAATGCCACCCATGTACGCTCTGTACTCATCTTCTCCCAAATCATCCGTGGAGAAGCAACAATCAAACACTATAAAGTGAAAAAAGGGAAATTAGACAATCAACACCTATCATCATAAATGGTCTTCATAAGTAAAACCAGGACCAGAGAAGAAAGTTCAGAATTCCATCTATAACTGATTGGAACCATCAAGGTTCAAAACTGATATAATCGTCTGTACAAGCAGTGGGATACAGACTGCTAAAACATTTGTGTTAGGCAAAACTTCTTTAAGAAGAACAAGCAGCTATAACTAGCCAAAACTATTAATAACAAAACTCAAAAAGGGAATAAGATCTCAAAAAATTTCAACAAGATTCAGCCCATGGCATGAAAAAGTAATGACTCTTCCCAGCAAATTTCATTTCTTGCTAACAAGACCCATAATCTCGAAATTGATAACAGAAAACTGAAGCAACGGCATGTCAGTTTCTCAAAAGGCAGTACAACCACAGAGCAAAAGCATCCACATTTCTTAAACATCCCCGAGTCCCAAATTTCCTTAAAAAATTACATCAAATTGGTACTCCTCTGACCGCTCTAAAAGCGTTGCTTCGTTTTCCTTAGCTTGTTCGTCTACTCGTCTTTTTCAGGTATCTCTGTATTAACTTTTCACTCCTAAATACTAATTACTGGCAGGTTCATCCACCTGTAGGCTCCAGAAAATGCACAGGCAACATTGAAGTGCGATAAAGCCAATTCGCTAAACTACTAGTGCGAAAGATATATTTCAGATTTCTATCAACTCGATTGAAATTCCCGGTGCTTTCAGAGTCCTTCCTCAGTTTGTACTCTCACCCCATGAACCCCCAATTTAAAACAACACTTCAACAAACAGGAAACTACTTTTCCAACATTTCCTTATTCACCTAGAGAAGAAACTACGTCAATGAAAGGAGTACAAAACAAAATTTACACGAGAAGGCCTAAAGAAACGAGGTAAGACACCATAATGAAATGACGTTCACAATGCACTCTCACAAAATGCTATGGAACTCCTAAAATGGAACCCATTAAAACCTCAATCCCACAAAGAATCGGAAAACTGGGCAATCCCACAACCTCACGACCAAAACGGAAATGGGCGAAAGCTTTGGGAATTTCAACATTGAGAGGGCACTCAGCAGCTGCCAACAGTGAAAAGAGAAGAATTCAAATGGTAAAAAAGTACCGTAGACCCTCTCCGAGATCTCGAGAAGCCGATCCGGCGGCTTTCGGTAGAAGAATCTTCTGAACAGCGCCATCTGATGGCGCTGTTTCTTCCCCGATCGGATCCAAACCGGTAATTTGAATCAACCACCAACCAAGCGGATCAATATTCCGATCCCAGTCGAAACACCACCAGATCTCTGACTTTCCCAATTCGATCAGACACCAAAATAGTCCAACAAAATTCAGCCTTCCAATCCACCCCAATTCCAAGAGTCACACCGCGATAAATTCAGATAGTACAGCAAGTCGTACCAGAATTTGACACTAATTCAACGACACCAGAGTAAATAAAAATGTCAAATTCCGCCCAAAAAGAACGACAATTCGAGAATAAATCTAGAGAGTGGAAAGTGACAGTAGGTGGGAAAATGTTGGAGATATATTTCACGAACGATGATGAGGTAAATAAGGAAATTCCACGGATTTCAGCATTGTCACGTGGGACAGAAAGAGAAGCAGAAGGAGACAGAGAGGGAGAAGCGTAGTGGACTGAAAAAGGAGCCGACTCTATCAAACCTCATCTCCTGCGAACAACAACAACAAAATCCGATATCGATCGCACAGGTCGTGGCAGTTCCTCGCACCTTATTTTAGAAACAATTAAATAAGACAGCGGCAGAGAGACACAGAAAGCAACGGAAACGGAGTTTGGCAGGTGCGTCCTCAGGTAAAAAGATGTCGCTGTGAATTTCCCATCATTTGAGCTCGTTCCGAGCTGCCCTGCTTCCATTAACTGTTTGGCTTCTTTTTTTTATTTTTTATTTTTTTCCCTCCCGTAAAGCGTCCTGTTCTTTGTTTTGTTGTTTTCTTCCTCTTCCAGTTCTCTCTTCTTCTTCTTTTCTTCTTCTTTTTTTTTTGCAATAACTTTCTTCTTTGTCCGAGATTAACGTAACCGTTGGTTTTGGCTTTTTGGTTAAGAAATCAGTAAAGATTGAGTAAGAAGGTATCTCCTGGTTATGATCATTTCCTTTATTTTTTCCTCTTTAAAGCCCAAATAAACTTGCCAGTGTGTTAGGGGGTCAACCATCTTAATCAGACTCGAAACAATTTGGTTATCATTTGGGCCTCTAATCTGATTAAAAAATTACCTACAGTAAGAAAATTAATTCAGTTATGTTACTGATCTTCTGCGCATAATATTTTTTGTTATTCGAAAAAATAAAAATATACTTATCCGAATATTTTGGGATAATTACTTATTCAACTTCATTAAAAAAAACTATAATTAAAATCTAAATCCTTATTTTCAAATACTGCAATCTAAAGTATATGAGTTTAGTTTCTATTAAACATAAACTTAGTTCGGAGATATTATGAAGTTTGGGTTGATTGAAAATATTCTTGTATTTTTAGTCTTGAATCTCTTCGCTCAAAAGTTCTAAAAGATTTCATTGCGTTTTTCTAAAAGATTTCATTGCGTTAAAGTTTGTACTGTGTTGAAAATACAAATTGTGTTGAAGTTACTTTTAGTTAATAAATTTACATTAAAATGTCAAAAAGACATTTAAATTATCATATTTAATCTTAAAATTATCAAAATACATCGATATTAACTTTGTTATAAGATCGAAAAGTTAAAATATATAGAAAATAAATTACTTACCATAATATTGACGGTTAGATTTTATAATAAGACGAAGTTTGATAAATTTTGATATTTTTAAGACTAAATATGATAATCTTTATTATTTGAAACTCTTTTTCACATTTTAACGTAAGTTTATAAAGTGAAAATGACTTTGAAATAAATATTTTCATAAAATGTAACGTGCATGTCATGCTGAGATTTAAGATTAATTATATAAAATTATTAATTAGTCTTAAATTCAAAAAAGGTTGCCTGCATGCCGTATCCAAAAGGACATTGCAGACAATCACCAGCAGGAGCTACTTGCTAAAATCTATCATGTAAGTATCGTACTTTGCTAGGTGCATTTGGGTTATTCAAAATCATCTAAATAATACACGAAGAGGAGATGGTAATGATTTAAATTTTTAGAGAGAGAGGGTTAAAAAAAGAAATAAAATAAGTTAAGGCTGGTTGACCAAAATTATTACTTTGTACAGCTATATACAACTGGGACAATATTCAATAAAGTAAATAACTTCTAAATTTGAGGTTGCTTATATCAAAGACGTAAACGAGACGTAATGTTCATTAAAATATTTTAATTGAAATAGATATATTAAAATGCGCAAATCTGAATGAGGTAATTTGTGGACCAAGGCAAAGAAAAGCAAAAATGGATATCTAGAAGAAAGCAAACAAAATATAATTTTAATATATCAGACTCTCTTTTACTTCTTCTTTTTTTATCTTATTTTATCTTTGAGAATCAGTTATTAAATATTTTTTTACAAATTCTAACAATTAAAATTCAATTTCAATTATTACCCGCTAAAAATATAGGCTTCACTAGATCCTCCAAATGAATCCTAAAGGAAAAAAAAAATTACAAATCTCAATAAAGATTTAGGATATGTTAGTTTTGTAATAATATTATAGACTACAAGGAAGGTAATAAATTCACAAAATCAACATCTAAAACATTAAAAAATTACACACAATTCACAAATATCAATACATTTAACACAAATTTCAATAACTTTTTTTACAAATTTCAATACTTTTTCAAATAATTACTCAAATATCTATATCTATACTTTTTTACAAACTCCAATAAAAATTAAATATCTTTAAAATTTTTACTAATTTTTACATAAAAATTTTATAAAATTTCAATTTAAATAAATATTTACAATTCTATCGAAAATTATAAAAATGTTACCTTTTTTTTTTGTAAAATCAAGGGAGTGATCATTTTTGTAAAAAACTGTAGGATTTTGGTAGAATTATGAATATTTATGTAGATTAGAGTTTTATAGTTTTTTTTGTAAAAGCTAGTGAAAAGTTTTAAAGATATTTAATTATTGTTGGAGATGATTTAATGTAATTATTTAATAAAAAAATATTGAAGTTATGTGAAAAAATACAGAGAAAGAATATTTGTTATAATTTTTTAAAAAAAAAAAGTTATTTAAATTTGTGTGAAAAAATTGTTGAAAATTATGTAAAATATATTTGTGTTTGTATATATAAATTTTTAAGATTTATATATTAATTTTGTAAATATATTTATAATTAAAAAAAATTGTGAACTGCCGAACATACTTAAACCGCTTCGGTAAAAAGAAATTCAATATAAATTGTTTTTTATTTGCCCGATGTCCGATAATTCACCACAAAGATAGGGAGTGGGAGAGTAGGATGAATCATGGCGTAATGCGCCAGGCGCATGGTCCCGCGTGGCAATCCCCACAATCCAAAATCGTTGGGATGCGATTTGTCTGCGTCTCTCTGGCCTCTGGGTTACATGCTTTGCAGGCACGATCACATGTCACAATTTCAACGTCAGCCTTTTCCCCATTCCTCGAAACGTTTTCTTTTTTACCTCTTTTGCCCCTTTTCTTCTTCTTCTTCTTTGACAATTATTCGAGTTGTAATTTTCCTCTCCTTCTTTCTTTTGTCGTTTAGGTAGTGGATGCTTTGGAGCGACACCATGGCTCACGTGGCCTCGTTCGGTCAAACATTGGCTTAATTATCAGCTGCCCAGACGACCATGGATTAACCACGGTATTCCCCAATGAGATTACGGCGCCTGTTGGGGAGACGATTTTGGGTCCGTAATCTCCGGTTTTTGGATATAAAGAGGTAGCTAGAGACCACCCGTCTCCGGTGGTCCAAGGACCACAGGAACTTCCTCAAAGCCTGTCTAGGGGTGTCCCTTTGTTTTATGGTGTGGGGCCGTGAATTGCTTTTGTGGCACCAGTCGCTGCGGGATCTGCCCAGTTTCATCGTGGCTAATTTAAGGGGATGTTTGGATATAATTTTTTTTTTATAAAGTCAAAATTTGTACCATTAAATATTACAATTTCAAAAATTTTACACAAATCCTAATCATTTTCCTTTACACCAATTTTATACTTAAAAAATTAAATTAAATTAAATTAAATCTTCTCTCTTCTTATTTTTTTAACAAACTTAAGTGTTGTTCGGTTAGTTCGTATTTTGAGAATTTTTTATGTTTTGAGAATTTTTAAGTGATGTTAACTTTATTGATATACGTGCTGTAGTTATTTTTAGGTGATATTAAAAAACATGTTTGGTTTGTGTATTCTCAGAATTCAAAAAATCCTGAGAATACAAAAAAACCAAACATTTCTTAGTATTTTCTCATTAAATTTTTTTTATCAAATCTTCTCTCTCCTTTTTTTTTTAATAAATTTCATAAAAATTATTCTACAATTAAACATTCTTAAAAAATTTCACTAATTTTTTCCAAACCTAAAAAGTCAAACTCTCAAAATTTTCTCCTACAAACATAAAATTCTTAAAATTTTTGTTTGTCAGACATTACCTATAAATACAGAACAAACAGTTGATTAGAGACTACTCATCTTAATTTAAGTACGCCTAGCCAATTTTTGGCTTACAAACAAGTAGTTTTAAGCTGTTAAATTACCATACCACTGTTATTTTAGGATTTAAACTATTATTTTCATCATAATATATGAATCTATTAAAATTTATTATATATGACATGGACTCAATATTTTGCTAAATAAATTTACATAAATATTTCAATCTGTTTATATTTTTTTGGATAATAAGTCTATTTTCTCGATAAATTCAGATACTTTAAATTAATGACATCCAAAAGTATCAAATAATGGATGAGTCGAAATTTACCCAATAAGATAAAAGTGGTGTTCAGGGTGGAAATTTCCACCCCAAAATTTCTACACTCATTAAAAAAATTATAAAATAATCTTTCTCTTCTTATTAATTTATTCTTTTTTATTATAATATTCATTTAAATCTTATCTCTCTTCACTTTTTCATCAAATCTTATAAAATATCTTTATTTTTTCATAAATCTCAAAACTCCTAAAAAACCCTCTATTTCTATTGCCAACACCCCCAAAGAATATACCTATTTTTATCAGTAGAGGCGAAAATGGATACTAAATTCGGATAACGTGTATTGCACAAAGACGGAATATGCGTGGAAATAGACAGCAATCCAGAGCACGTGCAATGCACGCGTCTTGAACTAGAGGACAAGAGAGCCAGCAAAGCAGGCGAATCCAGAGGCAAGGTGGGAACTGGGAAGTAATTTGGAGAAATCAGAGCCACATCGTGGTAGACCACTAGGACACATGGATCCACGTGTTTTACATGCATCAGAGCACTGATCTCTTCGATCAACACGTAAGGAAAAAGTCAGAGGGATTGACGGTCCGATGGTTATCTTGTTGAGTGGGGTCCAAGGAAATGATGGAGGCCACTCGTTACGTGCCATGTGCAGCCGTGGACCATATGAGTGGATATTACTGTAATGTACTGAGCAGATTCCGTAAGGGGAGAGATGATTATAAATTAGAGAGATCTTAAGTTTGGTGGCACAGTGTAAATGCTGCCATAAGAATACCATAATGTGTTGGTTGGAGCAATTATGGTAGACATCTCTTTAACAATGCTTAAGGTAACAGTAAAAATCATCTTCCATTAATATTAATTATTGTTTGGACCATGGGACGGGTTCAAGTCTTCGGGATTTATCGTAAATGCATTTCTTAGTTGTATCAATGCATTTCTTAGTTGTATCAGATTGTGTCCAATCTAATACAAAATGAATCCGATGCAACAACGAAAACAATTTAGATATCCATTAACTTGCATTTGATCCGGATGAACTTGACTTGATATCTATACAACTTAAATTTAACACTATGATAAATTCTAGAGAGACTGACTAATCCACTTATTAGATTTAAACTTTTAAAAAAACCAACCACCCTTAACAGTAAAGAAAACCCAGAGAAATGGCTCTCTCCCTATTGTGTGTGAAGGAATTGTGGTGAGGGAGGAGCCAAATGCACGTCCATTTTCTGTGGTGGTGACACAATGGGCCAGTGTTTTGCTTTTTCTCTTTATTATCCCAATGATAGAGACATTCTTCCAATGCTTCAATCCAATTGCAAGACTAACCTTAGAATGATTTGCTTACCAATTAATGTGGCTTGGCTAGATTAATCGAACGTACCATCCCAGATAGTCCTGTTGTGCCTGTTCTCATCCACTGATGCTCGGTAGCTAACCACTGATGCTGATAGATAATATGGTGTGTTCTTCGGATTGTGATGTGCTTTGCTTTTAACTCTTTGTTACTTTGTATATAATGTGTTTTTTTTTTCCTCTTATCCTACCGGCAATGTTTTCTACGTCGAGAACGACAAGTATGCTTTCCCATGACAGACCAAGAAAGGCTGCAATCTGCCATGTCTTTTCAGATTCAGCTAAGGCTGTGGACCTGTGGACGTTGCTTTCACTGGCAGAAAGATACACACATACATATCAAAACTAATGGATATTGCTGAAACGAAATTAAGGTTTAGGTTTGGGTTTCTAGTCTTATCGATTGAAACAAGGTTGTTATTTAATTTTTTACCGATCAACTAAAGTTTTTTTTAAGGGGATATTTACTTTTACTTCCCGTAAACTTATATCAAAATGTTAAAAAATTCTTAAACTATCAAAATACATAAATATTCGCTCTATTATAAGATCCAACATGTGCAAACCTCTTTTTGACATGTTAACGGAAGTTTATGAGTTAAAATGATGCTTCTTCAAGTTTTACTGGGCCACTGATTGTGAAAAGCGACCTCAAAAGCACTCTCAAAAAAGTGTAGCACTCGAAAGGTTTTTAATTTGAAATTTTAGAGTGAACAAACTCTCAAATTTTAAGTCTAAATCACTTGGAGAAACTCTTAGAATAAATATAATTTTATTTATTCTGATGCTGCTAACATTCAGACAAACAGGTGGATAAGGGACCCAACAGGAAAGTAGGCACAAAAGTGGAACCAGCGTTAATGACTGCCATGTAAATTATTGTCAAGACAAGATTGCCAACTTGTAATTTGTGTATAAGTTCGCTAGTAAATGCCACGAACTTGGACCAACGTCCATTATTGCGATGGAAATTATTGTCACAACAAGATTGCCAGCTTCTAAATTATAGGCCATTATCTTTGCATATAATAATTAGATTAATAATAAGTAGTCTTGAGACGAAAACAGTTTTGGTATTTTATCCCTCACACGTCGCAACCTATGACCAGAAATGCATCTCTCCAAAAGGTGTAATAATAAGGGTATAATTATGATGAGTGTTGAAATATCGGCCCAATCGGCTTGGTTAGCCCAAACGAAATGCTAGAAAGTTTATAGGTTAAAAGAAAGGGTTAATGACCATTTTGGTCTCTAGTTTTATACCTTTTTTAAAATGGTCTTTAGGTTTCAAATTTATTCAAATCAGTCCTTAGGTTATTGTTATTTATCGATTTAATCCTTTCGTCCAATTTCATCTCTTATATGTACAGTCAGCTAACGGCGGGACACGTCACACCTAATAAAATCTCGGCACGTTAATCAATTTTTTTTTTTTAAAAAAAAAAAACTCACCAAGGCTGTCCATGTAGCATATTCGTTTTAAAAAGAAAGAAAGAAAGAAAGAACAGGAGAGCCACCCCCTTCGCATGAGAGAGCCCACTGGGCTCCCTGTTGCCAGGGCGCCCGGGAGCCACCCCCGCGGCTCCCCAGACAAGGGGTGGCCAGGAGCCACCCACCATGGCGACGGGGAGCCCAGATTTGGGCTCCCGCTCAGTGGTGGCCACAGGCCCTTGTCTGGGAAGCTGCGGGGGTGGCTCACGCTGACAACGGGGAGCCCAGATCTGGGCTCCCTCACGCGAAGGGGTGGCTTCCCTTTTTTTTTTTTTTTTAACAAATATGTCTACGTGGATAGTCTTGGTGAGTTTTTTTTTAAAAAAAAAAATTGATACACGTGGCGAGATTTTATTAGATGTGACGTGTCTCGCCGTTAGCTGACTGTGCATATAAGGGACGAAATTAGATGGAATGATTAAATCGATAAACAACAATAACCTAAAGACTGATTTGAAAAAATTTAAAACTTAGTGACTATTTTCAAAAAAGATATAAAAATTAAGGACCAATCCCTGTTAACCCTAAAAGAAATATACGCCCAGCCAGTTAAGAGCATTCTTAGCAGCTTCTTTAAATTTGGCTCTCTACTTTAAAAAAAGCACACTTATCTATTTTAACTATCAAACTTTTTAAAAACACTCCCAACAGCTTCTCTATTTTAACTATCTATTTTTACTATTCTATTTAAATATTACTTTTAAAAGATTTTTTATTTTTCTCTAACATTTATATTTTTAAATATTTATTTTTAAGGGTATGGGGAAGAAAAGAAAAAAAAAAAAAAAAAAAAAAAAAAAAAAGAGAGAGTCGTGAGAAAAGAAAAAAAAAAAAAAAAAAGAAAAAAGAGAAAAGCGTGAGAGAAGAAAAAAAAAAAAAAAAAAAAAAAAAAATAAAAAAAAAGAAGAGTGTGAGAAAAAAATAAAAAAAGATAATATTAATATTTTAAGATAGTGAAGTGAATATAATTTTTTAAAAATAAAGAAATTATTTTTATTAAAATTTTATTATAATAGATAAATCGCCGCAAGATATTTTTTTAACTCTTTTATAATTCTTTATTCTAACAAAATGGTTAGAAGAGAAAATCACGGGAATGGTCACTAATAACTCTAAAGAAGGCTAAGTTAGCGTGTCTGACACCTCTTCCTCGAAATTTGACCCCTGTGCTCCTAGAAAAACCTCCAGTTCATCAAATCTAAAGATACTTCGAAAAATTACTTCATCGAGAAAGCTCCGTTCAATTTGTCTTGCATATTGGTTTCTAGACAGAAGGCTCGGTAACAGTCCATTACTTATCTGTTAGACTGGACCAAAATCCGGCGTCATCAAATTATATAACGGGCGTTCATTTATCTAAAATTTTGAGATTCGAAATTTAGAATAAATTAAATATATTCTAAAATTTTTAATATTTATATATAAAATTTTCACAAATTTTAATAAAATTTTATTATTTAAAAAAATTTTAAAATTTTAAAATTATTCTTCAAAATTTCGCAGATAAATTCTACAAAAACATTAATAACTTTTTACCTAACAAAAAAATAGCTAACTGCCATATTTTTTTTACTGGGGATTTTCTGTCAGAAGGTGGAGGATACAGTAGAGACCCACACAGAATGGTACCTAACTAATGTACAAACAAATCTGAAGAGGTTAGCACAAAAACTGATCACCACTTATTGTCTCCCACTTTAGTCACCGATTTGATCTTAGGAATTTCAGGAAAATGGGACCATAACGATGGGCTCAAACCAACTAGTCCTAAGTGTCGTCCTTACCATTCAGACTAGCCAGAGTGGGTTTTCTAAGGCTGTTACATAGGGGAGTATTCCATCGTTTTAGAAACACTTTGTGGTGATCTGTGGGTGTTTTGTTTTTCTATTGGAAAGGTAAGAGTAAGGAATATTCAAGTGCATGTTCGGCATTGGGCTGGCACTAATACTCAGCTCCACATTAGAATCACGGGCTGAGCTGGGTTCAAGCCATGTGATTGATCTGGGGCCATATCTAAAGAAGGATGCCTGCGTAGTGTCGGAAGGTCAAAGAAGTTGGTGACCTAATGACAGGAGAGTCGGCGACCGGAGCCTCGGTGAATAATGGCCGTAACTATAACAGTCTTAAGGTAGCGAAATTTCTTGTCCGGTCTGAGGCACAGAGTCCCCTAAACCGGTAGAGACCACGACAAAGGTAGTAGGCATCCTCTAGAAGTTTTAGATTGTTAACGTATAAGAATGGATTTACAGGACTCGTTTGCAGCCCAAATCTCAAAGGCCTATAAAGCCTGTTAGCCTTGATAGGCTTAGAAGTTTTATGAAAAAGTTTAAAGACATTGGAATGTAAAATAATTTTTTATTAGAATTTGTTAAAGTAGACAGATAAAATCTGATGGAATTTTTTTATAAAACTTGTTAAAAAATGAGAAAACATATGATTTAATTTTATTTAACAAATAAATATTGAAATTAGAAAAAAAAATGAAATATTTCGTCAAAATCTGTGGTTGATAAATTTTTTATTATTAATTTTAAAAAATTAAAAAATTTCCCAAACCAAACATCATCTAAAACAAAAGTGGAAAGAAGATTTTGGGCAGATTGTACTGTTTCCTTTCACATGGAAGTCAGATTCCATTAACTCAATTATTTGACGACACAAAATCACTTTCTTTTGCTCGGCTGACACTCCGAGCTTTTTCTTTTGTCCGTCACTTCAAGTAGATAGAAAAGTAACGCCAAAAGGATGAGAAAGAAAAGTAAGCCTGCTGACTCGAGCCTCATGAAAATGTACAACACTCTTCTCCAATCCATCATCACTATCTATACATAGTCGGATCGTTTTCATCACATCAGAAAACAAAGAGAGGCTAACTTTTAAAATGGAAGGAATTTGACGGGAAAAAATAAACTATTATTGAATGGTCAAAGAAGGGGATAATCCTGGCCTTCCAAACTTCTTGTGGTTTTTTCTTTCCTGATTCTTAGAGCCTAAACCATAGTCTCTACAGGCTGTAGCTCCCTGCTTCATCGGCCATGACATGTGCTGGAGATGCTCGTCTCAATGATTTAGTAGCATGCTCATTGGATACGGCAGCTTAACTTAGACATGTTCATCCATGATGAGAACTCTGTTACAATCAGACTTCAGCTTTGGAAGCTGATTTGTCTTTCTGAGATTATCAAAACACTTCATGTTGGATAAATTTTATTTCCCATGCTTTTTCCCTGCAATTCAAAAATCACATTGTTAGCTATGAATGCCCCAACACATACATGGAATAGTGGGGTTAGCAATTAGTGAAAAAGAAAAATCAATATTGTAAGAGACTAAAGAAAAGCAATAGGATTCTGGGGCCAGTATGATTTCAATGAGGAAGCAATAAAAGGGAACAAGAAAAAGCAAACTAAGAAAAAGCATAGAGGCAAGAGTTATAACAAACAGAATTGGAACCAAGGCTGTCGAAGTTGGACTCCGTTAACATTATACCTCTTTGGAACCATGACTTCCGCACTGTGCGGCGGATGTGACGCTCGTGCTTCTCTAAAAGTTCATCAACTCTGTGTGATTGAGTCAATAGAGGACCAGAAAATTCAACCTTGTCCGTTTGATCCTGGTAGCCCTGTAACAGGACCAATATTTATCAACAAAAGATACCGTATGAATAAAGCGTCAACAGAGGGCATGTATAGCCATGTTGAAATGTCAATTGACCCTTTAAATTTAATTAAAGTCAAAGTCATGGATCTATCTTTTTGAATGCCACCTCCAGCTCACAGCTAAAATGAGAACGGACCGAGCAAATGGAAAAACCAATACCAACTAATGTGTCAAGTCATTTTTGTGGTTTCAGTATATATTAAATTTTTCTACTGAAAGCAGGCAAATGGGTTTGCACCATTTCTAAGTTTCGTGACAACTTCTGTTGTTAATACAAATGGTTTTACATTAAAACTGATGCTTCTTTTTGTTTCCTCAAACGGAAGTTAAAAAGGAGCATATGTGTGGCACCTTGCCCAGAAAAAAGAAGAACGAGTGAAACTGAAATTGAATTATACCACATCTGACTCCAAAACTTGCAAACTTACTTTTTCAACCTGCAATCCAATTCATATCACATCTGTTTCTGAAAGTGACAAACTTACCATAGTGCTTCTTTTAGCAGCCATTTCCTCTCTTTCATACTGTGCCAACGACAGTTCCTGAGAATGATACTCATCAGAAGCATCAAATGAATCTGGACGGTCGAACTTGCTCCAATTATTCTGCATTGCAAGCTTGACAATCTCATATGAATCATGGCCTCTACAATTTAGGCGGGCCCCAGACATAACATCCCCGTTTTCATGCCTTTTGGAGTCAACCTTGGTCCTTGATTCCAATGCAGCAGTGGCTTCGCCAATACTGTAAAAGTGTCCTCTTGAAATAGACCTACTGTGTGACCTTATGGAGGCATCATCTTTTCTCCTTTTTGCCCATGCAAAACCACTCGATGTAGAAACTTGTAAGGGGCCAGAAAAAGGAATGTCACCTTGGGATGCATTCTTCACATGGGAAGCCTCGTCAATTTTATCAACCGATGGCTTTCGTGCCACCCCTTCTTTAGTGGAATTTACTTCTGTAACATCTCCATTGATACCAGTAAGCTTATGAGAATCCTGAGTTTGGTTTGCCATTTCCTGCATGATAAGGACAAGTATATCAGTAAGACGACTCCCCACCATAACTACAACAATATGTTTATCAGCATCCTGCACATTCGCGCACCCACACCCACAGACCTCTGCGGATGCCAATTTACAGAGCATTCCGTGCGGTTTTCTTGCAGGCTTTCTCAACATTTCAGGTCCACGAACTCTCCCACTAATCTTTTTCCTGAAAAAAGAAAAAAAAATGAGTGCATGACATAATACTAGTACAGCATGTGAAGCTGAGAGTTGTAGAGAGTCAACATTTTGATGACAAAACATAAGTTTTCCAGCATCAGTATATATTTTCCAAACCCCAACCTAAGAAGGCATGCCAATCCGTGGGGAAATTAACTGTCCTCAGGACATGGACCAGGTTCTTTGTGTTATACATGAAATTTGATAAGTACACTGTAGTTTTGTAAGTTACCAAACTTTTCTTTTGTTCTTCTTTACCTACAATGAATTTTAGAATGTAAACAATTAAACTCACCTCTATCTTTCTTGTGATAATTTCATACCACCAATACATAAACAAAGGAGTCAATCTCTCTCTCTCTCTCTCTCAGAAGTAAAGAGTAATCAGTCAATTTTCATCAGACATTTCGCATGCTATAAGCTATGAGATGCCCAACAGTCATCAAGATTCAGGTCATCGTAGACCAATTTTTCACACTCTTATACGGTAGTTTACCACCTTCCCTTCTTACACTGGCCGTAGTTGATAACTGAACTCATTTTCATGACAGCATGTATAAAACGGTTGTTTATCTATCAATTCAAACGTGTAAAACATTCAACAAGATAACGAAAATGAGAATTCTTACCTCTTTGCCTCCTCACGACTTTTTGCATCAATCTCTTTGCTAGGTGGATATGTTGGCAAGCTTGATGGATCACATGCATGAGGCTTGGTGGTGAAGTACTGAATATAGGAGGGAAAGAGTGTCATTAGGAGGAGCTCAAATGATGTAGGCCAATGCTTGAGAAGATAACAGAATTAAGATACAAATGCTGCATTTATTTGGTGTTGTACAAATGACAGTGGGACGGATACAATAATCATAAAATACTTGAAAAGAGGAAAGAAAATATGGAATCCTATAAACTCACTAATAATTGCCAGTAAAAATAAACATGACAACCATATGATGAAGCAATAACGAATTTGATAGGCAGCTTCATTGCCACAGACAGCAAGTAAATTTAGACACCTTTAATAATTCAAATGAGACAAAATAACTTTCATAACTACCTCGGATGCAAGAGCAGAGAACGCTGTCCCTCGCTTGTATGGTTCTATGGAAAGAAGAACTTCTAGCATGCTTACAGTGGGTTTTGGTAAATTTTTAAATGTTTCCCGCAGACAACTATCGTAAGGTTGCTGTGGTTTGAACAGAGTTGCATGAGGAAGTTTGGTTTTCTTCCAGTATTCATCAGGTGGGGATCCACAGAGTTTGAAGATTTTGTGCAATTGCTCAACCTGCAGAACTTAAGCATACTTGTAAGAACTTGAGCAGGAAACTTCAGAAGTAAATATGTGAACAACCAGTTTGAACAACTTCATTAATACATTTGACAACTGTTTACACAATCTACATAAGAATTTCCATGTTGCCATAGGCTCCGGCTCAAGTGGTAAAGGATGAAGGACAGTAAGCAGTGTAGCATTAGTCAAACATCACCAAATATGCATGTTTATCAGTCACCATAATTCAAAGAGGACAATTAAAACGGGAAAGGGATCCACTGAAACTATATAGTTTCTCAAACAGGATCCTTATGACATTCTGTTAAACTTCTTCATAGGTAAGAGGTTTACAAGACTGGGTTTTAAGAAATTGGAAACCAATGTACTTTGGTAAGGTCATCACCTCTGTTCTCCCTTGAAGGATAGGTTTTCCAACAATTAGTTCCGCAAATACACAGCCAACACTCCAAAGATCCACAGATGCTCCATAATCAGTTGATCCCAGCAGAAGTTCAGGAGGACGGTACCATAAAGTGACAACACGACTGGTCAGGGGTTGCCTATGCCCAGAACTACAGAAATTTGCCAATCCAAAATCAGCCACCTTCAAAATTCCTTCATTATTTACCAAAAGATTTGATCCTTTAATGTCCCGATGCATTACGCCCCTTGAATGACAATGCTCAAGTCCAGATAACAACTGCTTCATGTAGCATTTGATCTACGAAATAAAAATCAAACTCACTCTTTTAATATACAAGTAAACATAAATATTACACACAACTTGGAAACCATGAGCATATTGAATAAAATTATCTCATTTATTTGTTCTTATAGCATCATTCTTGTTCTGATTTCGCACAGATTGAAAATGAGTTTACTTGTTTTTGGTCAGCTTCACGAAAAACACTTTGCATTTTAGCAAATGAGCTTTACCAGCATAGTCCAACTTTTTGTGGTATTTTAGCTGACTACAGAAGGGTTCTGCGCTTCAGTAATAATGAAATCCAAACACCCTCAATGAAGAATTATATGACAGGTCGGTGATGAGGCAAAGTGGGCAAACCTGTGACTCATTGAACTTGATGTCAGGACAAGATAAGAGTCCAGTAATATCATGCTCCATGTACTCGAATACAAGGTATATGCTACATGACAATCGGGAAGTAATTAGGCCCTCCAGTTTTATGATGTTTGGATGGTCAAGCCTGCGAAGAATCATTATTTCTCGTGCCATAAACCTGACACTCTCAGGCTCAAAATTGTCAAACCGCACCTTCTTCAGAGCAACAATCTTGCCAGTTTCATTGTCACGTGCTCGGAACACGCTGCTATAGGTACCCTGTCCAATCTACTCAAGCAGTTGAAACTGAATAGACTTAGAATCAGAAAGAAATAACACAACAAGCAGTAGGACATTGATGCAGCATTAACCAATCTGCCATCAGAATGGCCTAAGGAACAGGATATAGAAACAACCCCCATAAACTCCAAATAAAACATCATCAGTAAGAAGCATCCCCAAATTTGACCCAAATTTTGAAAAGAACAAAACTTATAGAAAACCATACTCTTTGGAAAAGTAATTTGACGACTTGATGGAAAACTTTTTCTCTTAAAGGAAGAAGAGCAAGAACCGAAAGTTCATTCCCGTAAGCGAAAATGAAGTGATCACAGAAATAGCTACTAAAATGTCAATATAACTACATTCCAGTAGAATTTAAAAAGAAAAAGAAGGCGAAGAAATAAAAACCTCCATTTTTGGATTTCCCGGTTTTTGAATCATCGAGTTTCATTTCTACAAAGACAAAATTGTTTACCAAAAATTCCTTCGATGAAATAAAACAAAATGGCATGTTAGCTATAAAGAAGAGAAATTTGCTAAAAATAAGTTATTGCCTTTTTGTTCATCCTTTCCATAAAGAATCAATCACAGTCACACACCTAATGCCACCAACATTATCACCAGAATAATGTGAAAATAATTAAAAAAGACTGCACTTTCATAAATATTGTTAACAATATACTAATAAGAGTAATGAGCGGCAACCTTTTCTAATTTTTCGAAGGCATCGGGTCGGTGAGGGACCCAGCCTTGAATAGCCTCACCGGCGACGGCGCTGAGCCAAGCCGGCCAGCCAGCGGCCACCTGCTCCCCCTCCACGTACTTGTGCAAATTCCCCAGTCTGAAGCTCAATGACGACTCGTTCCCATTCGAACTCGCTCTCCCGGACTCACCCAACTCGCTCCCACTCAACCCCACCACCACCACCGGCTCCCCATTCTTTTTACCACTACTTTTCTTTCCCTTGTCACCCTCCCCTGAGCCGACCCAGCTACGACCCGAATTCCCAGCCGCGATGCCACTGTCCCGGAGCGCCCCGGAGTGGTCCAAAGCAGGCGTCACGGACACCGCCTGCTTCGAGCTCACGCAACCCATCACACCCAGTTACAAACACCACCACCCCGAGAGCATAGCACTCAAAATCGGCAAACTAACCTGGTCGAACCTTCAAATGGGTTTGAACTTCGTGAACCGGAAATAGTTAAGCCGCTAAGAGAGAGAAAAAATAGAAGAACGCAGGACGAGAACAGAGGATCGAACCAAAATGGGTTATATAAATTTACACCACAAACCCGAACTCAGAACCAAAATGTAAAAGGCTTTTTATGTTGTTGTTTTTTTTTTTTTTTGTCGTTTCACTTTCTGAGCTTCTTTCTTCAGTTCGGCGACAATTGCGGGAGATGGCGGATAGAGGATTTTAATGCGGCTTTCCCAGAACGGAATTCGCGGAATCAACGGAAGAGAGAGACCACCACTTTTGTGGACGTTTGTTTTTCAAGAAAAATAAGGGAATATTTTAAACGTTTGTGTGTTTGTTCTCTATACGTGTTTTCCAACTTTACTATGATGTTTTTGGTTTCCTTGTTCCCAACTGTTGTTGTACTTTAAACGTCTTCTGTGGGAGAAGTGCACGAGACGGGAGGGAAAACGAGTCGGGAAATGGGGTCCATTTGACGGAGGGAGCCAATGGGGATGCTGCGTGTGGCGCGTGCAATAATTTTCTTTCCGATTTGAAATTTTTCCACTCGGGGATTAGGAGGTTTGTGGGTTTTGGTTGGGTGGGTATTGACTTATGAGCCTTGTGGTTTTGGAGTTCTTTTGCTTTTTCTGTGGTTTTTTTTCAGCAATTTGAAATTTTGTTTAAACTTGCGTAGGAGTAGGGGTGTGTAGAACGGAACACGAGAGGGAAGAGCGAAATTGATTGGTCAATAAGAAAGGAAAATCCTTCCCAAAAAAAAAAAAAAAGAAGAAAGGAAAAGAAAACTCGAAAGGAAAGGCAGGGAGGAGGCATACTCCCCATTTGAGCCTTTTCTTTTGGCAGTTCCCACTTCTGACATTTCCTTTTCTCCATTACTCCTATGCCCCACACGCATTGAGTTCGATGGGGTCTACTCGAAATAATGGGGCAGGCATCTCGATGCTAAACTCTTATGTTCGTACATTTAACGGGTTTTGATCCTTATAGCAGAAATCTCTAATCTATTTTTCAAGGTGGTGACATTAACCACATTTTCTGCTTCTTAGAAGGGCTATTTTGGGTGGTGAAATTTCATAATTGGTAGAGCAGCTTGCATGCTGGTGCTGGGACTGGTACTTTGTCCCCCTGGTGTTGATCGGGCCTCAGGGTTGGTGCCTGAGAAGTTGTAAGCTTATAGGTACAGTACTTCTACTCAAAAGAAAAATAGCGAACTCTTAAAATGGACTCTCTTTTCCTTCTTTTGTACCTGTACTGTACAGCAAATACATAATCACTTGACAACATTTCTCTTTTCCTTCTTTTGTACCTGTACTGTACAGAAAATACATAAGCACTCGACAACTTTTCGACTTGTCGTGATATGAATGTGCATGCACCCGCCCTACATCTGACATCTCTATATGTGTGGGAATTATGTTTACAGAAAGTTACCCCCACAACAGCTGAACAGGTCAAGCTTCACATAAAGTCATGCGTTAGTATATCCTTCAATCTTTTCGGCGGGAGCCTTTTTTTTTTTTTTTTTAATAAGTGTGTTTTTGTTTTCAGATCCTTTCTAAGCAATAATACTACCAAAAATATTACATGTAGGAGATGTTTACATATTATTATTGTAGTTATATTTTTAATTGTCATTAAAAACTAATATCAGCCCATCTCTTCTAGCTAATAATACTGTGTATTCGAACTAACTGAATTACAAAATAGAAGAAAATTAGGCTCATAACTCTTACAGGTTGCTTGGTACGAGAGTTGTGACTCTACAAAAACCAAGCTGTAGAAGCTTAATAGACCTTCGAACAAGATTAAACCAGAAGGATCCTTATACCAGCAAATAAGTGGTGGGAATATGACAAAGGCGAGCTTTTTATTGTTAGAAATAACATATCAAATTATAAGATTTGATATAATATTATTTTTATCAGGATATTAGATATTCAAGTTTAAATGTGAAATATATTATCAAGATGTCAAAGATTCTAGTTTAAAGCTAAGAATATTCTTTTTATCATGTTTTATATTTTCTCTATGAATATAAATTTTTAGTTTGTATATGGACCTGTAATATAAATTACAACGAATGGATGTAGCTCTTGTATACCAACCATTTATATCTCTATCTCTCCTTATTATTTCTTTCATATATCCATATTATCTTTTAATTATGCAGTTTATCTTTCAATTATTTTAGGGTAAGATGGTTGAATCTAATAGTTCTCTTCATCTTTTCAAAAGCTCAAGCTTTTAGAGTCCAAGTATCAAATTGCAAGAATGGTTGGTAGGTTAGGGTCTTTTCTTTTCAAAACATGATGTCTTGAGACAACATCATCCCCCTTCATTATCGAGGGACCAACAAAGCTTTGATTGAGTTTTAGTACTACCATAGCCACAGGCACCCACCACCCAACGACATAAATTATGTCTCCTCTTCGAACTCATTAATTTCACGACAAACAACAGAGAAAGGGTAGTATTCCTGACGTAAACGTTGGGGTAGAGGTTGTACCGGCCTAAGCCTCTAGCGATCACTTTCCAGTCTTTAATATGGAAACATAACAGGAAGCAAACCCAAACAGGTGAGTAATGTGTGTTGTCGAGGCCAGACTTAAATCATCCTGCGTACGTGCAAGTCGAATGGTCTTAACAGTACTCCAACGTACAATAAGAATCGGTCGTATAAGTTGAAGAGAGCCACATAAATCCGCACCTCAATTACTTCGATCGGTTCGTGCCACAAGATTATAGGGTCTCTTTTCAGTCTCTTCCGATAATATCAAATCACATAACTGGCTCATGCAGTAACCTAGCATGTGAAGGAAGACAGAAACAGTTGTACTGTAAAAAGGGTACATAGGAGTGCATGCCAAGCCGGTATATCTTGAGCCTTTGAAGCAAATTAATTATCTGAAACGCCGTTTACCACGATCCCCAAAGAAAAGGAAAAGAAAACCCTTAAAGAAAGCAAAAGGAAAAGGGCAAAGGAGATCCATATTATGGGGTTTGTTAATTGTTCCCCTAAAGTGGGGATAGGGGATCGGAATTTCCGGTTTTTGGGTATTGAGGATGTGGTCCTCGATCCCAACCAGAACGAAGCAAACGAGGAAAGTCAAGAGCAGATACCGATATTTAGGTCAGTGTTCTTTAAGCTTTTAGGGGCAATATTTTTGGAAGTTTTTAGGTTGTGGTTGGTTTCAACGTACTCATTTGTATCTGTGTTAGCATTCACATAAACTTTTGTCGTTGTTGAAAAACTGGAAGCATTCACAGACTTCATGCATTAAGCAACACAGAGATATGCAGATTGCAGCACTTACTATAGAAATTCATGAGGCCAAATTTCACTGTTTAGGTCCTCTAATTTTATGGTTGTTGCAATTTTCGGGTAGATTTAGTATATTATATACTTTAAGCAATTTGCATGTGAAGCGTGCAATGTTAATCTTAAGCATAGTTGATGCCACCCATGAAGGCCCCATGACCTAAAAAGTTATTTCTCCCATGATGTAAAAGCACTCGATTGCAGTACTCATGCAGTTCTGCACAAAGATTTCAGGAAGGAAAACTAGAGACTTAAAACAGCTTTCCATTTAAAAAAAAAAAAATCCTATATGTCATTAAGAATATTTAGTTGTGTTTTGAATTTGTCTTATTTGATAAGTATGCATATGTTTCTCATATATTTGTTGTTGATTAAGGTTCAAATTATTTGGTTATATGGTAGTTGAAATATATAACAACTTCAAATATTAACAACTTACTTACAGGGGTTGCCCTGGTCTAGGCCTCGAATTTGAAAGTTTACTTCTTTTAACGTCTCAAATTTGAAATTTTTAGGTGTTACCAGTATTTTTTTGCAGCCATCCCAAGACATTACTTAGAAAATAACCATATTTTTAAATTCTCCAGCTTCAAAAATGTTAATCTTGTCAACGTTCATGGGTCGAACCTTTACTTTTGGCAGACCACGATAAACTAGAAGGTGAGCTTATTGGCAGGCTGTTGGTCGCTCTAGGAGATCATTATAATCTGACAAAAAAGACAAAAAAGGAAGCACAAACTTAAATTCTCTATCCAATGAAATTTGTGTCCGCCTTCTAATGAGATGTGTTTCACAGCCAAAGGGTGCGACCAAAAAGGGTTTCGGACAGATAATTGTTCAATGTCGTCATAAATAAACCTAAATACATCCCTATATATATACACCTAACAAAATACTTGATGATGATATTGATAGATATGGTTGAGGTGTAGTTGTTGCAGAAATAAATAAAGATTGAAAACTTCTAAGCATTAGCAGGTGCCACATTTATAAAAAGCTATCACCAAAAATTAATCTCTCATACGAAATCCAAGGAAATTGGCAAGAGAAATAGAAACTCTACCAAAACCAACTGTGCAGATTTAAGGCCATGCAGGCTAGCTGTAGGCCTGTAGCAGAGACAAAAGAAAGAAAGGCAGGGTGGGGCAGGTCAAAGGTAGGTTTAGTGGTGTCACGATCCAATCATTGTCCACCGGCAGCAATCATCTCAAGCAGTGATCACAAGTAATTTTTCATACTAATTGGACGATCAGCTTATAAATATATATGACATGTCTTTGTTCGATGGATCTTCTATGAATATATATATTTATGTTATGTCGGTCCCAGATCTATCTTGAGATGTCTCGATAAATAAATAAAGTACATTAATTTATAGAGAATATCAACATCTAATCATCTCCCCCTTTTTTTTTTTTTGAGTTTGGCAAAAGTCAAAGCGATGAAGGAAAATAACTTTTTATGGAGACTCGCATTTCCTCATAGTGAAAGTACCCACAAGCATAATTAAGCTTTACTAATCACTTGTTTATTTTCCCTAAGCATGTTAACACTTGGATGGTTGAAAATTTATGATTAGAATACCAAGAAACAGAAGGACCATGGTCGTCATGATCCAAAATGACTTTACTTTGAGTGGGTAAATTGGTTAATGTGCACACATGCTTAGAGATTCTTCCAAAACCCAACGCTACTAGCCTTTTGTCTTCTCTTAGTGCTTATAAAAATGATTAGCCACCCTCCTCCACCCAAAAAAGCTAATAGATTTTCAACCTGTTTTTGTCTCCCCTCACACCTCTGTGGATTTGGTCAATCAACTTGATGGAACATAATTCTGAACTTCTACAGACGATTATGTTTGCCAGCTTGGGATATAATTGCTACCAATATCTTCGGGAAAAAGAAATTGCAAATTGAGGGTATATACACTACAAGACAAAGGCTATAGCGATGAAATTCTTAACAACTGAGTGAAATTTCGTCGTTTTACTATTACCGACAATAATCATACACCCGTCATTACTAGAATTTTGCAACGACAACAAAATTGTTGCTCTCATTGACGTTGAAAGGAGAAATATCAACGAAATACATTTTTTTAGTGACAAGATTGATAGTTGCTTAAGTATATTTTAGTAGACTTTTACCGAAGATACTCACATACTCATCGCTACTAGAATTTTCACAATGACAAACAAAGTTGTTACCCTAATTGGTCTTGAAAGGAGAAATAGTGATGAAATAAATTTTATTAATGACAAGATTAGTGATCATTGAAGGCATACTTTAGTAGACTTTCACCGACGATAATCACGATTGCTATTAGAATTTTAACAATGACAAACAAAATTGTTGCCTTGTTGGTTTTAAAGGAGAAATAGCGACCAAAACTAAAAAAAAATGTTAGCTCAAGATCTTTGATCAGAAATCAAGGTCTCTACCACTCTTCAAGGGGCAGAAAAATGAAGCAGTATCAAGCTTAGCTCACGTTCTTGGGTATCGAGCTTTTTGTTTTGTTTGGTAACAAAACAAACATTCTTCAAAGTCAAACTATTGGGCTGTGAGATCCGATTCTTATGTCCAAGTTGCCGCGAACTGAAATTCAGTGTCGGCTGTGTCATAAATGGGATTGCAAAACATGCCACCGGAGTCCTTGTCACGGGTGCAGATCAGTTTTTGGAGTCATTAAAGAACATTACTGGTTGGAACCAAAATAAACTGGTTTAGAAGACAAATGACAAGTGTATTAAAAGAGAGACATTGATCTGCTTGCTGATTAGGCACTAGAGAGAGAGAGAGAACTTGTCTTTGTGGGTTGGGTCAGTAAGGTGCATCTAAAAAATTTGTACAGTCCATTAGGCTCAGGCCCTGCTGAATCCTGCATCCCAACTCAATTTAGGGATAAAGAAGAGTGAAAAAAGAGAGAGATGCAGTCTATCAAAGCACAACATGAACCCGCTTTCTGCCGGATCTAATTGCAGTCAATGGAGCAGACGGTACAAAGGTCCAGTTTCAATTAACACAATGCCAAAAAAATTGTTAATAGAGAAAAATTTCCTATAAAGATTAATCACTGTAGGGCAACTTGCAGGAAGGCATGCTGTCCTTTGACTTGTATTGGCCAAGCATTTCAGCAACAGTTTTGCAGCGACATTGTTTTTCTGGCCTAATCACGTCCCCATAAACAGCCATTTCAATTATATCGAGTTCCTTATCTGCTAGTTGGAGAAACTTGTGTTTTTCAGACAGAAGCACTACCAACTGATAAGCAACAAAAGAAAATGATATTTAACCATGTGACAAATAGCACCGTCTGCATGCAGTAACACAAGTTAGAAACTTATCCATCCCATGCAATCAAGATCCAAATGGTCTTAAACTTTCAGAGACAACAAAGAAATTGGGCGATTTAGAATATTCCATAACCTATTTTCCCAATCATGAGACATTAGCATGCAAATTTGCAGCTTTCATCAACCACTCTGATTTTTGTTCACTCCATGTTCCCGTAAATTATCAGAAGCATTTCAATTCAGAGACAAATATTAATCGATGCAAAATGGAAACTTGGGCATTAAACTAATGCTTAGACAAGCGGACAAATACTTAAAACTAGTTCTCAGAGATACATAATGAAACTGAGACAACTAAGGATAATTCACCTTCTTATGAATACATCTACCTCATAGGTAAAAAGACAGAACTGCTTGTACTAATCCAGAATGCAACAAAAAACCCTAATATGTCCAGAACCACTGAGGGAACAGATATGGATTTGAAACTGTCACTAGAATTATCTCCAAGAACATCAAAGGGATAAATCACTTGATGATCCATTTGAAAAACATAACAGCTAACTTAAAGGCTGGAACTCAAATTACTGTTCCAATAGGAAACGAACTGCACTTTAATTCCATGCTTGACCAACTGTCCCATTATTTGCAAGGAACAAAAATCATCTAGTCAAGTGACGACCAGAAGAATAATTGTCATCTTGCTAGCACAGTCCAGATGATGCAATCTTTAACCTCAACAAATAGCAGTCAAAACATGCCATGATGGTGAATCTCTGAACCTAAAATGTACTTTTTTTTTTTTTTTTCTTTCCAATTCATTCAAGGCTAAAAGATCATTCCATCCCCATGGAGAACTACAGAATGACCCCACCTATCCAGCAAAACATAATCATCCATTTGAAGTGGTTTAGAATCAAATAACCAAGCACACCAACTAAGCAGGTATGGATAAATGAAGAAGAAATATTTAACATTTTGAGTCAAGAAAAGAGATTGCTCCATACCAGTAAATTTGACCTCACAAGAGAAACGTTCCAATTCAGTTCGATCCAAGTTGTCTTTGTCTGATTTAAATCTGTTCACCCTTGTTTGAAGTATTTGACAATTATCAGCTGTTGATTCACCACCTGCATTACTATGCCATTTCAAAAACTACCAATATAAATCGTTATACAATCCAAAACCTAACTTCTGCTTAATAGTCAAGAGAAATGGAAGAACGGAAATTCAAAACTCTATGAATGTTAGGTGCTGCGGTCCTATGGTATAATGGTACTCCAAGAAACTAGCAAAGCCATTTTCCCTTTAGACATAATTTCTCGGCGTTAGTACAGTGCTATCATAGGATGGGAGTACCCGGAATTAGAACCCCAATTCTGGACGTGATAGAAAAGTAAAAGGAGAACTCATCGAGACTAATCAACCAAGGAGATAATATTCCACTTCAAAATAAAAAATTGATCCAGCTGCTCAAATTTGCAAGGGGAAGCAAAAATCCAAGTTGCCAGTAAACTTCACCCAAAAGGACTAAGAAAGCTACGACGAAAGAGTTGCAACCAGGAAACGAATGCGTTCAAGCGTACACGATTATGATCAAAAAGAAAGAGAGACGGACGGAAAACGAGGACCTTTGGAGAAGGGGACGATGTGGTCGTACTCGAAGCAGAGGCAGCCCTGGCAGTTGCAGAAGCGCTTGCAGACGATGTTGCCTGCGGAGTCCTTGCGCCACCTCTCTGGGTGTCTTCCAAGGAGCGTCTCTGCCTTTTGCCAGCACCTGCTCTTCGCCTTTGAGTCGAAGAACCTGGGCCTCTCCTCGACATTACTACTACTGCTATTGCTATTACTACTGCCGGCACGAGAACGATGAGGCGAAGAAGAAGGAGTACTCATCTACACTCTTACCAGTTAGGTTACCCTCTTCTCTTACACTCGCTCTATTTCATTCGAGAGAGAGAAGTATGGGAATCAGGAATGATAGCCCAAAAGGTCATCAACTGTTCGTCATATTGTTCCAGCGACCCAAATTCCTTAAACGTTTACCAGCAAAATAGCTCTGAAGACAAAAAATAGAAAATAGCACCATACACAGAAGAAGTATGATAGTAGGAGGGAAAATCACTGTCTATGCCATGGAACTAACACACATCTTTTTTTTGCTGGAAAAGAAACTACAGAAAAAAGTTGCACTATACATCTTGAACTTCAAATACCTAAAACCCTCTCTAGCTAAAATAGAAATTGTCCACGGTAATTTTTTTTATCTGCATTATTTTATTTTATTTTTATCATCTTAAACTACCATTATAATTGTAATGTGCATTCAAAATATTAATCTAGATAATTGCCCTTTTTATTATAATTTACTTTACATGTAGAAACATGACTATAAAACAAGAAGCTTGACGTAATTTCAGCAGTTAGATCTCAACAATGGACACTACTAAAAAATACTATTTAATAATTCTAAAAAAATAGGACACATTGCTAAAAAAAATAGTATTTAAGGGGTCTATTGCTAAGAATAATAACTTTAGAAGCAAATTTATAAGTAACAGCTTGAGCTGAGTAATGTTAATCCGTCCATTTCTTCAACATTTTCTTTTTCCTTAGAAGCGAATATTCTGAACATTTCCTGAATAAAAAATAATTAAAAAAAAAAGATTCACACTATAACTTTCTCATAAATTGAGATACAATTTGAGAAGCTGGGAGTTTGGAAGTCTAAAATACAGTGTCTCTCGCATTGCATTCAATGAGTTGGAGGAGGTAGGAGTTAGGGCGTGTAAAGTGCAATTACCATAGAGAAGTCATTGCATTTAATGAGCACAATTTCTCCCACATCGGATAAAATTAGTTGGAGTAAACCTGTACCATACATGTCCAAGGATAGAGATCCTCTCCGAATTGGATACGATCCTTTCTTAAACTAGCCAGTAATTACTCCATGTCCACTTTTAATGCCTGTGACCATAAGCTGTTTTTTCCTTCCACGTTAGACAACTTTATGAGCTCTTAAAACTACAATTTTTGGTATCACAACAAAAGGCAAGCCTGTCTCTAGCACATCCCACTCCCCGCTTCCCACCCCATGCGAGATGGGTTGACTGCGTGAGGTGGGAAACACTAAGGGCTAAATAAAGATTATGCGCGCAATTCTCTGCACCTTCAACAATCACATTTCACTGGACTGCTTAGGAATCAATTCTTTTCTGCACGCACGCATTTGCCATTTCTTTTTTCCTTTTGAGATTCCAATAAATGCAGAAAGAACGCAACACAAGTGAGAAAGCGATGTAGATGACAGAAACAAGTATTTAAACAACAAACATAGCTTAAGGAGAGGTAACGTAACTTTGTTTCACACCCACATAACTCCATCCTCCCAACCACCAAGTATACCCCCGTTGTCTTTAGGAAAGCAAGCTATAAAGCCTCACAAAAATCTTTTAGCTAAAAGTGCAACCACAGTCCTTGAATAATTATAAAGAAACTACTTAGGTCCAATGTCCTTCAGAGCACAAATCTGCTCCTCCCCCATTGCCGACATCACACTCACAACGAGGTCCTTGCCCTCACCAAACCCATCCTTGATCTGCACGCACAACAATAAATGAGGTAAATCAACAACTAGAGCAATTCAGGGCCCCGCGCAACTAAGCGAAGGGACAAGATACGTGAGATAATGAGACAGACTTCTCTTTTATGGAGCAGAAACATAAAAATGTTCAGCTTCCAAAGGACGAGCGCCCAATATATGGGAGCAAGGAAACAAACAAAAAAGTGATGGCAATAGATCCAAGGGTCACACTTTGCGAGAAGGCAATTTTACAGCCAAAAAATGACCTCAGAAAATGAAATGCAGGTTCAACTCACCTGGGACAGCAAACTGTCATCAGTTGGGAGCTTCAGATCATCCTTGGTGTTCCCATTTTCAGTCAGCAAACTCACCTAAACAAGCATGTAAAATATTAAGAGACCAGAATACAGAAAAAGACCAGAGTTAAGAGAAGGAAAAATGAAAGACAGACAAAAGAAAATCTAACATACAAATCCATCCTCAGAGATATCAATCAGCTGGTAGTCAGTACGGTTGACATGAGGGACCTGCGCCCAAATACACAAACAATTTATTAATAACCGAGGACTTATTATCCAATAATTAAAGAAATGCCAACCAGTTGAGAACAAAATCCAAATCAAATATCCATACATCACAGTTATGGGAGGAGGGAACAATATCTTCAAGTTTCTTCCCAGTGAAGATGTCAATTCCGACAAAATGACACTTAGCATGACCATGCTTGCCAGTCTTGGAGGTGGAAACTTCAACCACCTGTTCCAAGAAACACTCTGGATACATCAGCTCATCAGACCATAATAAGAAATCATCTCAGTGTAAGTAGCAAAACCCCCCCAACCCCAAGTGTACATACATACTAGCAACTAAAACTACTGAACAGGGAGACATTACAGAAAGCAATTATCCTCTCTCTAAACTCATGGACAAATCAAGTCGTCAGCGCAGTAAGTAACATATTGAACATGACCAAATACTACCAGATCAGCAGAACAAATATGGGAATGAGCGCCAATTATCAATCTCAAGTACAAACAGAAAGTTGTACGGAGGTCATCCGAGAACAAAATTCATTTATCGGTGTACTGAATACCAAATCCAACTCGACAATAAATAGTCGATCTAATCGAATCCGTCTTCGTATAGGAATGATGCACTGCTATTACCCTTTTTGAGCACCCAAAAAGGTAAGATCCAAATTAACAGGCCAGCATGAGATCATAACTACCCAATCAGAAAAAGTGAAATCAAAATCCATGATAAATTGAGAAACACTATTTAAAATTTGCAGGGATACTCATATCAAAATGACTCTGAACAAGATTAACCAAAGAGATCTCAGCTAAAATTCCACAGCCACCTACACACGAACACTCAAACATGGTCAAACATCCAGTCCACAAACTAAACCTAAATCAGATAATTCGCTTAAGAACTATATCTTTACAGGGTTGAAGCTTTTAGTGACGTAATTTTTTGGTGATTCAAGTTCCACAGGACGCAGCTACCTCATCTACTGAATCTAATTTCAAGACCCCAAATTTCCCGGGGAAACAAGACATCTTTACAGGGTTGAAGCTTTTAGTGTCGTAATTTTTTGGTGATTCAAGCTCCACAGGACGCAGACGCCTCATCTACTGAATCTAATTTCAAGACCCGAAATTTCCCAGGGAAACAAGCAAAGCGAAAGAAGAATAGCAAAAGGAAACCTTGCAAGGGCGGTTCTTGATGACGATGTAGCCGTTCTTACGGATGGTACCGGCCTGCTGCGGATAGGTCTTGGAGGCTCCCGCATCGGCCTTGGACTCGAAATGGTGCTCCTCACTGTCCGACATGGTTTGCTTCCGACTCGGTCCCTCTTAACTCACTGATTCAATTCGATTCGATTCGATTATTCAGACCAACTCGGAGTTCAGCAGAAGAGCCACGGAGGCGGAAAGGAGGAAGAAGCTTTTATATCCGAGCGTTAAATATAGGAGGACTTAGGCCTCGAACTCTCTCTAGGGTTTCATGGTGGGCCCAGATTGGGTTGGAACCGTTGGATTCGGTGCTTCAGTGGGGCGGTCGGGTATTGGCTTTCGGATAATAAAGGAGATTAGCGTTTTCGGGACGCTATTGATTTTAATTTTTTTTTATCCCTTTTTATGGGCTTGGGCTGTGGGTCGTAATTTCCTGCGGAGGAGATAGGTGGCCGACTCAGAGACGTGGGTATGGTCTATATTGGCCAATGAGAATAAAGTTAGGGGCAAAATGGTAAAGTACGAGGTATTCAACTACACTCAATTATAAGCCATCTCCAGAACATATGAAGTAAATATTCATAGGGTTAGGGTGTGTTTGAGTGCATGTTAAAATTTTAAGGTATTGAGTTAGTAAAAAAGTAAAAAGAGATGTAATTTTTTATATTTTTTGTAGTGAAAAGTAATGATGTGATGGGAGAGAGAGATTATATGGGTAATTTTTTATTGTGTTAAAATTTTAGGATAGTAAAATTATGGGTATCAAACACACCCTTAATGTCCTTGTTCGTCCGTGAGTTTTCAATCTTTTAAAAAATCGGCTCAGTTTTCGTTTTGATCAATTTCGTACTTATTTTAATTTTAATTTTTATTTATCAATTTGATAATTTCTATTTTCATCAGTAAAATATCTATGTGGTGTTTGATTATGAAAATTTTATGGTTGTAGAAATGTTGGAGTATTGAGGTTGGTGAAAAAATAAAAATATTTTCGTAAAAGTTGGTAAAAAAGTGAAGAGAGAGAAAGATTTAAGTGAATATTATAATAAAAAATAATTATTTGACAAAGAAAAAAATATTATTTTATAATTTTTTTAATAAGAGCCGAAATATCGAAATGTTGAGCTATCCATGTTACACCCCTTCACAAGAGAAGGGATGGCTACCACTGCGAGGGGAAGCCCAGGCCCTCAAATTTGACACCTGCCAAATTTTTAGGATAAAAAAAAACAGGTAGAAAACAAGCTTAGATTTTTAGTCAATTAGGTTAACCCACCATCCCAGAGACGATAAATTTTTATACTAATTCCTAACAACTAGTAATTGTGTTCACATATATCAAATAATACCTGTTTAGTAGCTTATATAACAACCAAACGATAAGCTGGCCAAAGTATGCAGCAAACAACAAAAATGAAGAAATGACGATGTTCACAAGACACCCACTACCGAAAGACTTCCACAGAAATCGCCACTGAACCTCCATTTTTCTTTCAAGATATATGACATTTACTATGAATAACAATGACTGTACTAATGAATAATAAGTTCATTCACTCTGCGATTCTGTATAAGCGTATGAGTAACAACCTCAGAATTCTTCTACTTTAATGGCATTGCTAGGCATTTCATAAGCATCTTTGGGCCTTGATTTCTTCACACCAGCTGTGAACCACACTTTGTCAGACCTGTAGCTTTCGACGGCCACACCGGTGACCTTGACCCACACCAGAACCTTTGTCTTCATTCCTTCTAGTCCAGTGAGCTTTCCCCTTGATAATGTCCCTTTAACACGAATGGCATACCGTATAACAGATGAATCCTTGAAGCTCACCTCGCAGGCATAGGGCAAGTAAACTATGAGCTTGCCCTTTGACTGATCAAATTCATAACATGTTATGTTCCTTGGGAACAGCCCAGGAAGAAGGTTGTGCTCTCGAAGGAGATCCGGCAACTCTTTCAATGGCTTACCTGTAAGAGGAATAAGCTTCATAAATTTCTGAAATCACATGCTTGTGATGTTAACATCTTTTGTAAAATCTGGCATCAAAATGATATATGAAGATTGTCTATTCTGGCATTGGCAATTGATTCCGAATATCAGGCCTTTGATAGCATGAAACGGGAAAGACCAAAGCGTTTTTTTCATTCTAGCCAAGATACATTAAGTAACTATGAAAATTACACTATTATTAATGAATCTGGAGTCAAATGAAACAGCAACCAGACAGTTAAAAAAATGGTATCCATAGACCAAACAAGCACCTGCTGAAGCTAAGAGGGAATGGCACCTACTAATAGAATCCTGTTTTCAGAGAAGTTATTCCAGCAAATTCAATGAAGGAGGTTGCTGAACTAGAGTCCCAAATGATCTGTCAAAGAGGAAAAATGATAACTAGACAGACAAATGACATAAGGGGCCACGTAGCCACAGAAAAGTTTGAGATCCCAAATTACTGCTGTATGGTTGAAGCATAAAACCAAACTCATTCATAGAGCTGGGGGCACCAAATTAATATTGAAATGTGAAGAGGAAGGCACTCTGTCCTGCAGGGGCCAGGTGGCTTTCTTTTTGGTCTTTTTTCAATTTTGTGTGGGGGAACAACGAGCCACCTAAGTGTAAGTGGCTCCATAACTGCGCTGGAGTAACTGCATTCAACTTATGAGTCTCAGGACCATATGCGCAGAGAGAGGAAGGGCTTGAAGGAGAAAAGCACGCTGAGAGACAAACTTTTCTTGCTATGGAAAGCAATATCTAAATTAATTTGAAAAAAGCCTATTCAAAACTACCAATTGTTTCTTCTTCTCATGCTATATTCGCCTAACCTTTTGTAAAGCTACACACATCCAGAATCATTTTCAAACACATTTAAATCATAACTCTTTAGGGAATCTAAAAGGGAAAACAAAATGCATGAAGTCCATGAGGAACATTAATACTTAAACACGATAGCATGCACGGTGATTCATTTATGGAAGGAGTTCCAATGCAATCAACAAGGCATGGCTACATGGTTATGGCCTCCCGATTAAATAAAACTGAACATGAAGCCCCATACCTTTCAGCTTGTTGAATATCCATTTCGCCTTCTCTTCGACGGTATTTGAAAAAGACTGGGTTTATCAAAAGAAAAGAAAATTAGAAGTTGAAATAGGAGTTATCCATTCTAAATATCACTCTACCAAATACATGCACGGTTAAAAAGATGTCATCTGTCTTTTATGCTTGTGTTCTGCATTAGACGCTGCAACGTGAAGGTGGAATTTAATCCTTAATGAGGCTTCTACTACCAGCTAATTTCTGCAGTTTCAGCTCACCTACTATTTAGAATATTCAGGTTCCATTTTTCTTTAACGTCGTCTCAACGAAATTCCCCTCTCCCTCCCCTTCCCCAAAGAAAGACAGAAAATCAATGACCCTCGCCACTCCTCAGCTCATTCCACAAAAACAAAAACAAAAAATCCATTTTTTTCTGTCGTTTTTTCGTTAATCCTTTAACAAAAGTATGCTAGATCGTGAAATAATCAAGTGGGTATACTATACCGACCACCATTATGCATAGAAAGGCTGAAAACCAGCCAAGAGAAGAAAATTAGAAAAGAATTCAAGAGTAGTGATGGTGGAAACAGAGGATGAAAAAGAATAAAAAGATAGAGGTAGAGAAAAGGGAACATACAGAGAGGTCGCTACTGATGTTGGAGATCTCTTCCTTGGCCTTCTTGGAAATCCAAAAGCTTCCAACTTTTGTTAGACTTTTCTCCATTTTACTCTCCCAAGTCACCCACTGTCTCCCTCGGTCAGTCCTCGCTTCTCACTCTGCTCTCATTCTCACACTGACGGAACAAGAGAAGAAGAAGAAGAAGAAGAAGAAGCAGAAGAAGGATTTCCCTCACCAAAAGCTTTCCATCTCCCTCAAACAAGCATGAATAAGAACAACTCTCACCTAAATGTCGCACTCAAACCCACAAAGAAAAAGATGTGTCACACAACTCACAAGATACCGCTGGAAGAAAAGCGGCGCCCAAAAAAAAAAAAAGTTCACAAAAACAAAAGAAGAGGGGGCAAATTACTAAATTTAAACGTAGCAGTCGAAACGACACAGTTTGTGAAGCTTGAGTTGCCTATCGCGGAAATGTCTGATTTTTTTTTTTTTTAGATAACAAGAAACTCTTATGTATGGCAGGCCACCATACTATATCCACTTAGTGTATAAGTAAATCTCGAGAGTTGGAGTAGATTTATCTACGCCCCTACGACTCTGTTTAAATGGATTAAGATATTCATTTAGTAAGAAATTGAATCTGTGATCTGTACATCTAATCCACACAAGTACAGTTAAACCCTAACTACTTAGACAAGCCCGTAATGAGTATGTCTCTGTGATTATTTACTCCACACACCGTAGAAATATATTCCACTCCCCAAAACCAAACAACGGGAAAATTCGTTTAAAAATTGCATGTAGGACCAGATTGGTTGTTCGATGCTTTAAAGACAATTAATTAGGGAGTAATGAGGTTTGGTTATCTTGTAAGATAAGAGAGACAATGACAGCTTTAGAACCTCCTAACCTCAATAATGACGTTCAATCTTAGCACCAAGGAACGTCGACAATGCAAGGCAGCTACTTGCTAATTGTCACAGCTTTAAAGAAGAAGAAGACGGCTCTCTAAGTCCACCGAGGTGCTAACCATGCAGAACACGAGTTTATCAAATGGGTCGAGTTCCCAAGACTTTGTGCTGGTCGGACTGGCAATTCAAACCCCCCTCAAATCCTTTACCCATGTCTTTCTTTCATTCCCTGCTTGGAAAGAAAGAAAGAAAAAAAACACTTTACCTCAGTCTTTCAACAACCAGAGCCAAGACAAAAACTGAAAAATCCGGTTTAGATCCTAATAACACTTAAAGGGGGGTGAATACGTGTTTTCCATCTAATTAACAAATCAATAACAATTTTAAAACATGTTCTAAAATTGTTAGCCTAGATATGCATAATAATCAACTCAATCAACAAATAAGCAGCGAAAATTAAAACAAACTTCAATCACACAAAGAGACAATGATTTGGTGACGAAGTGGAAAACCTTTGAAATACCATTCAAAGGAAAAACCACTCCGGGCTAGCAGCCACCTAGAATCCACTAAAAAGAAAACCTTACAAACAGTGATTTATATGTGGACAACCCAGTTGCTTGACTCTGACAACCCTGATGTAATAATCTAAGCCTCCTGCTTAGACCCGCTCCGTGCGGCATTTCCCTCAGACCTTTGAGGATCTTCTTATGGATTCTTCACGAACAAACCTTGTTCTTCAGCACGCCTTCAACACCATGAAGGTTACAGAGATATTTGGAGAAAGAATAGAGAAAAACTCATCAATGTTGAAGCACAAATCTTCTCAGGTTTTTCTCTCAAGGAAGGAGGCACAAGTATGCTCAATAGTGGCCTCAATAATCTTTCAGACGGCCTCCCCCGAAACCTAGTAGAGTTTCACAAGTTTTCAAAAGGAAAATAAAAAAATTTAGCGATTTTTGAAATTCGCCGAAAGTTGCTCGAGCGCTTATGTTTATGTCTGAAATTTTAACTGAGTGCTCGAGTGTTCGTTGAACGCTTGTTGAACGTGATTGAATTTTTCGAAGGGAGCTCGAGCGCTTGTTGAACACTGGTTGAACGTGATGAAGACTTTGGATAGACCATCAACTCTAACTCTTGAACAAATGTGGGACCAAAATTACAACTCGATCAAGACATATTTTGGCACGGAATGATGCCAACACAAAAATACACTAACTAAAAACCTCATCATTATTCTAGTAATATTTCTCCAACTAAATAAACAAAACCATTCTTTTATATTTATAGTGAGTGTTGCAAATGAAATCTATGTAGAGTTGATCAGCGAGTGAGTGGAAAGAGTTGGACCCGTGGAGAGGTGGGGTCAAGGCAAATTGATGGGAGCACCGTCCAGGCCTTAGCAGACAAACAATTATAGATCAGAAAATGGTTCGTGATCATAGCCAGCTCGAACGCAATGGATCCTTCAATTATTTCCCTCCTTATTAGATCAAAACCATGTGAGCCTCAACTATGCATTACAGCTGCGTCACCGCCAAAGGTATATCTAAGATTAAAATTTACAAATCAATGTGACAGATAAATTTAAAAATCCATATCAAAACGAATACGCAGAAAAGGAAATCGAATACCAATCACATAAACACGACAATTTGATTGACAAAGTGAAAAACTTTTGAAAAACTCTTTAAAAAAAAAAATCACACTTAGCTATCAGAACTAACTACAATCCACTTAGAAGATTTTTTTTTCCAAACGATGACTTAGATGTGAAAAAACTTTGATAGACTTTGACACCCAATGCAATAATTCAAACGTATCACTTGAATCCGCACTAAGCGGAAACAACCATAGAATTTTGAGACATTTTGTACGGATATTTCATGGAACAAAATGGTTTCTCAACGGGGCAGAATTCCAGCAACCAATCTCCTTCATAACTTTGAAGGCTTCAAAGGTGGGTGTTTCGGTGATCCAAGGAGAGAAACTTTTGGTCAATTTAGATCTGAAACATATTAAGTGTTTTATTTTTCTTAATAGGGGCTAATAGATGCAATAATTTGGCTTCCGTAGGGTTAGGTTTCATCACCTCAAAGTATATAAAAGATACATTCATTTATATGTAAAGTAGGACTACAAAAAAAAAAAAGGTTTTACGAAAAACGTAGCATCTCGCTTGAGCTAGGGTCGAAAGAATGTCAGACGAGTTTCTCTGTGACGACTTTGCTCGAGCTAGGGAGCAAATGGCAGGCCAGGAAAATAATTTGTGATGCAATCTTCAATCTTCGCTTGAGCTTGGGAGTGAGCCTCAGTCAAATGCCAATTCTCTGTGCAAATTTCACAAAGTTCGCTTGAGCCAGAGGTCGAGCCTCAGGCCAACAAAACCTCTATGTGATGAGATCACAGAGTTTGCTTGAGCCAGAGATCAAGCCTCAGGTGAGTGAAATCTCTTTGTGACAACCTCATATAATTCGTTCAAGCTTGGAGCAGATCACGACCTTCATGAAGAGATCCTTTTTCTTGAGTACCAGACGAGCAACACCTTATCCTCTTAAACACTTAGACCAAACTTACTAGTAAATAAATTAAAATTCAATTTAGACTTTGTTTGGCGCCAAAATTAAGCCAAGAGCCATTTATAAGCTAACAAATTATATTATTTAGATTATTAATATTCTAACTGCTATGTAATGTGACTTAACTTAATGTAAGTGCACGCGTGTGTTTTATTAGTTCTGAATTATTAAAAATGACGAACGATAGCATGAGTTTAGGAATTAGTGGTTGATGGCCGTGGTGGAATCGTGTTGGTTGGTGTGGATGGGGATGGGGTACTGTGGTGGGGCGGCGCAGAGATGGTGTAGAGTTACAGATTAAGGCTAATGGTCAAGGATTTGATAAGCAATTGACAAGAGAGATTGCATTTGAAGTGGGTATGGAGAATAGGAAGATGGCAAAGCCAAGGTTTATCAAAGGTGAAGATCATATTCATCTTTTGGAAAGACTTTGGAGCAACCAGAGACTAATGTTGGGCAAACACCTCAAGGGGTTTAAAAAAACTACTGAGTCTTAAACAATCAACCCGAAGAACATAAAGGGAAATAATCCCAAAAAACCGCTTAACGGCTGCCCACGTAGTCAAACTATCTGCAATAGAATTAGCTTGGTGCGAAACTTAGAAAAGTTTCACGATGGATCGAGAGACGTCATTTCATGAATGACTTCAATTGAAACACCCAAAAGACCTGGAACCGAGATGGAATAATCTACTATGCCTGAAATTGCAGTAAAAAAAAAAAATTTCTAGTTAGATGTACAATGCTATGCCAATGGTTCAATGAAAATGCGATGTGCTCAGAGAGAAAAATAGAAAAAAGGAAGGAAGGGCATTCTGCAGCAAACCAACTCTGCAAAACGGTGGCTGCTTATGAATTCTATAAAGAATAAGAAGGAATCCCATCCTAATTAGCAGCTGACTCAATCAATTATAGTCCACATCAGCTGCTGAGGTGTGTGTTGATCTGTCATCTGGGTCTCTTCATTAAGGTTGTTGAGCTTATAAAACAAATACTTGATCTAGTAAGGGCACTATGGTTGTCTAGGGATCAAGTTCTCACCGCATGAGATTTTGCCCATTGTAAGCTCTTCAAAGTTATAATTAGACAACTCAACCTTGATCCAGATCACAAGTGAAGAATGTACAGTAAAACCTTATTGTTTTCTTTGCATCGAGGATTTTGGTTCGATGATCAATGCCCCTTATAAGAAGGGAAATTGGAAGGCCCAAGTTTAACGCTTGTGGGCATTATATCTCTTGGATTGTACGACATGTCGTGTTCAAGATCGTCGTTTAACTTGGTGAACTTTCTGTAGAACCCTATTTGCCAAAAAAAAAACAACGCTTAATTACACAAACAGTTACTGGTATAATGGCTTGGTCGTCTATTTGTCTGTCCCAAATCTGTAGGAGGGCTCGGGTTACGAAGGCTGTATGACATTAACAGATCCTTAGTGGCTAAATTGGGTTGGTTTGTTTGCAAGAATTCGCAGTCCATTTGGGTTCACGCTCTTCGAGCTAAATACCTCAGGAACTCATCCTCGTTGAGTGATTGTCCTCCTAGACGGCAGAGTTCTTGGATTTGGCGAGGCATTATGAAGTGTCAAGATATCTTGGACAAAGGGCTACTGTATGTTGTCAAAAATGGCACTCAGATTAACCTCTGGAAGGACCCTTGGATTCCAGGTGTGCCAGGTTTCAAAGCCCAACCTGCTTCTGATGTCCAGAGGTTACTCTTCCCAGATGCTACTGTGGGGGATTTGATAGATGCGGATCAGAATATTTGGAAGAGGACCTCTTTGGATCAACTTTTCTCACCAGCTTGTGTCCATCAGATTTTGTCCATCCGCCTTGACTCACCCTTGTCCTCCGACTTGTTGACTTGGCATCTTGACAACTCTGGCATTTTCTCAGTAAAATCAGCTTACCTTTGTGATCAAGGGTCCCGGTTCCTACCCTAGGTGGGGGCTCAACTTGTCAATTAGGAGAAGTTTTGGAAGGTCCAAGTGCAAGGAAGACTCAAGCTGATTCTCTGGAAATTTGTGACTAAAGCGCTCCCTGTCAAATCTAAAATGAGATTCTTGTTTGAACAAGTGGAAGAAGATTTTTTCCTTTTCCCCCTTTGCAAGACTTCGGTTGAAACTGAGGAACACCTCGCATCCCAATGTTTATTTGCTGAAATTTTATGGAGAGAGGCCCCATGCCCTGTACGGGTAACTGGAATGCAGCAGCTCGACATTTCTTCTTGGATGTCTATTGTGTTGAATGTTCAATCTACTCTTCCTTTTATTCATGTTCAGGAGTGAGATTTCTTTTTGCAGGCTGCTATTATTGTGGATGTCATGTGGTATGCCCGCAATCAATCTGTGCATGAGGGCCTTGTTTTTCATCCCTCTGATCTTGTTGTTTCTATGAAGAGAAGGTATTTGGAGCACCGGGCTGCCTAGAGGGCAGTTGATATTGAGAAGAATCTAGTTTGGAATTCCCCTGACGCAGGTGTTGTGAAAGTTAACTGTGATGTGGCTATCCGAGGGAATTCAAGCTACCTCGTTGTTGTAGCTAGGGATCATGAGGGCACTATCTTGTTGGGGCGTAGTGATTTTGTGTGTTCTAACAATCTCCTCCTTGCTGAGCTTAGAGCTATCCTTTTAGCTTCCCAGACTGCGGAGTTTTATCAAGCTCCTCAAGTGATTATCAAAAGCGACTCTTTAAGCTATTGCAGAATTGTTAACGATCCTACCTTCATTTCTAAAGGTCCGTTTGTCGCCTACGCCAATCTCATCAGAGAAATTTTGGGCAGACACCAGAGTTGGCGTTTGAAGTGGATCCCGCGTAGGCAAATGTTGGAAGTCCCACATTGCTAAAGAAACTAGTCAATGTGCTCCATCCCTCACTACTCAAGGCGTCTTTTGGAGTTGAGTTAGACCCACCTTTCACATATTGTGTAAATTCATCAGAGCAGTTCCTACACCGTTTCATTTCCACGTGTTGGCGTATTGCCACACGTGAGTTGGAAGTCCCACATTGCTAGAGAAACTAGTCAATGTGCTCCTTATAAGGTTGTGGTATCCCTCACTACTCAAGGCGTCTTTTGGAGTTGAGTTAGACCCACTTTCACATATTGTGTACATTCTAATAGCAAAATCAGGTGGCACACCAGATGGCTGCTTGGATTGCTTCTATTTTAGTTTTTGATTGCTTTTCTGTTGCTTGTCTACCTCTGTCTGTTACTTCAGCGGATGATCCTTTGGATACCCCCTGAAGCTTTTGTGGAACAGTTGATTTTTATTTATGAATTTGCTTAAAAAAAAAAGTTACTGGTATAATGTTTTGACAAAAAAATTTTCTGGTAACGTTTGTACAAATTAATTCCTATGATCAGTGTATAGTAATAAAATAGTCCTCTAATATCAGTTTCGTTGTCTATCTTAATATTCGATACTGAGTTTTAGATTAATAATATATGAGTTGTTAGCTAAAGATTTAATTTAATTTAATATAGATCGTGAAAGGAGCGACGGAATTAAGACGAAATGGCTATTTTATTATTATACACTTGGACACAGTGACCAATGTATATAAAAGTTTACCGCATGGATTTTTTTTTATCGGAATGGTATACAAAAGGACTGTTTGTATACGTAAGCCAAAAAAACAAAAAACAAACGAGAAGTTTCACAAGGAGCCTTCGCCGATACCGAAAAACCGTCGCCGGCAAGTTACAAAAAGTAAGATACGAAGAGTAGAACCAAACGGAACGTTTTCATGAAAACACAAGAACCAGTAGGACTAGAATTAAAGACGTCGACGATCACTCTAAGGTGCATGCTCATTGGTCGTTAGGTTCAAAACCCACTGGACTCTTCGAGTCCGACAAAAGTTTACCACCCTCAATTCCTCCTAAAAGCCAAAGCACAGAATAAGAAGCAGCGTCAGAGATCAGTTATTCATCTGTGTAACTTCTTCGCTCCTCTTCCTCGCAAATCACTTTTTCTCCGCTTAATCCTCTCTTCATTTTCCGGAAAGATCGGTTGTTCGAGATTTCAGGTATCTCTCTCCTGTTTGGTTGGCGAGAAGATGAGTAAATAAAACAGAGATTGCTCGAAGTTCTGAGCCTTAACCTGCTGTAAGTATCTTAATAAGAACGAGTAGAAGCAATACAGAACAGAGTTTCCCCTTCAAACAACTTCCGCTAGGTGTCATCTTCTATGGCTTAAGAGCATTTAAACATGGTTGCTTATCTCACTCTTGTTAGGAAGTCTTTCAGATGCAGAAAGTGAGATTCATGAAATGAAACTACATCCTCGTATATATGAAAGAAAAATCAAGCTTTATATGCATTAACCCTTTTTGCTGTTGACTTTTGGCACTTTAAGGCCCGGAAATATGTTCTTCCTGCAAAATTTGATGTTTGTAAGCACCTAAGCAAAGCTGGAACAGAATTTGGACAACTCTGATCAGAACATATGGCTGGACACCTATTTTATTTGATTTGCTTCCATGGAATCCCTTTCATAAAAGCTTACTATTTGTTTGAGATAGACTTCTATGTTTTAAGAATCTCTAATAATTCCCACTTCTAAAGCAAGGAATTTCTAGCTACTCCTGCCCTTGGATATTTTTTCCTCATTGTTCTGTGTGTGTCTGTCAAGGCACATAGCGTCATAGGAGTACATTGATTGTGATTTACATGCTTTGCAGGTAGCTTTCTGGAGTTTGCAAGAGCACACTATTTCTCAATATTATTATTATGGGCGAGATTGATACCAAACCAATTGAACCAGTCCAAGTTGCTCTCTCCTTGTTTGGTGAGAAGGGGAATCCAAGGAAGTCCTGGCCTACCAGGAGCAATGTAAGAACTAAAAATGCTCAGAATCCTCTAATATTTGATTGTACTGGGTGCTGAGTTGACAATAAGTCCAAGGGCACAAATTCCAATATGAATGCTGAGAAAAAAATCTTCCTGTATCCTACTCATTTCTTGGTTGAATGGACTTTCAACTTTGTACCTAATTGAGGTGCTTTGGTTTGACCCGAACGAAGTGTTTGACAAATTTCATCAAGAGTGCACGCGGATATTGCTTACCTGTGGGATTATTGTGGTAAAACTATTAGGATCTGATTTTGCCACTGGAATGCAGACTGGGTTGTGGTACTTGGCGACCTGTGAATTCCCATTTGAATTCTGTTTTTGGCATACATTTTTCCACAAGCCTCATTTCGTTCACTGCAGTGGCGTTGTCTAGTTTTTATAGTATACACCTGTTACTTTGGAAATCTTGTATCTAGTACTTCTGGAGACCTTAGGGGGGGAAGAATTCAACACTGTCATTTGACTTATAGTCTAATGGCTGGCTGTTATTACTTACTTTAACATGATGCATGAAATAGTAAAACCAATCCATGCCTGTGCAATAGGCATATCCTAAATGGTTATTCATATGCAGTGACTGCTATTCAAGATTAATCAGGCTTTCATGTATTCTTTCACCAGTGCGAATGTAAGAACAAGAAAGAGCTTGAAGACTTATTAAATGATGTGACCAATTACAAGGTGCAACTGGAAGCCAAGGACGCCGCCCACAAGCAAGCCCTGGTTAAGCTCGAACACTACCAAAAGGCGGCCGATGAACTTTCCATCCAGCTGAAAAGCACAGAGATGGAGAGAGATATGTTCATTGACGAATGTAGAGAGGCTAGAGCTCAAATAGGTGAATTCAATTCCAAGATGAAGGAGATGGCTGACCAACTATTGGACGCTGTAAACACCCGAGAGCAACTTGCAGATGTTCTGAGTGAGTTGAAGGCCACACAAGGAGAACTGCTTAGCAAGGAAACAGAACTTGCTGTTGCCGGAGATTCTAACATCAAGGCCGTGACACAAGCAGAACGGATGCAGAATGCTGCCAACATGGAAAAGGAAAAGACGCAAGAACTTCTAAGATGTGTCTTAGAGCTCAGAGAAGCTATTGCCAAATTGAGCCTTGCAGCTGCTGAAGCAGACAAAAAAAATCTTGCACTGTTGTCTGAGAAAGATGCTGAGATAGCGTTAGCTACAGCAGCAGCAGTTCAAGCACAATCAAAGCTGAAAGGTAGAGAACAGGTGGAAATGACGGAGGAAGTGGAAAGTCAGATCATGACCAAGTCTGCATTCATTGATAGGCTTCAGTTGGAACTTAAGCAAGCGAACGAACTACTTAGTTCAGCTGAGAAATCTGCTTCTGATGCGATAAACAATCTCGATCAGCTTCGAGCAGATTTGGAAGTCAAAGAAAGAAAGAACTTGGACCAATCAGTTTACATAGAGGCATTAGAAATGGGACTAAAGCAGCTAAAAGCAGAGCTTAAGAACTCAGATGAGGAGGTGGGCCGCTTGGCCTGTGTTGTTGAAACACTTACAGGCGAGCTGCAGAAAGTAAAAACTGAGATGGATGAGGTCAGAGGAAGAGACACCGAAGCACAAATAGAGGTAGCCCTGCTAAAAGCTGAGCTCCACAAGGGTAAGTCGAGAATTGCAGCAGCAGAGGCAACAGAAGCAAGAGCCATGAGTGCTAAAGCTGGGCTATATCTTGCAGTTCGGCAGCTAGCTGTAGAAGTACAGGAGGCAAAGAAGGAGAATCATAGGTTAAGACAAGGAGGAGATCAGGCAGCTGAACAAACTGACAAGTCTGCCCTTGTCAACTTCCAATCTGAGAACTCTTTCCAGGATGTAGAAGCTTCCCAAACTGATGAGTTGAAAGCAGAAAACGAAGAAAAGAGAGATGAGGATGATGGTGGCCATATAGCAATTTCTTTGGAAGAATATGAGTGCCTTGTTACAAAGGCTGAGAAAGCGGATCACATTCATGTGGCTCTAGGGGAAGATGCTGGTCAGTTAACCACAATTGAGAATGAGCGCGAATTGGAAAATTTGAAGAAAGAGTTAGAAGTTGCAATGGCGAAAGTTGGGGAGTTCAGGACTCGGGCAGAACAGGCTCTCAGCAGAGCTGAGCAGGCTGAGAAAGCTAAAGCTGAACTTGAGGATCAGCTAAAGAGGCGGCGAGAACAGAAGCAACGAAGAAAGGCTGCTCTAGCTGCACTCCGGGAGGAATATCCTCCTAAAGAATTAAACCCTGCCGGATATGACAAACGACCTACAACATATCAACCTTTGGGTAAGGCTCTGAACATGAAATTCTAGTTTTACAAGGTTGTGTAGAAGTTCAATTTGATCACTGTATTTTGTATCAAATGTTTATAGTTATATAATATTCTGTCCCCTGATGCAATAATCAGAATACTTAAAAGTAACTCTGCAAATGCATAGATGTCAAAGATCTTCCCCTAAGGCAAAAAATGCCCTTCTCTGTTCTTTTACTTATCAGGATTGAGTCATAGCCCTTTCACTCTCATTCAATTCTTAGTTCTTGCCGACTCGTTAAAAATTTATCTAGCTTTATTTCTCTCATAATGTTGTGTCTAACAATGAATGAAGCATCTACGGTTTTCCAGTACTCATTTGTTGCCTGGTTGTTGATCTGCCAAGTCCCGAGAAAAAAATTTGCGCAATTCAAAGAGACTCCCAGCAAAGATGTCTAAATTCGTTCTTGACAAGTAACTTCGGGGCAGGGCCGAGTAATGCTTGCCATGTCATGCTTTAGAAGTTGCGTGGAAGGAACATCTCTGGGTCAAATTAACGGCCTGGAGTTTTATTGGTGGGCCTAGTTGGATTAGCTTCATTGCCATCATTTAGTAATTTAATTGAGATTTAGCTCAAACGTGCAGAGGAAAGCTTCCTCCATGAGTCATGGCAGACCTGGCTCTTTTAAGGCTGAACTTCTTTCCTTTATTTTTTGTCAGTTTAAAAAGTTCATAAGTCTTGCATTCTAACATTCTGAAATTCAAATACAGATATCCACTTATTCCCCCTCCCCCCCACCCAAAAAAAAAAAAATAACATTCTGAAATGCGGCCGAGACCAGCACTTCTGTAGCTGACACAGTATTAACTACTGGGATGCATAATGGGCCTCTATCCAGCCCTGGTTCATTGCTAAGTACTTGTTTAGCATAGCAGTCATGCCTAGTCCAGGAAACGATTAGTTCCGATTGGCCCCCAGGTTGGGAGCCCATCCATAGGCTCAACACTCTGATCGTTCTTTTCCCTTCCTTTTCAACTGTCTAATGTACCAAAGTAAGAGAAGCATGAAGGACTCTGCTCCCTCCCCACCACCATGAGTTCCATAATAAGAAAGTTTATCACGTGCTAATCTATCTACCCTCTCTATGTAAGAAAAAAGAGCAGAAACAATATTAAATTAAATGAAAAATTACAGACTGTTGAATTAGTCCTTGTTCAATTCTTTTGGTAGTTATTGATGAACTCCCTTATGTTTTGGAGCTTGCTTGTCATTTGAAAAGCAGCAGGCAGACACTGAATTCTTGTTTTCCACGTTTGTTTAGTTTTAGTCGTGCCCACCATTGTCCTGTCGATCTCAACTCCAATTCGATACGCAATTCCCTTACCAGGAAGCAAATGGGTAACACTCGGTATTCAACACTAGGAGGGATATTTCAAAAAGGGTTTGCGGGTCAAATGCCCCGTCCTAGCCGGTGCGCTTTAGTCCCTTTTCAGGTAGACCAGAGGTCCAGAAGTATCGCGTACGTTTCCCAGATAGAAGAAGAAAGAACTCATGAGATGTAGTATTCCCTACGTTACTTTTAAGAGGCAATTGCCAATGTTCCAAGTTTTCAACTCCACCATTGCATCACTGATCACACCTACTTTTCTTATGACTAATAACTGAGGACTCTATATATAGGTTTATGTGTGACCATGGATGCATCATGCATGGTATGCTGATTATCATGTCATCTCAAGAACTACATATACTACAGATGGAGTTAGGAATTGAGGAAGATATATAACATCTATGTTGTTCCATAGATGGAAATTTAAGGAGAAATTTCCGGTGCATCTTGTGGGTCACTGAACAGTAGTCTACACACGTTCGACGACCAAAATGGTCTTCAGGCCGCAAGAAAGAAAAACTATGGAAATTCAATGTTTGCATACGTGGGTAGGAAATATAGGAAGTCGATGGTCGTACATGCTAATCACCACGCACGAGCAAATTTTCTTGACACTGCAATTAAAGATTAAACTTTGACCGAGACGATTCAATAATTCAATTAGGGGACGCCTATTTAATCACGGGCACCAATTCTAAACATGTGAATCATGAACTCTAAAGAAGCTTGTCATTCCAATGGGCCACACCGTCGCGGACTCGCGGTTGGGAACCTGCGGTTTGGGTTGAAAGCTTGAGTTAGGCTAATAAACACTTCCTCTGTATTTTGTTCTTTTGTCTTTCTTTTTGGATCATCAGCCATCAACCGTTCTAAATTGTCTGACTAGCTTTATTAATTAAAGCTCCGGAAACACTCTCTTCTACCTGTTTCACCTGCCCCCTCTTGCGTGCTTGTTAACCTACGCAAATAATTTCGTATAGCTGGGACCTGGGTCATAAGTCATATAGTAGAGATTGCTCTGTTTCTATTCGTTTCCTGCCCGTAAAATAGAATTAACTCTTCTTGTGGAGATTGTGGCTATTAAAAAATACCAAATTACTTATCCAACAAAAAAAAAAGTACAGAACTTTCGTGAGAGTTTCTTTAATAGGTGAGTGGATGAAGATACCATCCACAATGAGATCATGAGACTCTCCTTCTCCCAACCCTGAGACTCCCTCGTCCTCATGGACGGCGAGGGGAGTGGGAGTGGGAGAGGAAGGGAAGTCTCCCAGACCCCTAAGGCTAAAACAGGGGGTTCTAATCCGTATGTTTTCTTTTTCTTTTTCTTTTCTTTTTTTTCAGTTCATGTTTCTAATGAAGTCGATTGCGTGATTGACCACCCCTGTTTCTGGAAAGTTTCTTTTGGTCCACAGCCTACAAATTTGAATCTTCTTACAGAAACTTGTTTGGTTCAAGCACGATGAATATATATATATATAATTCTAATTTGATTAGTGTAGTCACTTCTATAGGAGGAGATGACAACATCCCAACTAGAAGTCTAGAACCTGCTAACACATCCACAAAATCTGATTGCACACTAGTTGACAAACAGAGTCCTGCATCTTGGCTTTGATTATCTTAAAAATATGATTGCTTCATTTTGAGGGCGACTGCCACACGGGTGGTGGAATACTCGGCTTTCCCAATGAAGCCAAATCCAAGAATGTGATCTGTTTGGCCGCCTCGTGTCGACGTCGCGGTTTGGCCCTTGCACTTGCAAAGGAGTGGAACAGAGGGGATGATTCAGAAACTGCTTTAGAAAAAGAGAGAAATTATTCGTCTGTTTCCCTGTCTTATCCTAGAAATTTAACAAAGGAGCAGAACAGCTTCCCTGCATTTGCCAATTACTTTGCATATGGTTGAAACAATATTTTAAGGATGTGATTAATTATATCAAAAGCAGATTTGCGTAATGGGGTTTGCTGGTTTAGGACAAAATAAATGGCCGTGGTGGCTGTGACCATGAGTTCATCATGGACGCTATAAAGCTAGCACAGTGTGTCAACTTACTTTAATTAACTAATGGTCCTCTAATTAATTGCTTTCAATTGATGAGAATGGTCTAGAATTTGAGCACATAGGTGCATAGATGGCAAAGTGGTTTAGATGACTGGAATATTCTTCATTATCGTTTGCCATCCTTGAACGAATAACTCTTTCATAAGCACGTGAATCCTCCATACTTAGCAAGGTACTTTTTTGGTTTCGGACACTTGACCATATTTTAGTGCTAAAAAACTTAAGATACAAGAGTGAATGGGCCAGGTTGAACTCTAGTTAGGCAGATAGGCATTAATTGCCTAATCTGTGTATTATTATGTTAAGTGTTCAGTAAGTCAATTACTCAAACTGTACTACTAGAGTACTGTCGGGAACAGAATCGTTAGTATTTTGTCTTTTAAAAACAGGACATGTCAAACCACTAGAGTTGCTCCAATGGGCAGAGCGAACAAGGGACAGCGTGGAGTTGGATTCCGCTTGATGATAAAATCGGCGACTTAAATTGAGAGTTTGGACTGTGAGCCGCTATCTACGGGATTTGCCGTTGTGTTAACTCATTAAGTGTATCAAAATTGAGTTGGGTCTGTTTGAGTCCCGTGCATATATGGGCGTAATGGATTTCTCTCGTTATCTAAAAAAAAACTGTGACATATCACACAACCAGCTCTACTATGGACTCCCCGTTTTAGACCCCATCTTGAAGGTGCACATACCCAAGTATTTTCATTTAGATCGTTGCTAATTTAAATAACAAGTTTGGTGCTTAATTTTCAATGATTAGCTTGTCAAAATGCAAGCTACAAGACGACCTTGAATTGATCGCTTACTATATTTATTTTTTCTCTTCTCTTTGGTGCAATTCTATAGTTATTTTGCTCAGGAATTTTCAAATATTGTTAAATCTGTCATGTTCTTACAGTGGAATTAAACAACAACTGAAAAAGAGTGGTTTGGCATGCTCATATAATAATTAATTCGCCTTATTTTGTCCATAATGTTGGACAAGCTGCAGTACTTGATGAGCATGGAGTATAAGCTTAACAATTGAGCCTTATAGTCAAAGATATTGTGTCAAAATCACGAGCAACAAACTCCTAACTAACAAATATTAGAGAAATGCATGCATGCTGCATATACTCTAATCTTAATTAATACTCTGATTTGGTGCTGTTCTTGAAGGCTGTAAGCGCAACACGTGGCATATATCCGACACCTACTTTCGAGGAAATTAAACATGTAATAATCCTAAACACTTCTCATAAACTTCTTTAAAATCGATTGAATTAACTCTACGAGAGGATGTACAGGAGTTCACAAAATGATACGAAAACCAATGGTTGCAACTCCAAGATCAATAGAGGAAAAGTACTTTTGAGGATCAAGATTCTCTGTAATTTACTACCTCATGTAATTTAATGAGAGATAAACACAACAGGTGAACCTCATTATAATATCCATACAGTCTGAAATTTTACATAAATAACATTAAATAATATAGGGTCTACTTCTTGTATCTATTTCTTTCCAAATTGTAGAAGACACGTGAATTCACATCCGATTATGTGGTGCCGAGAAAAGTCTATTCAAGCTACCCGTGCGATGATAAGGCTTATTATAACATGTTTGAATCTCTTCCGCCGGATAGGAAGTTTCCTTTTAGTCTACAGCGTTTAATATAATTGAAAGCCTCTTGGATTAGTTGGATTTTCTTTGATGATGGTGGGTGGGCATAAGGAGCAGCGATAACAACACCCCAACTGCAACTAGCAATCTCACCCACAAAAGCAGATTACACTGCAGTTGACAAACACAAAGAACTGGGACTCTGGGAGTGTTCCTCTCCTCCGTGTTGACTTTGATTTTTTTTCCTTTAGGATGCTGACAGCCTCCATGGGTGATGGAAATAGCTAATCTCTAGCTTGCTACCTTTGCCTAATCCCCAAGGGTCGAGTTGGCCCAACCCAAGAGATATATAGAAATGACAATTTGATGAGGCTCTTTGGGGAAGGGGACGGGGACTGGTTTAGAGATTCCCTGATCTCATGTCTTGTCTTGGACGATAAACAAAGTGGGGGGAAAAAAAAGGAGGACCCAACAACTCTAAGAGGAAAACATCTTTTTCCTTTGACCAATTCCCACCTAAGGAATACACGTAGGGACAAAAATCCTTGGATGTCTTTTTCTTGAACCAACTTTGTGTTAATTTGTTTGGTACTTTTTGTTTATTTTTAAATGTAACTATATAGTAATTAATGTTATGAACCATATAAGTTAGTGATATGTGGACAACAATTAATGCATATTATATATATGGACCTATGTCTTTTGGACGCTTTTACCATCACATTTAGGGGGGCCATTCGTGCGCACTTGGTTTAAGTCCTTTGATCTTCATTCTTCAAAATTGTAAGATTTTTAGGATTTTGATAGAATTGTGAATATTTATGTAGAGTAAAGTTTTATAGGTTTTTGTGTAAAGGTTGATGAAAAATTTAAAAGATAAATTTTGTTGGAGTTTGTAAAAATGTGTAGAGAGAGATGATTTGATTAATTTTTAATAAAAAAGTATTGGAGTTAGGTGAAAAAATATAGAGAAAGAAGATTTGTTATAATTTTTTTTGAAAAAGTATTGGTGTTTGTGTATTAATTTTTAAGATTTTAGATGTTTTTTACAAATTTTGTTGAATACATTTGTATTCTAAAATATTTTTGCAAACAACATGTCTGAATCTTTTCATTGACGGTCAATATTTTTTCTACACTAATTTAATGTTATATGCAATTGACACATATAGAAGAAATAAGTAGTTTTCTTTAAGCAAGTATAACTAATTAGCTGTTAATCCTATATATGTGTTGAAAATGGATAATTTTTTAATGTGTACTAAAACATATTGCTTGACGCAAATTATTATTATTCTAAAAAAATGAAGTATAGTAACGAAAGGTTATGTTTGAAAAAGAAGCACATAAATCACTATAATAGGAAAACTGCAACCTATGAGTTACCATGCACAAAAGCAATTTCTAGTAATTAGATAAATTTGTTGCACCGACCTTTGTGTGTTGGGCTTAGACAGCCTAATTGGTCTAGTTGAGAAGCACATCGATTTTGCTTAAAGTATAACGCCAAATTCCGAATACTCGAACTGACTTCAAAATCCGTTTATCAATTAAATCTAGGATTTGCTTGTAACTATAAGCTATATATCTCTTGATATTTATAAATGTCGGTTTTTTCAATAAAAATTGTTGGAATTTTGTAGGAGATGGGGGACCTTGAGAGTCGGACGAGAAAATCTTGAAGATTTTTTTTTTTTAAAAGGTAGAAAATTAGGATATGAGGAAACTTCAGCCTCTGAAAATAAACTATAGTCTATTCTTAGAAAAATTGAGCTCCATGTCACATGCTGACTAGGACGTTGATAAGCTAATCTTTAATTGGATTAATTATAACAAGCTTTTGACTAGGATGACCAATGTGGCCACAACAAGTGTCCTGCACTCTAGGATAGAGAAATCTTAGACAAGTAAAGGAGCACACGTGCTCCAGCTGAAGACAAGCAGACCCCAATTGCACTAAAATTCGTTGGAGGAAAACCTAAAAGGCATTGGGTTTGTTGTGGGGTCCTAATCACAGACAATTTTTATTTTTCCTTTGAGGATATATATCGGAAACTGAGGTCCCAAGACGTCCTGATTGAGACCTATGTATGTTTCACCGCGTTGTTGCCTTTAATGTGCAAGAGCCACCTTGTGTCCATTTTGTGTCCCACCCCCCACCTTTTTTTTTTTTAATATCCTTTTAATTTTTTAATTTTTTTTAGGATATATATAAATACACTTTGAACTCACTATTTATGAAAATCTTGACACTTGATATAGTAAATTATTATTTTTGTCACCTTATACTTACTATATGTTGATTTTAAACACGTTGCATGCATCTTCAGTTGAAATCTTTCATTAATTTTAGTGAAAATAGATTTTTTAACCTTTGAAATGATGTTTTTACCTTCACAAAAATATCACTGTCAAAAAAAATCTGGGGCTAAAAATGTCATTTATATGCCAAATCAATTGAGTGTGAGAATAATGTCTAAAATTAATAATTAGTGAATATAAAAAAAAAAAATATTTTTTTATTCAATAGTGAGAATGATTTTATTTTTCAAGCATGAGAAATGTGTGTTAGTTCAATTATATTATGATATATCTCGCGCATATTATTTTCCTCGATATGAATCCTTAATTACTATAAAGACGCTAATGAATTGTAAATCCCATGGACCCAGCTCGTTTCTTGTCATGAATTGATCATGATGAGGTTATTGGAATTGCACATCCTAATCAGATATATGAAATCTATTTCTTAGAGGCCCCCCTCATACATGACTCAAGTGCCGTTTGAATTGAATTAGATTTGTCTTTTTCCTCTCAAGCCTTACAAACTTATACATCAATCTATTTTTTAAAGAGAAATAATGCAGAAAACGTTGATCTTCCTCGTCCACTTTTATAGGCGGCAGGAGATTCTGGTTTTGACAAAATGGACCTTCGGTAAGGAACAGTAATCTCTGAGATGGAAATCTTTTTTTTTTGAAGTAATGATTTAAAAGTATATGATTCGGTAATTAGTTTTTTTTTTGATAATGAGAAAAATCTGTTGTATCTGGTCTTTGTACACTAAATTCAGATAGACCCGATCAACTTATATCCTGCACCCAAATGAAGGTTAAGGATATTCCGGAAAATGTTGTTTATGGATTTACTGTCGTTTTTTTTTTTTTTTTTAATAAAGTATAAACGACAAATTTCAGACCCTTGAATCGATCTTGCGGGATATGATTCGTCCAGAGTAAAAATCCTCGTTAATTTTAACTACTAAACTATCATCCTCGGAGACAAATGAGTTATTTTCCCTTGCCCAGAATTCAAACATTCTTTTTGTGGTTCTACGTCCGCGAGCGGATTTGAATGATCTCATGCTTTTCCGTGTTGGCCTGGGCAAAGACCAAGAAAAGTCACGTCTTAATGGGGAACAAAGAACAATCTAAAACAGAAGATATTACGAAAAAAGAAAACAAAAACAAAGAGAAAGAACGGCTTGAAATTTTTTGTTAATAATTTAAAAACTTTCTTAAAGAAAATTCCAAAGCAGACTATTCAAAAGAACAATTGTTAATTTAAAAGTGGGTCAACTCCATTTTCTTCTTATATATATATATATAATCTGCTTGCTTGGGCATCACAGAGAATTATGGATTACTCCTGAAGCATCTCTTGTATTCTAAAACCGTGGGTTCCCCTTTAACTTTCTTACCCTTTTTTGCTTATATTCTCCTGCTTTAAAGTGTTCTTCCATGGATTCACAAGAGCAAAAGCAGTCAGCATACGGCGATCCTAATTTCCATTTTCTTGTCTACGTTATAGCTGGCTTAATGGTTTTGTTCAAATTCAAAGCACACGGCCGTCTTAGAATCAAAGATCAACTTGAAAGCATTCTTCTCTTGTTGTGTGTAAAGAGCGATCTAAGTCAAACCCAAGCCGGAGCACAGTCAACATGGGCGGCTCACCGGCCCCCTTGCCTTGTAGTTTCCATTTTCTCTTCCTTCTCTCCAGAACAGAGCACACGGCTTCTAACTTACTGAACTTTTATCTTTCTAATGAAGAAATCTTGGAGTGATTTTCTCTGCATAGCAGACCGACTTATTAATCTTAATTGTGGGGTTAAAGAGAGTGTTGATTTATATTTTTAAGGACCAAAAAACATTAAAAAAAATCATAATATTTTTTCCTATCATATTGTTTGGAAAAAAAGAAGGAAATACAATAATAATAATATAAAACTCTGCAAAAAAAAAAAAAAAAAAAGAAAAGAAAAAAAGTAAAAGAAGAAGAAAAGATGAGGGGAGAAAGACTAGGTATTTGTTGGAAGTTTGGTTTGGTCTATATGCAGGCGCTGCTCTACAACGACATTCCAATATTTTCAACATTATAAATCCGTGAATTCCATTTTCCATGGCCCTTTCTTTCGTACTTATTTTATGGGAATTCTAAAAGCTGATCATTAACTCTGAATTTCACAAAGAAAAGAGGAGGAGGAGAAGAAGAGACGAAGAAGAGGAGGAGGAAGAAGAAGAAGAAGAAGAAGAAGAAGAAGAAGATTAGAACTAATATGCCAGACGAGGAAACTGAATCATGGTCCTTTGCGTTAATCATTTTCTTAATCTTGATAGCAGGTACTAACTGGAGATTTTCCTTTTTGAACTTTTGATTCTTTCTCTGCTCCTCCATGACACAGCTCCTCCTTTCCTTGTCAGAAAATTCGCGAATAGCTTGGGTCGTGGGGTTTTCTGTCGACTTTTTTTTTTTTTTTTTCCCGTTTACCTCAAATTCATCTTTGACATGAAAGTTGCATTCTTTTCTGACACCATTCCCTGCTCAAGTTCGCTTTCATGGCATCCAAACCTCCTCTGTGCTATTAACCTTAAATCTCTCGAACATAATCCAACTTCCAAATATGTTGTTGGGTATGTCCATTTTTTTTTTTAACTTCTGTTAACAGTGGTTAGTATAATTCACGTCCTGTAAGGATGATTCTTGTTTACCAGAACAAATCAATTACACGTTGTTCTTGGACACCTCTGTTTCTTAAATATGTGGTAATCTTCATTGATTGTACAGGAACGCTTGTTGCCGGAAATTCTCTGGACGCAGACAGAGATGTCCTGCTAAATCTGAAATCATTCCTCGAAGAAAACAATCAAGTGAACCGAGGTCGATATTCGGAGTGGAACACAACTAACCCATGCAACTGGAAAGGAATAATATGTAGTTCCTTTAACGGCTCAGCTAGAAGGGTGACCGGCATCAACCTTTCAGAGGACCATATCTCCGGCATGGTATACGGGAACTTCTCCTTGCTAACAGAGCTCTCCTACCTCGACCTCTCCAGAAACACTCTCAGCAAAGTGATCCCAGAGGACTTGAACCGGTGCCAGCAGCTTGTGCATCTGAATCTGTCACACAACATTCTTGAAGGCGAGCTGAACTTGACCGGGTTGAGCAACCTGGAGAAGCTTGATTTGTCCGTCAACAGGTTTTGCGGGAAGGTACAGTTGAGCATCCCGGCAATCTGTGACAACTTGGTTGTGGTGAATATATCGGGGAACAATTTCAGCGGTTCGGTCGACGAACGCTTTGATGCGTGCTCGAATTTGCAGTACTTGGATTTGAGCTCAAACAAGTTCAGTGGAGAGTTAAGGGTTGGTTTTTCAAGGCTGATAGAGTTCTCTATCTCAGAAAACTATTTTACGGGATTTATTTCGTCGTCCATGTTCACGGATAACTGTAGTCTGAAAGTTCTAGACTTGTCCGGAAACAATTTTACAGGTGTGGTTCCAGGGAAAATATCCAAGTGTCGGAACCTGGTCATTTTGAATCTGTGGGGGAATAATTTTTCGGGGCTAATACCGGGTGAGATAGGATCAATTTTGAGTCTTGAAGCTTTGAACTTGGGGAACAACAGTTTTTCTCCGGAAATCCCTGAATCGCTTCTGGGTTTGAAAAATTTGTCCTTCTTGGATTTGAGCAAGAACAACTTTACGGGTGATATACAAGAGATTTTAGGGAAATTCGAACAGATTCGGTTTCTTGTATTGCACAGGAATTCATATACTGGTGGAATAACTACATCGGGAATTCTGAAGCTGCCTAGAATTTCCAGATTAGACCTGAGCTACAACAATTTTTCCGGTCCACTACCAGTTGAAATAACTGCAATGCCGACTCTGAACTTCTTGATCCTTGCTTATAATCAATTTTCTGGAAATATGCCGCCGGAATTTGGAAACTTATCCCGCCTTCAAGTCCTCGACCTGTCTTTTAACAGGTTAACGGGATCAATGCCTCCCACCCTTGGAAAATTGAGCTCCCTGTTATGGTTGATGCTGGCAAACAATTCGCTTACGGGGGAGATTCCACCGGAGTTGGGAAATTGCTCTAGCTTATTATGGTTAAACCTTGCCAACAACCAGCTGACTGGGAAAATCCCACCTGAATTGTCGAATATTGGGAGAGATGCTAGTCCTACATTTAAAACTAATATTCGGGAAAGTAACCGGATTATTGGCGGCTCCGGGGAGTGTTTGGCAATGAGGAGGTGGATTCCTGCAGATTACCCTCCTTTCAGCTTTGTGTATACCATCCTCACAAGAAAGAGTTGCAGAAGCATATGGGATCTGTTACTCCAAGGACATGGCCTTTTCCCAATGTGTACGGCCGGTTCATCAGTCCGGACCGTTCAAACCTCTGGCTATGTTCAACTTAGTGGGAATCTTCTTTCAGGCGAGGTCCCTCCAGATATCGGCAAGATGCAGAGTTTCAGTTTGTTGCATTTAGGTGCCAATCAATTATCTGGGAAACTCCCTCCTCAGATTGGAAAAATGCCTCTTGTAGTCTTAAACATCTCCCGCAACAAGTTTTCTGGTGAGATTCCTATGGAAATCGGTTTCATAAAATGCCTGCAGAATCTCGATTTGTCTTTCAACAATTTCTCTGGTACTTTTCCAGTCAGCTTGGACAACTTAACTGAGCTGAGCAAATTCAATATATCATACAATCAGTTCATCTCTGGCGTAATTCCAGCCACTGGGCAATTAGCAACATTTGATAAGTATTCCTATCTCGGCGATCCCCACTTGGACCTTCCGAAGTTTATCGATAACTCTACAGATGAGGCACCCAAGAGTGAGGGCGGGAAGCTCAGAAGGCCTACGAAGTTGGCTGCATTCTTGATTTTCCTAGCTCTGGCACTGGCATTCTTAATATTTGCGTTTATTTCACTCTTAGTCTGCTCATTGGTGAAAAGCCCATCAGAATCTCCAGGATATCTTTTAGAGGAAACAAAATACCGGCATGATTTTGGATCAAGTTCTAGTAGTTCATCACCATGGCTGTCAGATACAGTTAAGGTCATCCGCCTGGACAAAACAGCTTTCACACATGCCGACATTTTAAAAGCTACTGGTAACTTTTCGGAGGAGAGGATTATTGGAAAGGGAGGATTTGGCACAGTGTACAGAGGAGTGTTGCCTGATGGGAGAGAAGTGGCAGTAAAGAAGCTTCAAAGAGAAGGAATAGAGGGCGAAAGGGAATTCCGGGCAGAAATGGAGGTTCTGAGTGGGAATGGCTTTGGTTGGCCGCATCCAAACCTGGTAACACTCTATGGTTGGTGTCTGGATGGCTCAGAGAAAATTCTAGTTTATGAGTACATGGAAGGTGGAAGCCTGGAGGATCTTGTATCGGACCGAATGAGGCTGACATGGTGGCGGCGAATTGATGCGGCCATTGATGTAGCGCGCGCATTAGTCTTCTTACACCACGAGTGCTTTCCGGCCATCGTTCACCGGGATGTGAAGGCTAGCAATGTCCTGCTTGATAAGGATGGAAAAGCAAGGGTTACAGACTTTGGCCTTGCTAGAGTTGTTGATGCTGGGGACAGCCACGTGAGCACTGTGGTGGCCGGGACAATTGGTTATGTTGCACCGGAATACGGCCAAACATGGCGGGCCACTACAAAAGGTGATGTGTACAGTTTTGGGGTACTGGCTATGGAACTGGCAACTGGGAGGCGGGCTGTGGATGGAGGGGAAGAGTGTCTGGTGGAATGGGCGAGAAGAGTAATGGGAATTGGGAGGCATGGATTGAGTAGATCTATCATACCGGTTGTGCTGCTGGGGTCTGGACTGGCTGAGGGGGCAGAGGAGATGTGTGAGTTGCTACGGATTGGGGTAAACTGCACGGCTGAATCCCCACATGCTAGACCAAACATGAAGGAGGTGCTAGCTATGCTGGTTAAGATTTCTGGTACTAGGGAAGAGTTCAATTGTGACTCATCTCCTCCCTCAGTGATTGAGGTGTAAATCTACGTTTCCAAGAGATGTTCATAGTTCTAGGATGCTACACAGTTTCTACACGGATATACTACACATTTTTTCAGTTCTGCAATTCTTCCTGTACATGGATCATTCATTATGTTGAAGAAGGGGTTTTTCTAAATTTTGTTATCCAGTTACAGGACTCTTTTAATCCGCGTTTATTAGGGCAAGTTTTCTCTTCAACTTAGGGGCTTGAAACTGTAGTTTTACGTCTGACTACCAGTTTTCTATGAGAGCCATCCTTGCCGTGCTAGTTGCACCAAAAAAACGCATCCTGCAAGTAAAAGACACCAAAATTCCTCGCCTACAAAGGGCAAACAAGCCCGACTCATGTCATCATGAATTTAGCATTGACTAATTCTATCAATCTCTCCCTCGCATGTCGGCCTTGAATTAGAGAGGAGACAATCTGTTTCTCCTATGGATTATTGAGTTGAGACTTGTTGATACCGTCGAACTCTAATACTAGTATTGAGTGGTCTTGAACCTTCTCAATTCAAAATCTAACTCAAAAGATGAGGCTTTCCTTTATATTTATAAACTGACTAAAAATCTCTTCCACAATTGACGTGGGACTAATTCTGACATATCCATTAGGAACTCCGATGCAGAAAATCTAGAAAGGTAGCCATTCAACCTGCCTACAATCGTTGTCTGCAGTTGGCAACTTGATATATACCCTAAAACTTGTTCCTATGTTGGCTCGCTCTGGCTTTGGGTCAGATCTTAGAGAGCTGAAAAGGTGCAACGTGGCCGATGCCAGTCCGTTGATATGAGGCCTAGCAATCAAATTTATACCAGTCTCGGTACCCAAAAAAAGTGGGGATCGTAATATCGTATAGAGTTTATACCACCTTGAATGGACCAATTTCGATTCTAATTTGGCCCACTTTAAATTGAGTCAAACGGCTGCCAGTGTTTTGACTCATACGGCATCTTTGCTTATTGAACCCACTACATTGAGTAGACTTTTTTGCATTTTTGTTGAAGAAAAAGAACTTATCTTTATTCCCCTCACGGGTTAAAAGGACCAGTTTTCCTCATCGTAGAATCAAATGCTTTCCCTGCATGAAGTTTAGGTACCAATCAATTCTGTCGCAAAGCGCAATCAAAATCTATTGTATAGCTAACATGTATCCGCTGTGAGTATCTGTATACACATATAAATATAAAAAATAAATATACTTTACACCTTCTATCTTGATTTACGAGAATCTTGACCCTTTATATTCATAGCTATTATTTTTGTCAAATTATTAATTACAGACATTTTACATCTTTTGTTTAAAATTTTTCAACGAAAATTAATTTTTAATTCATAAAATTATGATTTTATCCTCACAAATTAATTGTTGCAGAAAATATTATGGGGGTAAAATTATAATTTTGCACACCAAAAAAAATTATTTCCCACTTAAAATGATGAATTTATTTTAAATGAATTGTACAAAACTTTGAAGTTAATAATTGATGAGTGTAACATGATAAAAATTATAGATTGAAATGTCTGTAAATCGTTCAATGATATATGTATATGTTATGGGATATAAAATTAATTATCAATTTTTAACCATACTTTAAAGAAGAGGAGGAATAGTAATTACTCATGAAAAATACGTTGATTTGAAATTTCACTTAAGGGGACTCTAGAGTCTATACGTTTACCCCCAATTTGTGATGGATTCTTTCTAAAAGCCCATAACATATTACTCTCGGCTAATATATTAGTTGGTCTTCTAATGTCGATTTTGTCCTATCAAGAGGTCTTCGAGCCTCACGTGCCAAGTTTATGGGCCTCTATGCCTTGTTGCTGAGGGCCTCGTGCCCTCTTCACTGTCTCTAAAGGTCCTCGAGTCTGTTAGGTATGTCGCTGCCCTCTGGGCTTTTTGTTTTTTCTAATACTCAAACTGTAATTGTATCGAATAATTAAGCTTTTTTTTCAAATTTTTTAATTTTTTAATTTTATCATCATTATAAAAAAAAATTTCTTTAATTTTTTATTAACTTTTTCTCTCTCTTCTCACTTTTTCACCATTCTCATATTTAAAATTTTAACTATCTTAAAATTTTCATAAAATTTTGTTTCCAAACACTATGTAAATAAAATCTTGAATTACCTTAAAACAAAAAGTCCTCGGGCTTCGGCTAACAGCAATGCGCCTGGTGGCAAATCTTTAGTTGCAAAAAGGGAATCCCTCAATAGGTAGGCAACCAAAAGATTGAAAAATTTTGGAAAAATATCATCCTATTTGTTAAAATCAAATAGGGAGAGAAAATAATTTGGATTAAAAAAAGGCGAGAGATACAAGTAACTGTTTTTTTTTTTTTTTTTTTTTCTTGTGTTCATCTTCAACAATATTATTCCTTAGCTATTAATATATGACTCTGCTAAACTAGAAAATTAAGAAGGTGCGGGAGAACCGTGGTTCTCCTATTTTCTGTAAACGGATGCTAATATAACTGGGGAACTCACATAAATAAGTATGCTCTTCATGTTATAACATGGGTTTTTCCATTCATTTTATGAAAATATTTGTAGCCTCTATGTGTACCATTAACTATGCACACGTGTCGTGTCATTGCCTTTATGGTACGTTGGTGGTGCCTGATTTTCTCCATCCATTTTGATTATCAGATTTTGTACTCTGTTACTAATTGATTGCACCTCTCCCTCAAGTTGCTCCAAACTTTTGGTCGAACATGTCTGGCTGTGATACCAAGTTGTTATTCGTCCTTGTTTGAGAGCGTGTAACAAGGTAAGAAATAGATAGAAAAATTCACGAGATCTTTCTTGTGACGTTTTCTTATTCTGTAAGAGATAGGACGTTTTAAGGAGTCCTAAATCTCTTATGCGAAGGCAATTCGAGTTAAGTTAGGTCTCTTTGATTCAACATAGAAGTTGAGAGAATAATTCTTTCGGATTTTTATTAATATAGTCCCCTAATTTAACAAAAAAAAAACTTACCACTAAATTCTAGCCAATTAGGGATAATAAGCTTATTCTTTAACAAAGCCAATCCTTATTTAATAGTAATCTTAATCGATAAATGATAGGATAACATGCCTATCATGACTTAACAAGTCCAAATCCTTATTTAATAGCAATCCTAATAGATTACCACCTTAAGGTAGTAGACCCATAGTTTGTTCAAACTCTAATTAATTGCTAACCCCTCTGTCAACTTAACATAGAGCCACCACGTACGGATTTCCATTAAGGGCAGCTCTTTGCCTGCTCTGCATGCGTCGCAGCTGCACCGGAGGGCGGACTGCATCTTCCTGGGAATTCATAGCAATCGTATGCTTCCCTGGGTATGCTACAATGCCCTGACATGCGGTACTTGACGCCTTCGGGTGCAGCTATTAAACTGTTTACGGCGTCATGACTGTCAAGCTTCACACTCTTCTCTTCTGCAATGAGATCACCAAATATACAATTCAATGAGTTAATTCTGATCATCCTATTTTTCTTTCATACTTCTCGTTGTTTTCTGAAAAAAGAATGATATATATATATATATACACTGCAATTTCTTACCGCGTCCAAGGACCCCTGTGATTTCTCTAGGGGCAACATCTTGAGCAAGGATGAAAAAGGTAATCAAGAACAATACACGGGTTGTTAATGTAGAAAGCTTTCTACTACCCATCTTGAGTTATTGGAGTAATGCACCTTCTTCTTTTTATAAGATTTCAGGTCGATGGCCAAGGCCCTAAATTAGGTACACTAAATTGCACTTTTCGGCTGGTAAATTATGACTGGTTACTTTCTTGAAAAAATCAGTTTCTTAGTTATGGGATCAAAGTCACTTAGCATTATTAGGGATGTACATTGAGAAATTTTGATCGTAGTTCGGATCTCATAAGTGAAAAATTTAGTGGTTTAGATACCAAAGATGATATCGGCCCAATAGTTTAAAGGTGTAAAGTTATTTCTTTTCAATTTTTATTTTTAATATTTCATTATTCATTATGCACGTTTGTGTGGGTTTAAAAGTACATGACAAGACAAAAAAGGACTCTTATTTAATAGCATAAAAATAAAATATTAATCTAACAATATACTTGCAATTTGTTTTGGTTCTTCTCATCAAAATTCTCAAGCTTGTATAAGTTCTTGGAAGGGATTCGCCTGATCACTTACCGAGCAACTGTCATCCCTTGGTTTTTTTTTTCTAAATAATTTATGTTCATTAGATGGTAATTTAACTTGATATCAGAGCAGAGGTTCAATTCTCAATTAATAATTTAATACGTGTCTTACAAGTCAAAATCGAGTGAAGAGGCCCCGCCCCACCATATAAAAAAATAAAAATAAAAATAAAAAAAATTGAAGAGGCAGGTGCCCAAAAAGTTTGTTCAAATAGCAAGATTTGCGTTCAAAGTCAAGAAAGGCAATTCTCTGAAATTGAGTGCGTGTATAGTTTTCCTGCCTATGAGCTTTTTGAGTAGCCAGTGACACACTTCCAAAGTGTTACATTGGGGGTGAACAGCGTCATTTTATAATTATCAACTATACTTCTATCATTACATTTCATAATAGCAAAATAAGTGGGAGTTAATGCGTTAGGCCAAGAATAAAAATACCAAAGTTTGAGAATATGATAGTAGTCCCGATATTTTTAGCAAAATTAAATTATCCCTAGCAGCATACTGTTCAATTAGTCTCTTCGAGTGAATAAGAAACATATAACAGACTAAAACAATAAATTTATATTTTTAAATTATGCTCAATCACGACTACATTTTGTCTTGACCTCATACGATATATATAAGGGTACTATTATTGAATTTTATATTTTAAACGCAAAAATTAATATTACAAAATATAGTGTAACTTTCACGTAGTTATTATTTTTTGTCAGTTTTTCTACTATATTATCATTCTTAAAATTTAAACAAACAAATATCACTTGACCAGACAAAATTAAATGTTTTGTTTATTTTTTTTTATGAGACCAGAGTTTTAAAGAAGTGAAACTTGAAAATTACACTATGATTTTTTACACGTACAGTAAGACGTAGAGGAGTATGCTGAAAAGTATAAGACAATGTCAGAGTAGTCTTCCATAGTGGTTTGAACGTGTCTATCCTTGTTTTAACTAAGAAAGAATCATCTTGAGTTATTGCAAGCCAAATAAGTAATATCTAATTTCATAGCACCGGGGGAAGACTCAGTCGTAGAGAGCAATACTCTATTTCCCTATTTTGGAGTAGGGGTGCGACCTATCCTAGTAAACAGCTCTCTGCCCAAGCGACTGTCATAGTGCCAAACTGCCGGATTTTCTAAGAGTGGTATCCGGTGCATTCCTGATGTTTAATGCTTAAAACCCAACCACTGACTGGAGAAAGGACAATAGTCAACCAGGTCTACTAGGTGTCGACTCAAAAAAATTACGTTCTTTGTCCAAAATGGTGAAACTGGACTCCTGGGATTAATCAGGATCCTTCGGGATATTTACCTCGACTAACCTTACACCCCAAAGTATTGTTAATTGTTTTGCAGCCATAGGCATCATCAGGCCTGGTATATACATGAACATGAAAGTAAAATCGCGAAGATGAGAAGATGTTTGATTGATAAGAAGAGAGAGTTAAGCCGGAAGAGCGAAGGTTTATTTTTGCACACTAAATCAAGGGGATATGAGTCTATTTCTCCATTCGATCGTTTTTATGAGAGGTTAACGCCTAATGTGAAATCCAATAAAAAAAACATTTGACACAATGCTAATATTTTAGCAGGTTTACTTTCACCGTAAAAGAAGACCGAAGACCAAGAATCGATAGTAGATGATCCCCGGCACCAAACGATCCATTTTCATACATAACCACTTACATGTGTTTCGGGGAGCTACTCAAACGAGGAATGTTTTTTTATTTTTTTTCAACAATTTATCAACGAGGCTTCAAGACATTGTCTATTACCAGAAGTGGGACAACGGTGATACACACCACACGAGGACGATTTCCCATACCAAGACAACCGCTATGCTGTACCAGGCAAACGCACTTCAAGCCCCCACACGCACGCTAACTCACTTGTTAAGCATACCACGCCCGTGCTTACCAATTATTTTCTTCCGCTCAGCGCACCAAAAATTGTAATATTGTCGCTTGTCAATTTAAGCCCGACCCTCCTTTTTCCAAGTCTATGAGGTGTTTGGGGCGGTTGAGTTGTTTCTACACAAGAATCATCCTGATTACCAATTACACTGGATGCACGGCACACATCACTAATACTTTCATGATCCAGCGACTATATCGACTCTCATTAAAAATCATATAATATACAAACTTAACTTTATAATTTCCTATTTATTTTTGCCATAGAAAATGGATCCAATCAAAATACTAATAAGTTCACACGAGTACATAGAAAAGGTACATTAGACTAAATATCACTTACAAAATTTTCCATTTAAATTATCTGACTTTGGCTATCAGCATCTTATGTATTCTAGTGAGGTTCGACATTTGGTTTAAATATGATTTACACTAGCAAATTTTGGTAATTAATATTCACTATGAGACGATCTTTTATTCAACATGAGGAATGGTTTGAGAAGCACTGACGCTAAACTTATAAAATGACCTAGTTAATCTGGAAATAACGACTTTTTAGTCTTGCCAATGATACTCTCCATGTCAGAAAGTCTAAAAAAAAATACTTTTCCTAAAATACATATTTTAAGAAAGATCTGGTTCCTCCTTTCTCTGTCGACGTAAAAGGAACCAAAACACCCACATCGAACCTACCTAAGGCAATTGATTTTATGATATAATACTTATATCTATTAGACATTAACTACAAAATAATTACATTCCAGGTCACTTATTATGCTTAATATTTACGTTCCATATAGTAATTGACTTTAACAAATCAGTCATTTGATCACGAACTCTTAGAATTAAGACGTGTCTCTGTGGTTTCTATTTTGCGGACTATATTAGTCCACCTTTGGTCCCAATCAAAGTTTAGGAACTTCCAGAGTCCACCCTCATCCTTAACAAAAACAAATTATTACCCTTCTCGCCAAGCCACCTTAACTGGCGGATACCTATGTGGCCCAGGAATACCAGAGGCTATTCGATCCCCAGCAAAAAAATTAGATATCTTGAATTCGTAATACAATGTCGCACCTTCCATTAGGTTTGGACTAAACTTTTAAGTCGGGTTATGAGGCGCCAGATGCGCCACAAGGCAAATGACCTTAATTATGAAAACACGAACCACACGAGACAAGTATATGTTCAAACATTGTCACCTGTTCTATGACTTGGATTTGTTAAAAGTGTGAGTACCACAGTTAAGAACTCTATAATACTGAATTAATTTTTTATTCCAAATATGATCATTGTTAATAACCACAGGATGGTGGATAGATAACTTATTCGACTTAACAATTCGAGAACAGAAACAATCAACATATTACAATAGAGCTATAAAATTTTGGCACCTGAGAACACAAGTATCTAATTGGCTACAAGTTAGCATGTCCTATATACTCGTTCAGCGCTGAAGCCGGTCAGCACGATGTGGAGTCTATGGATAGCATGCCCATTTACCCCAGGAAGAGGACACGAGCTATTTCCCACTTCCAAAATAAAAGGTATAGTTTAAAAAAATTTTTAAATTCTTATATTTTTTCTTTTACTAATATCTTATCAGTTTTAAGGCAAGCTTAATTGTTTTTTATAATTCATTATCCCCATATATACTATCGAAATATTACTAGGGAGAAAAAAAGACAGTATCGCAATTAGAAGAAGGATTCGTGTAGAGGGATCAGCCCTCAATTTCTGACGCTAGGGACAACGTAATTGACGCTCTAATGTAACGTCAATTGGCAAATGTTTGCATTTCAAAAATCCCGCCCTTTATAGACTAAACCTAAATCTGCATCTAATAATAATTCATCGTTCGTTAACAATAAACACAGTAAGGTAAGCTATCGAGGGCCCTGATAGCAAAATCCTTCCAAGCAGATACTCTCCCGACATTACTTTCCATACCACCCCATAAGTGAAACCTTAAATTAGATCAGTGGACCTACTCACCTTCCGTACTAAAGG
>CM025852.1:21753271-21767068 GCA_003952965.2 Morella rubra
CGTTCACCGGGATGTGAAGGCTAGCAATGTCCTGCTTGATAAGGATGGAAAAGCAAGGGTTACAGACTTTGGCCTTGCTAGAGTTGTTGATGCTGGGGACAGCCACGTGAGCACTGTGGTGGCCGGGACAATTGGTTATGTTGCACCGGAATACGGCCAAACATGGCGGGCCACTACAAAAGGTGATGTGTACAGTTTTGGGGTACTGGCTATGGAACTGGCAACTGGGAGGCGGGCTGTGGATGGAGGGGAAGAGTGTCTGGTGGAATGGGCGAGAAGAGTAATGGGAATTGGGAGGCATGGATTGAGTAGATCTATCATACCGGTTGTGCTGCTGGGGTCTGGACTGGCTGAGGGGGCAGAGGAGATGTGTGAGTTGCTACGGATTGGGGTAAACTGCACGGCTGAATCCCCACATGCTAGACCAAACATGAAGGAGGTGCTAGCTATGCTGGTTAAGATTTCTGGTACTAGGGAAGAGTTCAATTGTGACTCATCTCCTCCCTCAGTGATTGAGGTGTAAATCTACGTTTCCAAGAGATGTTCATAGTTCTAGGATGCTACACAGTTTCTACACGGATATACTACACATTTTTTCAGTTCTGCAATTCTTCCTGTACATGGATCATTCATTATGTTGAAGAAGGGGTTTTTCTAAATTTTGTTATCCAGTTACAGGACTCTTTTAATCCGCGTTTATTAGGGCAAGTTTTCTCTTCAACTTAGGGGCTTGAAACTGTAGTTTTACGTCTGACTACCAGTTTTCTATGAGAGCCATCCTTGCCGTGCTAGTTGCACCAAAAAAACGCATCCTGCAAGTAAAAGACACCAAAATTCCTCGCCTACAAAGGGCAAACAAGCCCGACTCATGTCATCATGAATTTAGCATTGACTAATTCTATCAATCTCTCCCTCGCATGTCGGCCTTGAATTAGAGAGGAGACAATCTGTTTCTCCTATGGATTATTGAGTTGAGACTTGTTGATACCGTCGAACTCTAATACTAGTATTGAGTGGTCTTGAACCTTCTCAATTCAAAATCTAACTCAAAAGATGAGGCTTTCCTTTATATTTATAAACTGACTAAAAATCTCTTCCACAATTGACGTGGGACTAATCCTGACATATCCATTAGGAACTCCGATGCAGAAAATCTAGAAAGGTAGCCATTCAACCTGCCTACAATCGTTGTCTGCAGTTGGCAACTTGATATATACCCTAAAACTTGTTCCTATGTTGGCTCGCTCTGGCTTTGGGTCAGATCTTAGAGAGCTGAAAAGGTGCAACGTGGCCGATGCCAGTCCGTTTATATGAGGCCTAGCAATCAAATTTATACCAGTCTCGGTACCCAAAAAAAGTGGGGATCGTAATATCGTATAGAGTTTATACCACCTTGAATGGACCAATTTCGATTCTAATTTGGCCCACTTTAAATTGAGTCAAACGGCTGCCAGTGTTTTGACTCATACGGCATCTTTGCTTATTGAACCCACTACATTGAGTAGACTTTTTTGCATTTTTGTTGAAGAAAAAGAACTTATCTTTATTCCCCTCACGGGTTAAAAGGACCAGTTTTCCTCATCGTAGAATCAAATGCTTTCCCTGCATGAAGTTTAGGTACCAATCAATTCTGTCGCAAAGCGCAATCAAAATCTATTGTATAGCTAACATGTATCCGCTGTGAGTATCTGTATACACATATAAATATAAAAAATAAATATACTTTACACCTTCTATTTACAAGGATCTTGATTTACGAGAATCTTGACACTTTGTATTCATAGCTATTATTTTTGTCAAATTATTAATTACAGACATTTTACATCTTTTGTTTAAAATTTTTCAACGAAAATTAATTTTTAATTCATAAAATTATGATTTTATCCTCACAAACTAATTGATGCAGAAAATATTATGGGGGTAAAATTATAATTTGCACACCAAAAAAAATTATTTCCCACTTAAAATGATGAATTTATTTTAAATGAATTGTACAAAACTTTGAATTTAATAATTGACGAGTGTAACGTGATAAAAATTATAGATTGAAATGTCTGTAAATCGTTCTATGATATATGTATATGTTATGGGATATAAAATTAATTATCAATTTTTAACCGTACTTTAAAGAAGAGGAGGAATAGTAATTACTCATGAAAAATACGTTGATTTGAAATTTCACTTAAGGGGACTCTAGAGTCTATACGTTACCCCCTATGTGTGATGGATTCTTTCTAAAAGCCCATAACATATTACTCTCGGCTAATATATTAGTTGGTCTTCTAATGTCGATTTTGTCCCTATCTAGAGGTCTTCGAGCCTCACGTGCCAAGTTTATGGGCCTCTATGCCTTGTTGCTGAGGGCCTCGTGCCCTCTTCACTGTCTCTAAAGGTCCTCGAGTCTGTTAGGTATGTCGCTTGCCCTCTGGGCTTTTTGTTTTTTCTAATACTCAAACTGTAATTGTATCGAATTATAGCTTTTGTTTTCAAAATTTTAATTTTTTAAAATTTTATTATTATTATAAAAAAAAAATTTCTTTCAATTTTTTATTAACATTTTTTCTCTCTCTTTATTTTTTCACCAATTCTCATATTTAAAATTTTAACTATCTTAAAATTTTCATAAAATTTTGTTTCCAAACACTATGTAAATAAAATCTTGAATTACCTTAAAACAAAAAGTCCTCGGGCTTCGGCTAACAGCAATGCGCCTGGTGGCAAATCTTTAGTTGCAAAAAGGGAATCCCTCAATAGGTAGGCAACCAAAAGATTGAAAATTTTGGAAAAATATCATCCTATTTGTTAAAATTAGGGAGATTTTTTTTTTTTTTTTTTTTTTTTTTCTTGTGATCATCTTCAACAATATTATTCCTTAGCTATTAATATATGACTCTGCTAAACTAGAAAATTAAGAAGGTGCGGGAGAACCGTGGTTCTCCTATTTTCTGTAAACGGATGCTAATATAACTGGGGAACTCACATAAATAAGTATGCTCTTCATGTCATAACATGGATTTTTCCATTCATTTTATGAAAATATTTGTAGCCTCTATGTGTACCATTAACTATGCACACGTGTCGTGTCATTGCCTTTATGGTACGTTGGTGGTGCCTGATTTTCTCCATCCATTTTGATTATCAGATTTTGTACTCTGTTACTAATTGATTGCACCTCTCCCTCAAGTTGCTCCAAACTTTTGGTCGAACATGTCTGGCTGTGATACCAAGTTGTTATTCGTCCTTGTTTGAGAGCGTGTAACAAGGTAAGAAATAGATAGAAAAATTCACGAGATCTTTCTTGTGACGTTTTCTTATTCTGTAAGAGATAGGACGTTTTAAGGAGTCCTAAATCTCTTATGCGAAGGCAATTCGAGTTAAGTTAGGTCTCTTTGATTCAACATAGAAGTTGAGAGAATAATTCTTTCGGATTTTTATTAATATAGTCCCCTAATTTAACAAAAAAAAACACTTACCACTAAATTCTAGCCAATTAGGGATAATAAGCTTATTCTTTAACAAAGCCAATCCTTATTTAATAGTAATCTTAATCGATAAATGATAGGATAACATGCCTATCATGACTTAACAAGTCCAAATCCTTATTTAATAGCAATCCTAATAGATTACCACCTTAAGGTAGTAGACCCATAGTTTGTTCAAACTCTAATTAATTGCTAACCCCTCTGTCAACTTAACATAGAGCCACCACGTACGGATTTCCATTAAGGGCAGCTCTTTGCCTGCTCTGCATGCGTCGCAGCTGCACCGGAGGGCGGACTGCATCTTCCTGGGAATTCATAGCAATCGTATGCTTCCCTGGGTATGCTACAATGCCCTGACATGCGGTACTTGACGCCTTCGGGTGCAGCTATTAAACTGTTTACGGCGTCATGACTGTCAAGCTTCACACTCTTCTCTTCTGCAATGAGATCACCAAATATACAATTCAATGAGTTAATTCTGATCATCCTATTTTTCTTTCATACTTCTCGTTGTTTTCTGAAAAAAGAATGATATATATATATATATATACACTGCAATTTCTTACCGCGTCCAAGGACCCCTGTGATTTCTCTAGGGGCAACATCTTGAGCAAGGATGAAAAAGGTAATCAAGAACAATACACGGGTTGTTAATGTAGAAAGCTTTCTACTACCCATCTTGAGTTATTGGAGTAATGCACCTTCTTCTTTTTATAAGATTTCAGGTCGATGGCCAAGGCCCTAAATTAGGTACACTAAATTGCACTTTTCGGCTGGTAAATTATGACTGGTTACTTTCTTGAAAAAATCAGTTTCTTAGTTATGGGATCAAAGTCACTTAGCATTATTAGGGATGTACATTGAGAAATTTTGATCGTAGTTCGGATCTCATAAGTGAAAAATTTAGTGGTTTAGATACCAAAGATGATATCGGTCCAATAGTTTAAAGGTGTAAAGTTATTTCTTTTCAATTTTTATTTTTAATATTTCATTATTATTATGCACGTTTGTGTGGGTTTAAAAGTACATGACAAGAAAAAAAGGACTCTATTTAATAGCATAAAAATAAAATATTAATCTAACAATATACTTGCAATTTGTTTTGGTTCTTCTCATCAAAATTCTCAAGCTTGTATAAGTTCTTGGAAGGGATTCGCCTGATCACTTACCGAGCAACTGTCATCCCTTGGTTTTTTTTTTCTAAATAATTTATGTTCATTAGATGGTAATTTAACTTGATATCAGAGCAGAGGTTCAATTCTCAATTAATAATTTAATACGTGTCTTACAAGTCAAAATCGAGTGAAGAGGCCCCGCCACCATATAAAAAAATAAAAATAAAAATAAAAAAAATTGAAGAGGCAGGTGCCCAAAAAGTTTGTTCAAATAGCAAGATTTGCGTTCAAAGTCAAGAAAGGCAATTCTCTGAAATTGAGTGCGTGTATAGTTTTCCTGCCTATGAGCTTTTTGAGTAGCCAGTGACACACTTCCAAAGTGTTACATTGGGGGTGAACAGCGTCATTTTATAATTATCAACTATACTTCTATCATTACATTTCATAATAGCAAAATAAGTGGGAGTTAATGCGTTAGGCCAAGAATAAAAATACAAGTTTGGAGGAATATGATAGTATGTCCTATATTTATTGAGCAAAATTAAAGTATCCCTGCAAATTTCAATTTAGCTCTTCAAGTTGAAAAAAAAAAAAAATCAATTGTCGCCTCCATTCGATTAGGTGTCATTTTATTTTTTAAAAAGAAATTTCATGTTAGAGGAGTATTTTGGTCAGTCTACTATAACTTTCTGTTTGGTTTAACAACCAAATCTAACCAGACCAAAATTAAATTTTGTTTTTTTACTTGAGAGGTTCCATAGGTAAATTGAAACTTGATGGACACTTGAATTTTACCTCATAAATATAGAGAGTATGCTAAATATAAGGAATTTGAGTGGTCTCCAATAGTTGAACTTGTACCTTGTTTTACTAAGAAGGTATACTGCACCATAAGTTTCGAATTTCTAGAAGGACTGTTAGGACAATCTCTACTTTTTTGGGTAGGTGTGAGTAACAGTGGTGTAGGTGCCGGTAATAGTGGTGTAGGTGCCGATTTAAGCAAAAACAACACTGACGCAATCGGGACAAGGAAGAGAAATTGAAACTAAAACCGGCACTAGTTGACCATAAAATCGGTCTTTGTCAATGCCGATTTAAACTTACACGGTGATGGAGCTTGGCACAGGGGTGATAGAGATGAGATGAAGGAGAGAGAGTGTGTAGAGAGAGAGTGAGGGGGCGAGGGTATGGAGAAAAATAATCGGGGATGTATCATACATCCATCTTTTAGAATTAACGTATAATCCTAAAAAATGACGTCTAATTTAGCAGTTTCCTGTGCCGATGATGGTAAAATCGGCACCAACGATTTTATGCTATTTTTTTTTTTTTTTTTTTTTTTCTAAATTATCAACGAGGCTTTCGAAACATGTTAACAGAAGTGTAGTACGTTGTACACACACGATTGTCTATTACGTCATGACAAGTGCTGTACGGCAACGTAAGCCGCCTTAACAAAAAGGCGTTCCAAATTTTTTCCGGTCAGCGGCACCAAACAATTGGTAAAGTTGTCGCCGTAGTTATCTGCCGTTTTCGTCGTATGAAGGTGTGTTACACAACCTGACCAACCATGCACGCCATCTATATGTTTCTTCCATCTCATATATTAATCATACAAATACTTAAATCCTATTATTTTTTAGAAATGGAATACTGAAGTCACAGTTCATAAAAAGACTAGACTTTCACTACTATTCCTTTACTTGACTTTGGAGCAGATCTTAATTGCTTCTAAGTAGAGGATTTATTGATTTAAAATATTTGAAAATTTCACTGAAAATCTTTCACAAGCTGATGGTAGAAGACTGACGCTAAATTATAAATGACCTAGTTCATACTCGTAATAAGGGATTTTTGTTTCCAAACTACTCTCGTATTAGTAAAAAAAATCTTTCTTTAAAAATGATTTTAAGAAATCTTTTCCTCCTTTTTCTGTCACTTAAAAGGAACCACAACACCACCATGAACCTTAGAGCATTGATTTTGATTTATACTTAGGGGGCTTATTATGACATTACCTACAATACATTTCGTCACTTAATTGATAGGCTTAATTATTGATACAGTCCCTATAGTATTGACTTTTAACAAATCAGTCATTGGATACGACTTTGAATAAGACGGTCTCTGTGGTTCATTTTTTGGATATATAGGTCCTTTTGTCCATCAAAAGTTAGCCTACTAACAAAAACAAGGTCCCAGATAAACTATTCGATCCAAAAAATAGATATCTTGATTCGTAATACATGTCGGCCTTCCATTAGTTGACTAACTTTTGGTGGACAAAATGACTTATATGTATGAAAAACGAACCACAGAGACCGTTATGTTCAAAATTGTACCTTAGTGACTGATTTGTTAAAAGTGGTACCACAGAACCTATATCATAATTAAGCCAAATTGATATTGTTAATTAACCACAGAGGTGGGGAAGTAACTTTGATTACTTCCGGAGAAATATACAATAGAGGTTAATTTGATGAAAAAAGTCTAATTGGCTACTAGCAGCTGCTCCTAACCCTACTCGTCCAGCCCGCTGAAGGGGTGGTCGCCGATGGAGGTTGGATGCATGCCCATTCCCCGGGACCCAAATGGAGTATTTAAAATTTATATAATCTCTTTGTTTTTTCCTTTTCGAGTCAATAGCAGCTATTGCTTTAAACATTATCCATTGAAGCAATACTTTCTGGGAAAACTATCGCAATTAGAGGATTGGTAGAGGATCAGCCCTCAATTTCTACGCTAGGGGACAACGTTGTACGTCATGGCATGTTTGCATTTCAGCAGCGCCAATTATATATATATATATATATACATACACGTGGTAAGGCTATCGAGCCCTATATATCTTCGATGCGATCAGCGATATTTCTCCCCCAAGGGAAAAATTAGATCGGCATTGTTCTAGTTCATGTGGGCCTCCAAAGCTAACATTAAGCCTGTAATTACCTTAAATTAATAACGACGGAAGAAAACGAAAGACACTTGTTTATGGCAATATTTGACTTCTGGATATATAAGCAGATATGTACATAAATTCTAATCACCTCTAATTACAGCAATATATCTATAATATCGCTGCTGAAGTGCTAGAGAGAAGGTGCAGGCCCGGAACCAGTTTTATTTTATTTTATTTATAATGGATGCTAATAGCTACAGAGAGCCATGCACCGCGTACGGCATTAAGTGATTAAGGGCTCTTCACTTGATCCCGGCCTGCAGGTACATCGATGCAGGGCGGACTGCGTGGATGATTGCGACCTATCCTCGGCCTGTCAATATCTCCTTGCCCTGGGTAATCCCCAACAAAATAATTTGCATGGTGAGCCCTTTTGTAGACGCTTCCGACAGCTGTTGAACTGTTTACGGCATCAGTACTGCCAAGCTTCACACTTTTTTCTTCTGCAATATTGAGCCCAAATAAACAAACTACTCGAGGAGTAATAATAATTATGATCATCCTCCAAGTTTTCTTTCCCTAGTGCTTATTGTTTTCAAGGAGAAGAAGTGAAAACACAATACGAATAGGGGGCCGGATCGATGAAAAGATTAATGCTTGAAAAGCACTCTATTAATATGCTGAAATTAATTTCTTACCGCGACGTCCAAGGACTCCTGTGATTTCTCTGGCAGCAACATCTTCAGCAAGGATGAAAAACGCAATCAAGAACAATACAATTAGGGTTGCTGTAGAAAGCTTGCTAGCCATCTTGAGTTATTGGAGCTTCAACTAATTAGATCGATTTTATTATGCCGATCGATCGATGGTCTTAAGGCATTATATATTGGTCACTTGTGTGTTTCAACAGATCAATTTTGTGCCCTCAATTTATAGAAACAATACGGAGTACTGCACATTGATACATTTTGATTGCTCGAAGCTTTAATTACCGATAGGCGCAGTGTTTGTTAGTTTTTCCTTCCTGGACTTTCATGAGTAACCAATGGAAGACTTCCAAAGTGTTATATTGGAGACAATGAATGTCATTTTAAATTTATCCACCATCACAAATTCTATCATTACATTTCAGAATAGGCCAAGAATAAAAATATGTAAATTCATATATAAACTCTGCGGAAGTATGAATTTCTAGAGGGACTATTATGGTAATCTTTGTGTTTTAGGGGACAACTTCAGTCTGACACGTACGCATGAATAATTTCATTATCTTAAGTTTTACTTGTGTTGGTTATTTGTCTCCTAAGCATGTTTTTAGTGGATTAATGGTGTTCATGGAGTAGGAGGAAGTATGAATTGAAAAATATTAAAGGTCCCCAAAGGACTATCCAGACTAGCAACTAGTACTCCATATGCTCTCCAGTCTCCATGTTGTTGGTCAATGTTCAAACTCAGTGACTCATGATCTGGTACTTGGGTAAATACATAAACCCATAGATATGAATTAGATTAATAAATTTTTTTCTATTACTTTAAATTAAAATCAGAAATTGAATGAACCTTCTTTTATTGGAGGATTCAGGGTGCTGGCTAAGAAAGACAAAAGAAAAAAAAAAAAACACATACAAACAACAAACCCGTTGGGCCTTGAGTTGGGTTTTAGAAGTGCTCGTTCTCTCTCTCTTTTAAAGTGATAGCTTCCTAATCCGCCGATTGACAAAAACAGTTCTAAATAATTTTTGGAAAAAAAATACATTTTGTAACTTTTAGATTTAGGAATACTGACATTTAGGGGGTGTTTGTTTGTCAAAATTTTAAGGAATATTTTTAAAATTTTGAGAATTTTTACTTAAAAAATGATTGTGTAGTATTATGTGTAAAAATTAAAAATTAAAAGGAAATATGTGTTTGTTTTACTAAAAATTTCTATGCCCCAAAATATTGGAGAAACAAACGTCACCTTAGCGTGTCTTACAAGTGAAAATTGAGTGAAGAGGCCCCTCATCATATAAAAAGTAAAAAAATAAAAAATGAATAGGCAGGTGCCCAAAAAGTTTGTTCAAATGACAAGATTTGCGTTTCAAAGTCAAGAGAGGCAATTCTCTGAAATTGAGTGCGTGTTTAGTTTTCCTGTCAATGAGCTTTTTGAGTAGCCAGTGATACACTTCCAAAGTGTTATATTGAGGGTGAATAGCGTCATTTTACATTTATCAACTATTCTTCTATCATTACATTTCATAATGGCAAAATAAGTGGGAGTTAATGCGTTAGGCTTATAATAAAAATACAAGTTTGGGGGAGTAGTATGTCCTTTATTTAATGAGCAAAATTAAAGTATCCCCTCAAATTTCAATTTATCTGATTATGCTTTTCAAGTTGTAAGAAAAAAAATCAATTGTCGCCTCCAGTTGATTTAGGCGTTAAACATACCAAAAGTGACCGAAATGACCATTCAAGACATTTTTTCAGAATTGTTTTTCAAAAAATTAACATATAAAAAAAATTTAAAAATTGAATACTATTTCTTTTTTATTTTCCATTTTATTTTTAATTCTTTAACTCATTTTTTTCTTCTAATTTTATGTTAAAGGAGCATTTCAGTTCGTCTACATCATTTTCGAGATCACAAGATTATTTGCAACACTATTAAAATGCTGAAACTCAAGGACTCCTGTGATTTTCTCTAGCGGAAACATCTTCAGAATTATTTTTAAAAAAAGTTAAAAAGTAATATATAACAAAATTTAAAATTTAAATTCTATTTCCTTTTTATTTTTCCATTCCCTAACTCATTTGTTTAATTTTTTTCTAATCTATGTTAGAGGGGCATTTTGGTCTGTTTACATCACTTTCTGTTTGGTTTAAGGCCAAATCTAACCGACAAAAATTAATTTTTTTTGCAACTTGAGGGGTGTCATAGATAAATTAAAACTTGAGGGACACTTGAATTTTACCTCATAAATACAAAGAGTATGCTAAATATAAGGAATTTAAGGGGTGTCCAATACTTGAATTTGTACCTTGTTTTAAGAAGAAGGTATACTGCGCCATAAGTTTCGAATTTCTGGAGGGATTGTTAGGACAATCTCTACTTTTTAGGGTAGGGGTGAATAATGGTGGTGTAGTTGCTTGTTTGGGCAAAATCGACAATAGCACTATTAGGGACGGTTGGGAGAAATTAAAATCAAAACCGGCACCAGTTGGCCACAAAATCGATCTCTATTGGTGTCAATTTAAACAGTACCGATTAATGGTAATGGAGCTTGGCATAGGGGTGACCGCGACAGGATGAGGGAGAGATATTAGTGGTCTAAGAGAGAGAGAGAAGGGGCGAGGGTATGGAGAGAAACATTCCAGAAGGCTCCCGATTGTTTTTAAACGATACATCCGTTTTTTAAGATTAAGTTATGAGCCTAAAATTCACACGTGGCTCCCGGTACTAGTGATGGTAAAACCGGGCTCACCCCGATGATTGGGGACATCCAAGGCTTTCGAAACTTTACTAGTGTAGTACGTTGTACAGGATTGTCTATTACGTCATGACGATAAACGTATTGCGCTTAACAACTTTTTAAGCGATCCACGAGTGTTCCCAATTTTTTCCGGTAGCGGTACCAAATGTAAATTCATACATAGTTATCTGCCGTTTTCGTTTACACAATCTGACCAACTATGCACGCCGTCGGTACTTAAATCCATGGTGAAGTCACAATCATATACGAAAATTTCACTGTACAAGCTGATGTGACTGACGTAAATGACCGATTTGTCGTGATAGCTGAAAAAGGCTTTCGCGGAACAAGAAAAACTTTAAAAAAAAAAAAAAAAAATTAAAATTTTAATGAAATTAAAAATTAATGAAAAACAAAGGTAAGAGATTAAAAAAATTATATTTAATGAAAAGGAAGGTAGAAATAATTTTAATATTTATATAATAAAAAGTAATGATTTAATAAAGAGAAATTATATTATAATTTTTTATTATATTAAAATTTTAATAAGTGTAAAATTTTGATGAGCAAACACGTTATAAAAAGTGTTCCCAATTTTTTCCGGTAGCGGTACCAAATGTATAATTGACATAGTTGTCGCCATAGTTATCTGCCGTTTTCGTAGTAGGAAGGTGTGTTTACACAATCTGACCAACTATGCACGCCGTCGCCATCTATATGTTTCTTCCATCTCATATTATATTAAATAATCATACAAATACTTAAATCCTATTATTTTTTTTAGAAATGGAATACTGAAGTCACAATTCATATAAGAAGAGGACTTATTAATATTTGAAAATTTCACTGAAAATCTTTTACAAGCTGATGGTAGAAGACTGACGCTAAATTATAAATGACCTAATGTTCATATTTGTTTCCAAACTACTCTCGTATTAGGAAAAAAATCTTTCTTTAAAAATGATTTTAAGAAATCCTTTCCTCTCTTTACTTTACCCTTTTTTCTGTTACTTAAAAGGAATCACAACACCACAAATCTTAGAGCATTGATTTTAGTTTATACTTAGGGGGCTTATTATGACATTATCCTTAATATATTTTTTTCACTTAATAGATAAGCTTTATTATCAATATAGTCTACGTAGTACTGACTTTTAATAAATTAGTCACTGGCGTATAACTTTGAATGAGACAGTTTTTGTGGTTCGTTTTTTAGACATACAGGTTCTTTCGTCCATAAAAAATTAACCCACAAACGAGAACAAGGTCCAGGATAGACTATCCAATCCCAAAAATAGATATCTTGATCCCTAACCCATATCGGTCTTTCGTTAATTGAATAACTTTTGGTGGATAGAATAACCTATATATATGAAAAATGGATCACGGGAATTGTCCCGTTCAAAGTTGTACTCCAAAAAACTGATTTGTTAAAAGTCAATATCACAGTGACTGTAGCGGTAACTAAGCCAAATTGATATTATTAATTAACCATAGAGTTGGAGGAAGTAAATTTGATCCTAATTTAGTCACGGAGAAATATACTATAGAGGTTAATTTGGATGAAAAAAGTCTAATTGGCTAGCTAGCAGCTGCTCCTAGACCCTACTCCTCCAGCCGCTGAAGGGGGTGGGTCGAAGATGGAGGTTGGATGCATGCCCATTCCCCGGGACCAAAATGGAGTTGTTTAAAATTTTAAAATCTCTCTGGTTTTTCTTTTCAAGTCAGAGCAGCTATTGGCTTTAAACGTTATCCATTAGAAGCAATATTTCTGAAAATTATCGCAATTAGAGGATGTGGTAGAGGATCAGCCCTGAATTTCTACGCTAGGGACAACGTTGTACATCATGGTAAGGCTATCAAGCCCTATCTTCGATGCAATCAGCGATTGTCCCCCAAGGGAAAAATTAGATCGGCATTGTTCTAGTTCATGCGGGCCTCCAAAGCTAACGTTAAGCCTGCAATTACCTTAAATTAATAACAACGGAAGAAATCGAAAGACAGTTGTTTGTGGCGATATTTGACTTCTGGATATATATAAGGAGATGTACATAAATTCTAATCACCTCTAATTACAGCAACATATATCCAGTGGTGGATGCAGGGGGCGGCCCTGCCCCCCATTGGACAGGTAAAAAAAAAAAATTTTAAATAAATTTTTTTTTTTTTAAAAAGAAAATTTTATCTAAGATTTACTCCCTTCAAATTAAGTTTTAGATCCGTCACTGCATATATCGCTAATGAAGTACTGGAGAGATGGTGCAGGCCCGGAACCAGTTTTCTTTTATTTTCTTTATAATGGATGCTAATAGCTACAGAGAGCCATGCACCACGTACGGATTTCGATCCATTAAGGGCTCTTCACTTTATCCCCTGCAGGCGCTGCAGGTACATCGGTGCAGGGCGGACTGCGTGGACGATTGTGACCTATCCTCGGCCTGTGGCCATCGAATGGCCCTTCGTAATCCCCGACAAAATAATATGCATGGTGAGCCCTTTTGTAGACGCTTCCGACTGCTGTTGAACTGCTTACGGCATCAGTGCTGTCAAGCTTCACACTTTTTTCTTCTGCAATATTGAGCCCAAATAAACAAACTACTCGAGGAGTAATAATAATTATGATCATCCTCCAAGTTTTCTTTCCCTAGTGCTTATTGTTTTCAAGGAAAAGAAGTGAAAACACAATATGAATAGGGGGCCGGATCGATCAAAAGATTAATGCTTGAAAAGCACTCTATTAATATGCTGAAATTAATTTCTTACCGCTACGTCCAAGGACTCCTGTGATTTCTCTGGCAGCAACATCTTCAGCAAGGATGAAAAACGCAATCAAGAACGATACAATTAGG
>CM025852.1:21768167-21957826 GCA_003952965.2 Morella rubra
GCAAAATTAAAGTATCCCCTCAAATTTCAATTTATCTGATTATGCTTTTCAAGTTGTAAGAAAAAAAATCAATTGTCGCCTCCAGTTGATTTAGGCGTTAAACATACCAAAAGTGACCGAAATGACCATTCAAGACATTTTTTCAGAATTGTTTTTCAAAAAATTAACATATAAAAAAAATTTAAAAATTGAATACTATTTCTTTTTTATTTTCCATTTTATTTTTAATTCTTTAACTCATTTTTTTCTTCTAATTTTATGTTAAAGGAGCATTTCAGTTCGTCTACATCATTTTCGAGATCACAAGATTATTTGCAACACTATTAAAATGCTGAAACTCAAGGACTCCTGTGATTTTCTCTAGCGGAAACATCTTCAGAATTATTTTTAAAAAAAGTTAAAAAGTAATATATAACAAAATTTAAAATTTAAATTCTATTTCTTTTTTATTTTTCCATTCCCTAACTCATTTGTTTAATTTTTTTCTAATCTATGTTAGAGGGGCATTTTGGTCTGTTTACATCACTTTCTGTTTGGTTTAAGGCCAAATCTAACCGACAAAAATTAATTTTTTTTGCAACTTGAGGGGTGTCATAGATAAATTAAAACTTGAGGGACACTTGAATTTTACCTCATAAATACAAAGAGTATGCTAAATATAAGGAATTTAAGGGGTGTCCAATACTTGAATTTGTACCTTGTTTTAAGAAGAAGGTATACTGCGCCATAAGTTTCGAATTTCTGGAGGGATTGTTAGGACAATCTCTACTTTTTAGGGTAGGGGTGAATAATGGTGGTGTAGTTGCTTGTTTGGGCAAAATCGACAATAGCACTATTAGGGACGGTTGGGAGAAATTAAAATCAAAACCGGCACCAGTTGGCCACAAAATCGATCTCTATTGGTGTCAATTTAAACAGTACCGATTAATGGTAATGGAGCTTGGCATAGGGGTGACCGCGACAGGATGAGGGAGAGATATTAGTGGTCTAAGAGAGAGAGAGAAGGGGCGAGGGTATGGAGAGAAACATTCCAGAAGGCTCCCGATTGTTTTTAAACGATACATCCGTTTTTTAAGATTAAGTTATGAGCCTAAAATTCAACACGTCTAATTTGGCAGTTCCCGGTACTAGTGATGGTAAAACCGGCACCAATTATCTTTTTGCTCACCCCGATGATTGGGGACATCAACAAGGCTTTCGAAACTTAGAAAAAAAAAAAATACTAACAAAAGTGTAGTACGTTGTACAGGATTGTCTATTACGTCATGACAAGATGCTGTACGGCAACGTATTGCGCTTAACTAACTGTGTGTTTTTTTTTTTTTTTATAAAATTTTAAAGAGATTAAAATTTTAATGTATTATATTTAATGAAAAAGGTAAAGGTAGAAATAATTTTTAATATTTATTATAATAAAAAGTAATGATTTAATAAAAGAAAATTATATTGTAATTTTTTATTATATTAAAATTTTAATAAGCGTAAAATTTTGATGAGCAAACACGTTATAAAAAAAACACGTTATAAAAAGTGTTCCCAATTTTTTCCGGTAGCGGTACCAAATGTATAATTGACATAGTTGTCGCCATAGTTATCTGCCGTTTTCGTAGTAGGAAGGTGTGTTTACACAATCTGACCAACTATGCACGCCGTCGCCATCTATATGTTTCTTCCATCTCATATTATATTAAATAATCATACAAATACTTAAATCCTATTATTTTTTTTAGAAATGGAATACTGAAGTCACAATTCATATAAGAAGAGGACTTATTAATATTTGAAAATTTCACTGAAAATCTTTTACAAGCTGATGGTAGAAGACTGACGCTAAATTATAAATGACCTAATGTTCATATTTGTTTCCAAACTACTCTCGTATTAGGAAAAAAATCTTTCTTTAAAAATGATTTTAAGAAATCCTTTCCTCTCTTTACTTTACCCTTTTTTCTGTTACTTAAAAGGAATCACAACACCACAAATCTTAGAGCATTGATTTTAGTTTATATTTAGGGGGCTTATTATGACATTATCCTTAATATATTTTTTTCACTTAATAGATAGCTTTATTATCAATATAGTCTACGTAGTACTGACTTTTAATAAATTAGTCACTGGCGTATAACTTTGAATGAGACAGTTTTTGTGGTTCGTTTTTTAGACATACAGGTTCTTTCGTCCATAAAAAATTAACCCACAAACGAGAACAAGGTCCAGGATAGACTATCCAATCCCAAAAATAGATATCTTGATCCCTAACCCATATCGGTCTTTCGTTAATTGAATAACTTTTGGTGGATAGAATAACCTATATATATGAAAAATGGACCACAGGAATTGTCCCGTTCAAAGTTGTACTCCAAAAACTGATTTGTTAAAAGTCAATATCACAGTGACTGTAGCGGTAACTAAGCCAAATTGATATTATTAATTAACCATAGAGTTGGAGGAAGTAAATTTGATCCTAAATTTAGTCACGGAGAAATATACTATAGAGGTTAATTTGGATGAAAAAAGTCTAATTGGCTAGCTAGCAGCTGCTCCTAGACCCTACTCCTCCAGCCGCTGAAGGGGGTGGGTCGAAGATGGAGGTTGGATGCATGCCCATTCCCCGGGACCAAAATGGAGTTGTTTAAAATTTTAAAATCTCTCTGGTTTTTCTTTTCAAGTCAGAGCAGCTATTGGCTTTAAACGTTATCCATTAGAAGCAATATTTCTGAAAATTATCGCAATTAGAGGATGTGGTAGAGGATCAGCCCTGAATTTCTACGCTAGGGACAACGTTGTACATCATGGTAAGGCTATCAAGCCCTATCTTCGATGCAATCAGCGATTGTCCCCCAAGGGAAAAATTAGATCGGCATTGTTCTAGTTCATGCGGGCCTCCAAAGCTAACGTTAAGCCTGCAATTACCTTAAATTAATAACAACGGAAGAAATCGAAAGACAGTTGTTTGTGGCGATATTTGACTTCTGGATATATATATAAGGAGATGTACATAAATTCTAATCACCTCTAATTACAGCAACATATATCCAGTGGTGGATGCAGGGGGGGGCGGCCCTGCCCCCAAAAAAAAAAAATTTTAATAAATTTTTTTTTTTTAAAAGAAAATTTTATCTTAAGAATTTACTCCCTTCAAATTAAGTTTTAGATCCGTCACTGCATATATCGCTAATGAAGTACTGGAGAGATGGTGCAGGCCCGGAACCAGTTTTCTTTTATTTTCTTTATAATGGATGCTAATAGCTACAGAGAGCCATGCACCACGTACGGATTTCGATCCATTAAGGGCTCTTCACTTTATCCCCTGCAGGCGCTGCAGGTACATCGGTGCAGGGCGGACTGCGTGGACGATTGTGACCTATCCTCGGCCTGTGGCCATCGAATGGCCCTTCGTAATCCCCGACAAAATAATATGCATGGTGAGCCCTTTTGTAGACGCTTCCGACTGCTGTTGAACTGCTTACGGCATCAGTGCTGTCAAGCTTCACACTTTTTTCTTCTGCAATATTGAGCCCAAATAAACAAACTACTCGAGGAGTAATAATAATTATGATCATCCTCCAAGTTTTCTTTCCCTAGTGCTTATTGTTTTCAAGGAAAAGAAGTGAAAACACAATATGAATAGGGGGCCGGATCGATCAAAAGATTAATGCTTGAAAAGCACTCTATTAATATGCTGAAATTAATTTCTTACCGCTACGTCCAAGGACTCCTGTGATTTCTCTGGCAGCAACATCTTCAGCAAGGATGAAAAACGCAATCAAGAACGATACAATTAGGGTTGTTGTAGAAAGCTTGCTAGCCATCTTGAGTTATTGGAGCTTCAACTTAGATCGATTTTATGCCGATCGATGGTCTTAATGTATTATATATTGATCACTTGTGCGTTTCAACAGATCAATTTTGTGCCCTCAATTTATAGAAACAATGCGGAGTACTGCACGTTGATACATTTTGATTGCTCGAAGCTTTAATTACTGATAGGCGCAGTGTGTGTTTAGTTTTCCTTCCAATGGGCTTTCATGAGTAACCAATGGTATACTTCCAAAGTGTTATATTGGAGACAATAATGTCATTTTAAATTTTATCCACCATACATCATTAATTTTATCATTACATTTCAGAATAGGCCAAGAATAAAAATATGTTATTCTAAATATATACTCTATAGAAGTTCGAAGTTCTAGAGGGACTATTATGGAAATCTTTGCGTTTTAGGGGACAACTAATTCAGTCTGACACGTACGCATGAATAATTTCATTATCTTAAGTTTTACTTGTGTTGGTTATTTTGTCTCCTAATTTGACATGTTTTTAGGGGATTAATGGTGTTCTTAATCAATATTATGGAGTAGGCTAGGAGGAAGTAGTGAATTGAAAAATATTAAAGGTCCCCGGCCAAGGACTATCCAGCCTAGCAACAACTCCATATGCTCTCCAGTCTCCATGTTGTTGGTCAATGTTCAAACTTCAAATTAAACTCACTGACTCATAATCTGGTACTAATTGGGTAATTACATAAAAGATTAATAAATTTTTTTCTATTACTTTAAATTAAAATCAGAAATTGAATGAACCTTGATCTTTTTATTGGACCTACTCCATATGCTCTCCAGTCTCCATGTTGTTGGTCAATGTTCAAACTTCAAATTAAACTCACTGACTCATGATCTGGTACTAATTGGGTAATTTCATAAAAGATTAATAAATTTTTTTCTATTACTTTAAATTAAAATCAGAAATTGAATGACCCTTGATCTTTTTATTGGACGATTCAGGGTGCTGGCTAAGAAACACAAAAAAAAAAAAAAAAAAAAAAAAAAAAAAAAAAAAAAAAAAAAAAAAAAAAAAACCAACAAACCAACCCCATTGGGCCTTTGAATTCTATAAAAAAAAAATGACCTTTAGCAATGGTCGAAAATCGCTGCTAAAGATAAAAAAATCGCTACTATAGCTTTTAGTAGCGATTTTTTAGCACCAGTCGCGACTGCTGCTATAGATCCATCGCAATAGATCTATAGCAACGGTTTGCGCGACTGCTAGTGAAGACTGGATCTATAGCGGCGGTCGCGATCGCCGCTATAGACCTGAATTGCAATTGTGACTTTTTTTCGCAGCATTTCAAAAAACACCACTACAAACGCTGTTTTAAGCCTTTAGCAGCATTTTTAAAAATGCTGCTATAGGTCAACTCAGTTTTTTTTTTTTTTTTTGTGCCAGCATTTTTAAAATGCCACTAATTTTTTCTTATATTTTCCTATACATGCTTTTTTAATCGGTAATACAAATTTATTTTAATAATCATAATTCATTGGATATAAAAACTTAAAGAACAAGGATAATAATAATATTTTACAACAAACACAAGAATCTCTACAAGTAATCTAAAAAGTAACAAATTTCTAATATAAAATACTCAGTATGCAGTTGCTAATAATGCTTACCTTAAGTACTGATGCTGAAACTGCCAAGACAGTCAGAGGAATGTACGCAAGGACCAACTAAAATATTCAAATACAACATAATAAGGAAGGACCAATTAAAATCTTCCTCCTTTGACACATCAACGTACTCTTGAATTCCTGTAATTGAAAACAAATATCACATGAGAAAAAAAATAAATAAAAGATTTATGTACAGGAACCAAGATAAACAAATACAATAAATATGACTAAAACTAAACAAAAAACTTCAGGACAAATTACAGTGCAGAGACTTACTGTTCTGCCAAGAAGGAACGCAGCCCCTGCACCAACAGTAGCACCTATAGAGTCAGCTACAGTGCCCACAGGCAGCCCAAAAAGATAACCACCACCAAGCTGAAACATAGAACACAAGGTCAGATAAGGTTGCACTTGCCCTTTCCTTTGATATCACCATGTCCCACTTGGCAATCATATGAAATTCAATAAAAAAGAATGTTAATGCTCGTTAAACAGAAAACCCAAATAATCACCATGATACAAGATGGGTAAAAAGGTTTACTCAGGATGCAGTTGCCAATAATGCTTACCGTAAGTATTAATGCTGAAACTGCCAAGACAGTCAGAGGAATGTACGCAACAGCCCTGCAGATTAAAAGTTTGGCATTAAGTTATTGGTCTTCAGATATCCAATTGAATGCGTATGGAAGCAACCAGCCATGACTAAATATTTTCCTAATAGACAAAAGGGCTGAGAAATCAAGAACCTTCCGCATAGAAAATGTGTATGCTACTGTACCAAAACATCCGCATTGCATAGAGACCTCAATAACAGGATTCACTTCAGACCCTTAAATAAAGCAGATGGCATAGACTCTGAAGCTATTTCCTTCAATTGGAAGAAATCAAGAAGCAAACTCGAAGGGTCAAAGAATAAAATGTGAAGCTACTTAGAACCCCCATCCATATAAGCCTTCATTCTCACCCTTGTACAAGGATATGAGCTCTTACATAGTTGAAACACAATGACCCAATATATGTGTGACTGGAATTAAAAAGGCCTGGCAAGTTTAGGCAGCAAAACTAGAAAAGCCACTTGCATATTATCAAACAAGTAGATAATTACATATTTGCACAAGGATCTAGGTGCTGTGGGGAAAGCTACAAGCTTGGTCAACCCTTTCAAAAGTTTCATATGCAGAATTGCATTCTATTATGTGTATCCACTATCTTTTAGTTGGCTAGATCAGACTCCAAACTGACCACAACATATCAAAATAGGATTATAAGCCCGCATGCTGCAAAAGTTAAGGACGAAAAAGAAAGAATACTCTCCAGGCTAGTCATTTAATGAACCCTGCAAACAACACTTTAATCTGAGACATCTATTAAACGAGTTTTGTCTCAACATATTCCAACTAATGCCATGACTATAATCGGAATGTCATTCATAGCTTAGCAAAGGCGAGAATTTTATTCCTAAGCGTGGGATTTAAATTCAAGATTACAACATTTTAATGAAATAAATTAGTAAATGACTAGAGATTAGAAAGTAATTATTGACTTACAGCACAAGTGGACCCAAATGTGTTTTCGACGAAAATCAATTTCGTCGCTAAAAGTATCTTCTGCGACGATTTTGTTTCGTTACTAAAACTACTTTTAGCGACGAAAATATAGGTTCGTCGCTAAAAAAGTGAAAATAACGTGTTTTTAGCAACGAAAATCAATTTCGTTGCTAAAAGTATCTTCTTCGATGATTTTCTTTTGTCGCTAAAACTACTTTTAGCAACAACTAATCTTTTACTTCACACAAGCCCAAAAACGTCTATTCACTTCCGGAGCTACCACTATTGTGTGATTCAAACATTTCATCAAAGAAGAGATATTACACTTAGTAGGAAATAAGGAAAACAAACAATGGCAACTGGGTCTTTCTTAAATGCCAACGTAGAAACAAGAAATAAAATGGAAACTTACTTGGGTTCACCTTCACCTCTCAAGTAATTGGGTGGTAAAAGAGGCTACCAGCGGCTAGATGTGGGAGGCAACCGGATCTGGGTGACGGGAACAAGGCCAGCTCCTACGACAAGAGGGAAAGAAGATGCAGATTGAATAGAGAAGGGGAAGACACTCTCGGTTAAAATATGAAAAAAGGCATAAAAGGCATTTAGGTAATTCGTTATGGATGACTAGCACGTGGAAAGCACATGGGGGTAAATTTCGTTTGATATAACGGTAGATTTAACTGGAGGGCATGGATTGAAGAGATTTGAAACTTAAAGGTCTCAGATCGCTATTTTCCAAAGTGATTTTGCCCTATAAATATGGAGCTAACTATGACTTTTTTCCTATGTATTTTATTTCCTATTCTGGTTGGTCTATGCCTATGTGCCTCTTAATGTCGAAAGGCTACGCTCGTTGGGACGCCACCTCTAATAAGGGTGAGGGTCAGGTATGCCCATCAGAGCCTCTGCTGTATTTTAATCCCCTTGAAATATAGATTTGCCTTCTTTGTTAAATATATATATAAGGAGAGAAGAAGGTCATACTCTTTTTTTTTTTTTTGTAAAAATTCACGGGCAACTGTCATCCCTTCAAAATTTATATTTATTGAAACAGTTAGTAATTTAATACGTGTCTTACAAGTCAAAACCGAGTGAAGAGAGGGCCCCGTCATCATAGATTAAAAAAAAATGAAGAGGCAGGTGCCCAAAAGTTTGTTCAAATCGGAAGATTTGCGTTCAAAGTCAAGATCTTAAGGTATCATGGATCATTCTCTGAAATTCAGTGCGTGTTTAGTTTTCCTGCCTATGAGCTTTTTGAGTAGCCAGTGATACAATTCCAAAGTGTTATATTGGGGTGAATTGCGTCATTTTATATTTATCAACTATCGTCCTATCATTACATTTCATAATAGCAAAATAAGTGGAAGTTAATGCGATAGCCCAACAATAAAAATACAAATAGGAAGAATATATATTATATTACGCTCTATATTTATAGAGCAAAATTAAATTATCTTTTCAAATTTCAATTTATCTTCATTAAATTGCAAAAAAAAAAAAAATGACAGCCAGTTCAAGATAAGATTATTTAAAAATTCAAAAAAAGTTAAAAGTAATACATATTAGTTTTATTTTTTCTAATTTTATTTTAGAGGGACATTCCACATCACTCAGAGTTGAAAAAGCACCAACTCTTTAAAAAGTTTCTCTATTTGATTTTAGGGCCAAATTGAACAGGCGAGGATGACAATTAATTCTTTTAATACCTGGAGAGGTATAAATTGAAACTTGAAAGACACTTAAATTTTACCCTATAAATATGGGGAGTAGGATGTTTCCTATTAAGTTTCGAATTTATAGAGAAACTGTTACGATAATCTCTGCTTTTTAGGATCACATCAACGAGGCTTTCGGAACATGTTAACAAAATTACGTTGTACACATTGTCGATTATGTCGATGCTGTATGGCAACGTATGCCGCCTTAACTAAAAGGTGTTTTTTTTTTTTCAGTTAGCGGTACCAAACAACTGTTAAAATTGATTGAGTTATCTGGCTGAAGGTTTTGTCATGAGAGAATGAGTCTGAGGCCTAAGGGCCAGAGTAGCAAGAGGGCAAAAGATCCTAGAACATAAATGTATTGGATATCGATGTAGGGGGTCGAATAGAAGAAGAGAGAGTTATAAGGAGAGAAGAAGGTCGTACTTTTTTTGTTTTTGATAAAAGGTCACGAGTAAAGAAATTCCTACACCTGACAAAATTGAAAACAATAAAATTTCTCGTCATCTGATAAAAAGGTGCTTGTAGGCAAGGTTTTGGATATCTCTTAATTAAAAGCTTTGCAATCTACTCTACTAAAAAAATGGATGGTTGAATAATTAACAATTTCTATCATGTAATCGTATTTTACATTAGGAGTCATGACATTTTATGCAAAAAAACAAAAACAAAAAATTAGTTGCTTGGAACTCTCTACTATTCTTCTACATTTTTATTATTGAGCAGATATTATACTCAAGACAATGCATGATATCAAGAAGAAGCACTTCTTAGTTAATAGGGATTAAAAAAAAATTCATTCAAATGCGTTTACAATGGCAGCCACCACTGAAGCGAGTGGGTCGCGGATGGAAGTTGGACTAATGCTGAGTAACGGTGAAGAGGCCCCGCCATCATATATATATATAAAAGAAAAAAATATACTTTTCGCCTCCCGATTATTAAGGATCTGATACTTTGCACTCCTAAACTATCAATTTCGTTATATTTCGCCTTTCAAATATCAACCGTTTATATTTTGCACCCTCTACGGTTAATTTAAAAGGAAATTGCTATTTTTGTTAAGTGAAATGACAATTTTATCCCTATACAAAAGATAATTATAAAAAATTATGAGGTTAAATACACTATGCCCCTCTTATCTTTGGGGTCATATACACTTTGCACACCGATGTATTATTTTTGACACATTGGACCCCTTAACTTACATATTTTTTCAATTTAGACCCCGCATTCAAATTTTCCGTTAATTTAGATTCCGTCAAAATTTTTACACATTGCCCCCCTTATCTTTGGGCGTATGTACACATTGCTCCCCTTATTTTTGAGGGTATTTACACATTGCACCCCACATTTTGACTGAATCTGTCTAAATTAATGGGCAATTTAGGTGCGGGGTCCAAATTGAAAAAATGTGTAAGCTAAGGGGTCCAATGTGTCAAAAATAATACATCGGGATGCAAAGTGTAAATGACCCCAAAGATAAGGGGGTAAAGCATATTTAACCAAAAATTATGAGGTTAAATCGTTATTTCACTGACCAAAATAGCAATTTCCGTCCAAATTAACAGTAGGGGGTGTAAAGTATAAACGAGTGATAGTTTATAGGCGAAATGTAACGAAATTAATAGTTTGAGGTGCAAAGTAGTATCAGAACCCTAATAGTCGAAGGGCAAAAGGTGTATTTAACCCCCAAAAAAAATGAAGAGGCTGGTGCATGCCCAAAAAGTTTGTTCGAATAGCAAGATTTGTGTTCAAAGTCAAGAAAGGCAATTCTCCAAAGTGTTATATTGGTGTGAATAGCGTCATTTTATATTTATCAACTATCCTTCTATCATTGCATTTCATAATAGCAAAATAAGTGGGAGTTAATGTGTTAGGCCAAGAATAAAAACACAAGTTTGTAGGAATAGTATGCCCGGAAACAGTTTTCTTTTATTTTCTATAAATGGATGCTAATAGCTAAGAGAGCCACCACTTACGGAGTTCAATCCATTAAGGGCTCCTCACTTCACTTGATCCCCTGCAGGCGCTGCAGCTACATCGGTGGGCGGACTGCGTCGGTTGTGACCTATCCTCGGCCTACTGCCATGTACTGGCTCTCGGTAATCCTCGACAAAATAATATGTATGTTCATGAGCCCTTTTGTAGACGCTTCCGACTGCTGTTAAACTGTTTAAGTCATCAGTACATACTGCCAAGCTTCACACTTTTTTCTTCTGCATGCAATATTGAGCCCAAATAAACAACTACTCGAGGAGTTAAAATTATGGGGCCCGGTTATTATGCTAAGCACTATTGTGCTTAGTGGTGTTAATTGGTGATGAAGATTCAAAGCATGAGATCCTGCGGCTGGGATAGTCACACATTTAAAATGTACGACCCGCCTCATGATCCGACTTGAAGCTGACCTGACCCGTTTTGAAAATTCAAATCACCCAGACCCACTATTTCTCTCTTCATTTCGCGATTTCAGACCAGCAATTCTTCCCCATCCGCTGTCAAACTGCGCTTCTTCCCCTGTAAGTCGGAGAGATCACCTCTACCATTCTGATGGCAATACTGAGAGATCATGTTCAAGGTCTAAATTATCTTGGAAGCAAAGTCTTGAAATTTGCATTGCCTTGAATCTTTATCGCGATTTCAGACCAGCAATTCTTCCCCTTACGCTGTCAAACTGAACTATTCGTTATGCTCTCTTCATGCGGCTCTGTCGGCATCGCTGCGTCTTGAAGCGGCAGTGTATAATTAGGCCTCTCAGTACTATTTGCCTACAACCATTTCTCCACAGTGTCGCCAAATTTACGTAAGAAACTTGGCTTAATCTTACCGTGGAGAAGTGTTTGAAGGAAAATAGTACTGAGAGGCCTAAAATGAGCGAGGTGTTATATGACTTGAATTATGCACTGCTGCTTCAAGATATATATGGCGATGCCGAAAGAGCCGCATAACGAATAGTTCAATTTGACAGCGGAAGGGGAAGAATTGCCCGTCTGAAATCGCGATAAAAATTCAAGGCAATGCAAATTTCAAGTCTTTGCTTCCAAGATAATTCAGACCTTGAACATGATCTCTCAGTATTGCCATCAGAATGGTAGAGGTGATCTCTCCGACTTACAAGGGAAGAAGCATAGTTTGACAGCGGATGGAGAAGAATTGCCAATCTGAAATCGCCAAATGAAGAGAGAAATAGCTGGTCTGGGTGATGTGAATTTTCAAAACGGGTCGGTTCAGCTTCAAGTCAAGTCAGGAAGCGGGTCACACATTTTAAATGACATGTAACTGTCATAGCCGCCGGATCTCATGCTTTGAATCTTCACCGCCGGTCAGCTTCAAGGAGAAGAAAGTGAAAACAAAATATGAATAGGGGATCACAAGATTGCTTGAAACAAAGCAATAAACACAGATCGTTTAGTCACAGCAATACCAAGCAGAGCAATAAACAAAGCAATATCACAATAAGACATCTCAGGCGAAGTCTAACTTGTCACCATCTTAGCATTGACCCCTGATACAGGCGCAAACACAGGTAGCAGCTCGGCTAAGTCCCATGGTTTCTTCTCGGAGGCAATTTTTACTCGTACCTCTTCCACGGGCTTGAGCTCTGGCTCTTGTTTGGCTACCAAAAGAACAAATTCATTTAAGATGAGCAGAGTTAAGGAAATAATGCAGGAGCTCAGTTAAGCCCTTCACCTTGTTTGAGGGGAACACCTCACATGCGTAGTCCTCAGAAAGGATTTTCCTCGTCGGGAGGATACTCCCACCTAGACCCTTCACCAGAAATGAAAAAGAATCTTTCATGACATCTCTTGTTGTTCGATGGGAGGCCACTAAACAAACCTCGCTTGTCTCAAGCTTGGAAGAAGAACATGCCCTCTGAGGTTTTCACGATCTTGTAACAGTACATAAACTCCCTCCACTGGGAAGGGTTATCGTCCGCGAATAATTTCCTCCACAAAGTGAAAAACCCTAGGGCTAATAGCTATAGAAGAAAAAGGTTAAAGTAATAGTAACAAGAGACAAGAGATTTTAAGTGGTTCATTACATCCACTCCTCTACTGTATTTTGTATTATGAGTGCATACAGATTACAAAAGATTTATAGAGACGGGAAATTTGAATCTTCATAACAATATCAAATCACTATAATATCGTAAGATTTGATTATGATATAATCTTTAACACCGATTAGGTGCCAACTGACTTGGGGCAGGGGAATAGAGGAACAGCAGCTCCCGAATGTCTCAGGAGAGTGGAAATCGACAAGTAGTATCCAGAGCGTTGTCGAAGAATCCCAACTCGTGGTCTTCAAACAGCTGTTCAGATACTCTCGTCATCATGGAAGGGGGAATGGCATACTTGGCTTCCAGAAAAATAGTTGGAAAACTTGTTCACTTGCTGGTTTCCCATTTAGACCGGTATCCAATTGGGAAATTTGATCGGTCGATATAATCTTTAACACCGATTAAACTGACTTTAGAGGAACAGCAGCTCCCGAATGTCTCAGGAGAGTGGAAATCGACAAGTAGTATCCAGAGCGTTGTCGAAGAATCCCAACTCGTGGTCTTCAAGCTCCGACAGCTGTTCATGCTCGTCCGATACTCTCGTCATCGCATACTTGGCTTCCAGTTGGCTAACCGTGCGGTTGGAAAAAATTTCTGACTAGGGTTGAACAAAATCGGACTACAGACCAGACCGGACCACAAAATCGAACCGGATTTGCAGTCCGGTCTGGTCTTGTTTGTGTAAAATCCGAACCTTTTGTAAATCCGGTCCGGATCGGACTACCGCATATTAATATAAATAAAAAAAATATTTTTTTATATTTTTTAATACAAATTACAAACTTAAAAAGTTTAGTTTTAACTTAAACTAAAACTCTGCATTTTGGCATGCCCTTCCCCCTTCGAAATTAACCTAAAAAATATGAAAAAAATTAAACAAAATTAAAAAAATGAAACCGGTCCGGACCGCATTAGACCGGTTCGGCCCTACTATTTATGTACAACTGGAAAGCCAGTCCGGTTCAGTCCAGTCCAAAAAATCGGACCGAATTTTCAATTGTGCAGCCCTATTTCCGACGATTGAGAACCAGCACTATTGGACATTGCTTAGACATTTCATAGTATGGTGGAGAACACGAAGGACGGAGTGAAGTGTCGAGAAAAGTTGTGAGGAAGATTATGGCGATAGCGTGTGCCACACACCAATTTTAAACGTCATTTCTCAGGCCTGTTTAAAAATTAAAAATTATCGAAAATGGGCTTGAGCACAACGGCCCAGTATCACCCCAATTAACCCAGTAGCCAATGAATTCTTTTCTTGCTCATGCTGTCGTGGTCGAAGAGCGGTGACTATTGATGGGCCATAAGTTACAAGGCCCATATCAGACCTGATCACCTCTGGCCTAGCATGCTGCTGGCATCCCTATTTGGCCATTTAAATCTCCCACAAGGAGTCTTCGACGGTTTAGACTCATGTTCGACCACTCGAGAGCGACCTTTATGATCGACAACTCTTACAATCATAAGAGTACTCGAAGACTTAACCCTCTATCTAGTAGAATCCTAATAGGACATTAAGTCTCGTTCACCTATAAATACAAGGTACTCTTCCCCAACTAGGGTAAGCCTAATACCATTCCCTAACCCTAAACACTTTTTTGAGATCTGACTGCGGCATCAGAGACTTGATCCGAGGTCACCTTCCTTGGTGATTCTTGTAGAATTACTCAGTTGTAGCCCCTTAGTGATTCTCGACATCATCAAAAACAATACGAAATGCACATTAATACATTTTGATAGCTCGAAGCTATCAGTGCAAGTCAAAATCATGTGAAAAGTGCTTGCAGCCACCACAAGAAATTACTCATAGGCGCACTGAGTGTTTAGTTTTCCTGCCTATGGGCTTTGAGTAGCCAATGGTACACTTACAAAGTGTTATATTGGTGAGAATGACATCATTTTAAACGTATCCACTATCATTAGATCATTCTATCATTCTACCATTCCATTTGAGATCATGAATTAGTAGAATAACTGGGAGTTTATGCACGCGTTATGGGACAACTTCAGTCTGACACGCATGAATAATTTCATTATCTTAAGTTTTACTTGTGTTGGTTATTTGTATCCTAAGACATGCATGTTTTTAGTGGATTGGTGTTCTTAATTTATATGGAGTAGGAGGAAGTACTGAATTGAAAAATAAATTAGGTCCCCAATTAGGACTATCTAGACTAGCAACTACTGTATATATATATCCATGATGCTCTCAAGTCTCCATGTTGTTGGTCAATGTTTCAAACTCACTGACTCATCATGATCTGGTACTTGGGTAATTACATAAACCCGGCCCATAGATATGAAGATTAATAAAAAAAAAAAAAATCACTATTACTTTAAATTAAAATCAGAAATTGAATGAACCTTCTTTTATTGGAGGATTCAGGGTGCTCGCTAAGAAACACACAAAAGAAAAACAAAAAAAAAAAGAAAAAAAAAAGAAATACCAAAGTGTTAAAAGAAGGAAAAAAAAAAACCATTAATGGGCCTCTCAAGAAGTTGGGTTTTAGAGCTCTCTCTCTCTCGTCATTGCACCCTAAATCCAGCCCTATAACAAAAGCATGTTCTAAATTATAGTTTTTAGAGGAAAATATATTTTGTACCAAGTAGTTTTGGGATATTGACACTTTGAACCCTATCTTTTATTTTAAAATTATTGAGTCAATAAAGTTTTGATTCCTGTTGATTTGCACTCTCACTCAAAATTAACCTTCAAAATAGACGAAAAATTAGATAGAAGGTGTAAAGTGTATTTTTTTTTTTCTTAATTTTTGTAATTGCAAACCTATCCGCGGAAGTATGCCGTAGAAATTCTAAAAGATCCCAACTGCCAAAAGGCATGTAATTTGCAAGAAAGACACGAAGTTAAACTTTTTTTTTTAAGTAAGACACGAAGTTAAACAAATTGGGCTCTTTCATCCAGATGTAATATTGTTGAACTTAATTATGGTAGAAGCTAGTTAGCATACCTGCAGTTGGGCTGCATGGAGAGAATGGCCAGTAAATTAGGTTCCTCAATTGTCATCCATGTAAACAAGCTGGTACCTAGAAGGTCTAGTGCAATTGGGTTTTTTGTTTTTTTCCCTGAAAGTAAGTTTTTTACCCTTTTGAACTCCAATGCCTGAATAATGCAGGCCGGCGGTCGGCCCAGGGCAGGTTGAATGTTGCGCGCGTGCTAGCTGGATAAAGGAAGATGGCCCATCCAATTGATTTGATATTCAGCAATATATAAGTCGTGCTTAATTTCTATCACTTAATTATGATATTCCTGCCTGTTCTATACAACTGTCGTGCCTTATAACGTTTCCTATGCATGGGTCTACCCGCAGTATTATCAATAGCACACTATATATGCATCATCATATGCGACGTCAAAACAATTCTGTGTCACAAAAAAAAAAAAAAGTAATTCTGAAAAGATGAAGGAAATAGCTCGGAATATACAGCATTAATTTGATGTATAGAAACAAGCTCGGAATCAATGTCGGCCAACTCCCAAGGCTGTAGTAGCTAGTCCGTAGGCTTATGACTGCTCAAATGGCGCTCATCTTGGGGGAGTCCTTAGATCAAACCAAAAGTTGTCTTCGAAATACGTTTGAAGCGGCCGGCGAGCGCGGTTGAACATAGGCGAGGTGGTGGAGAGTTTGTGTTCGGAGGCAGGAATGGGTGTGCGTGTGGCCGTGTGGAATATTGCCGATGAACTCCAAAGCGCGCGCATGCATCCTAGGTTGAAGTGACTTCAAGATCGATCTAATTAGTTTGTGACATGGTCTTGATATTTTTAGTTGAAAATTGGGAAGTTTCCTTAGTTTGAATAGAGTCTAGGATAATGGGTATAACTGGTGTTTCATTGTTTTAGATCTCAAGTCTTTAGATTTCAGTAGTTCGACAATAAAGTAGAAACATGACTGTAGTCTTCTGCTCTTCCTCTTGCATCCGCTATATCAGAGTGTGTATCTGAAACGAGATGGGGGCCCAAGGAAAAGGATAAACACGTACGCAGGGCACAAATGATGCGCGCCTAGGTGCTCACAGGGGCCAACATGCAAAAGCATGTTGCGCAAGCTATCAACCTACACAATTCGTCTACAAAATACAAGCTGTGGGCATAGACTCAATATTTTCGAACGAGCTATACCGATAAGTAGGGCACATAGAGCCGACATGCTCAGCGTCCCAACCACAACACCACAAATAGTGAGACATGATAGCCTATATATGGTAAAACAAAATGTTGTAACCTGTCCACCATAATAGCGAGACATGATAGCAAGATCCGGGATATGCACAAAGCGAAAACCAGCAATATTTGTTTGTCCATATCAAATCCTCAAGCAAACAAAAGCAAAACATTCTATGCTTCGTCAATCATAATGCTTCTAAATTTCGCTATTCATCAAGTACTTGGAGGAAGATGAGTCCAAATTAATTGTTGATCAAGAACGAAATTAAGGTAGATGCTGGGATTTGAAGCTAGCTAGATTCTAGTGACAAGGATAAACAAATGATTAATTACACTTTGCACCCACTTGGTTTGGAGGTTCTGACACTTTATACTCCATTTTTTCAATTTTTAAACATTTCACCCACGTGGTTTGGGATTCTTGACACTTTACATCCCTCCGTCTATTATCCATTATTTCGAACGGGAAAGTCAGTCACGTGTTCTGCACGTGGCTCACTTATCTATTTTACCCCCAATATTCAAAAATGGTTGATTACACTTTGCACCCATGTGGTTTTGGGGTCTGATCGTTTGCACTCTGTTTTTTTTTTTTTTTTGGAGACACTTTGCATCTAAAAAATCAGTCACGCGTTTTGCACATAGTTAACTTTTCTGTTAGAAATAACGGATAAATTGACGAAAGTGCAAAGTGACAAAACCTCTAAACCATGAGAGTAAAATATCTCAAAATTAAAAAAAAGAGTGTAAAATGTTAAAACCCTAAAACCGTCTGCGTGTACTAAGTATAATTAACCCATAAAAAAAATTAGATATCCATTTCTGGGGGTATTGGCCAAATGCTGCCTATAGACCTAGCTAGAAAAGCATTTGTAGGTGCAGAGTAAGTGATTTCAATTCATGGACGCCGGAAAGATGGGACATCTTTGCCATAGTACTTCGCGTGATTAGTCTTGCTTTGAGAAAACGCTCGAGTGCGTATTGAACACTTCAATACAAAAAAAAATTTAATAAATTATAACTCAATTAAGATATATTTGGACACAAAAATTTATCAATATAAAAAAACACAAACACTAATTTTGAGCTCCAATGCCTGAATAATGCAGGCCGGCGGCCGGCCGGGGCCAGTGGAATGTTGCGCGCGTGCTGGATAAAGGAAGATGGCCCGTCCAATTGATTTGATATCCAGCAATATATAACTAGTACTTTCTATCACTTAATTATGATATTCCTGCAGCTAATTTGTTATATATAACTGTCGTGCCTTACGTTTCCTACGCATGGGACTACCCGCAGTATTTATCCATAGCACACTATATATGAATCATCATCTGCGACGTCAAAACAATTCTACGTCACAAAAAAGTAATTCTGAAAAGATGAAGGAAATAGCTGGGTCACTGGGGGCAGCCCCTACGCAGTTTGGCATTGGATTTTTCGACAATTCCTCATGGTCGTCCATATCCTCGGAATATATACGCCACGGAGTCCGGAGATGTCATCGATCGATTATTGCCTGGAAGCAAATCATGCTAGTTAATTTAATTTGCTAGCTTTTATTTAGCTTTGGAGAATTAATACGAAATGATTGTAAAAATTTTCATTTTTTGTATATATGGTTAAAATCATTGCGACATGGGATTCTCGGAGAATGCTATAAAATTGCAGAATTTGATTATGTAATGGCTTTCATTATAATATTGAGTACTTTAAAGCCTCTATGATTAATTACGGGCAGTTGGAGAATGTAATGATTATGTCTCTTAATTATTACTTATTAGGACGATTAATATATACAGCATTAATATGATATATAGAAACAAGCTTGGAATCAATGTTGGCCAACTTGACGAGACTTGGGTTTTAGACTAAAAGACATGCCTTAAAGTTAGAGTTATCCAAGCCTTCTTATTAAGTCTTCTAATTAGGTTCTCCTAAACAATGTGGGATCTCAACAATCCCCCATCCTTCGAAGACCGACGTCCTCGTCGTGTGCATCTCCCACATGACCTCTATAGGGGGCTTTCACCGGACTTGGGCCTACCCTGACTCATACCGGATCTATAGGGTCAAAAAAAATGGGTTCATGCAAGCCACCACACTGCCTAGGAAGGATGCATGGGCCACCAATTGATGAAGACCTGGGTTATAAACTAAAAGACATGCCTTAAAGTTAGAGTTATCCAAGCTCTCTTATTAAGTCTTCTAATTAGGTTCTCCTAAGCAATATGGGATCTCAACACAACTCCCAAGGCTGTAGTAGCTAGTCCGTAGGCTTATGATTGCTCAAATGGCACTCATCTTGGGGGAGTCCTTAGATCAAACCAAAAGTTGTCTTCAAAATACGTTTGAAGTGGCCGGCGCGCGCGGTTGAGCATAAGCGAGGTGGTGGAGAGTTTGTGTTCGGACGCAGGAATGGGTAAGCGTGTGGCCGTGTGGAATATTGATGATGAGCTCTAAAGCACGCATCCTAGGTTGAAGTGACTTCAAGATCGATCTAATTAGTTTGTGACATGGTCTTTGATATTTTTAGTTGACAATTGGGAAGTTTCCTTAGTTTGAATAGAGTCTAGGATAATGGGTATAAATTGATGTTTCATTGTTTTAGATCTCAAGTGTTTAGATTTTAGTGGTTCGACAAGAAACATGACCGTAGTCTTCTGCTCTTCCTCTTGCATCCGCTATATCAAAGTCTGTGTGTGAAACAAGAGAAGGGGGCCCGAGGAAAGGATAAACATGAGCGCAGGCACAAATGATGCGTGCCTAGGTGCTCGTAGGGGCCAACATGAAAAAGCATGTTGCGCAAGCTATCAACCTACACAATTCTTCTACAAAATACAAGCTTGTAAGATTTTGCAATGGAATTTTGAATATTTGAAATCAAGCAGCCCAAGCGTTCTATCTCCTTCAGATTCACGCACACATTTCTTGAGAGAGAACTCTAGAGAGAGAATTTTTAGAGAGACAACAGTTCTTGTGAAAAAATGATTTCTCTCTCTCAAATGAAATCTTAGCTATTTATAATGGCTTACTCAGAGTTTCTTCTGTGCTTATGCGTGAGATCTTTAGGGATCTCAAATCTCAGTCGTAGGATCTAAACAACCTAATTTAGACCCAATTATGCGGAAAATACTTAGAGGGGGGTGAATAGGTATATTTAAAAAATTATCAATTAATTTTTCTTTTAAAACTTAAAACCTATTCTCAATAATATCAATCCAAACACAATTCTCTCAATATTCAAAGTCCTAATTAACCACCACATATGAAAATATAAACAGAAAAATAATTAAACCCGAATCTGTAAAACAGGGTAATCCGAAGAAACTGCAAGTGACTCAGAAGTAACTTCAACTCGCAGAAACAGTAATTTTTAGATTCACAAACTCAATTGATGTGCAATCAATTTTCATAATACCTGCAATACAAGTTAATACAGATTTAAACAGAAACTCGTTATACCTTAGTCTTCAACCTTCTTGGACCAAATTATTCAACATCTTCAAGAACGATATTCTAAGTACACTAATCACAAGAATGGTTAAAAGTATACAAATAAAATAAAGGAAAATTACACAACCACACGACACAAGATATGGTGACGAAAAGAAACCCTTTTAAATAATTTCTTCAAAAGAGAAAAACTCTCCAGGCCGAAGCCGGTTTTTAAATCTACTATTTTCAAATGAGATTACATAGTGATCTATAGATTCCGCAACCTAGCTAATCTAAACACCGTTAATCTTACCCAAACCAACTCGATTCAGATCTGATAATCATGGAACTCCATGACCAATTGAAACCAATATTCAACCGAATTGATCGATCACACAACACCTTGTGTAATCAATGCCCAACGCTGGAACCTCTAGCAAACACACTTCCAGAACCTCCAGAAGCCTCAGTCAATCGAAGAGATCAAGTGTCGGTGATCAACGAAACGAAAACGCCCTCAAATCTGATCTGCTATTACCATTACAACAAACTCAAACTTTCCACAAAAACAACGAAGCAAAGACGATCAGCACACTTTCTTGGAGAAAATTTTCTTTAGAGGGAAAAAGACGAAGAACACGAAAACGGCCAGATCTGAGCATATATCTTCGAGAAGCCATTCTGTTGCGTCTAATCTTCATTTTCATGTGTAAAGCATCACAACAAACTCCAGCTCCTTCCATTTCTTCTAGATACAAGGAAAATGACAACAAGACCCTTAATGAAGCCACACGTTAACCTCAAGGTACCAGATCAGCAAACACTTTCTAATTTCCTTCTAGAAACAGCGCAATGGACAAAAAGGCCCCTATTGGTTTTTCACGAGACATGCCAAATGGTTTTCACAGGATCATCATGAAAAACTCTTTTTCATTTAACTCCATTATATTCTGTATTCCGAATTTATAGGCTTCTACAAATTGTGATTATGTCCATTAACATATCACAATTGACCCCCGAGATAGTGAGACTATTTTTTGTGAAATTCCTTTTGCTAAAAATTATTTGTTTATTTATCTTTCCACCATACTATATTCCACATGAGCTAATAGGACCGAATAGTATCACCGATTAATTCCTAACTTATATAATTCTTAATTCACAATCTGTAACTCGTTGGACTCTCAAATTGTTTCCAAAACAAGTTTACAGATAAATATAATATATATATTAATTTCGAAAATATTTTCGCAAAAGTCCATTGGCCAGTGATTTCTTTTCGAGTATAATTCTATACATATATACTGAATATACTATTTCACAAAGAGACTAGTGGATTCTTGTTGAGCATTTGCACAAGCTCATATATCATGTACAAGACCCAACGTTGTCTGGAATATTTGACCTAGAAAGATCATCAAAAACTTGGTTAAAGCACAAGTACACAACAAACAGACCTATATAAACCTCTTAGGTCTAAGGATAAATAAACTAATTATGTTGAATACCTTTCAACATCAGTGATCACTCACAGAAGATATTCATATTTGATCTCGTTCAGTGCATGTACTCTTACAGTGCATTCACTCGTCTGCTTATCGTTACTATCTCAATGAAAAGTCCATCATCCTATTTAATATAGGCACAATGAGTGTAGACCTATTTGTACATAAATATATACCTCGGTCTAGAGCAACTATCAAGTAAACAATGAACGAAAAACTCTCCGCCTTTTGATTCATTAATCATCAGTATGACTTTTCTACAATTTCACTTAACAATATAACTGTGTAACATCTTATGTTACAACATTATACCTAATAAGTAATAAATACATATGACGATAAAAAAAAAATAATTATCTCATAATTGTTCTAATAATTGATTTTAAGGGTATATTTCTAACAAAGCTGTGGGTATAGACTTAATATTTTCGAACGAGCTATACGGATACGTAGGGCATATATAGCCGACATGCTCAGCGTCCCAACCACAACACCACAAATAGTGAGACATGATAGCTTATATATGGTAAAACAAAATGTCGTAACCTGTCCACCATAATGGTGAGACATGATAGCAAGATCCGGGATATGCACAAAGCGATCGACAACCAGCAATATTTGTTTGTCCATATCAAATCCTCAAGCAAACAAAAGCAAAACATTCTATGCTTCGTCAATCATAACGCTTCTAAAATTCGCTATTCATCAAGTACTTGGAGGAAGATGAGTCCAAATTAATTGTTGATCAAGAACGAAATTAAGGTAGATGCTGGGATTTGAAGCTAGCTAGATTCTAGTGACAAGGATAAACAAATTAGATATCCATTTCTTGGGGCATTGGCCAAATTCTGCCTATAGACCTAGCTAGCTAGAAAAGCATTTGTAGGTGCGGGCGTAAGTGATTTCAATTCATGGACGAAAAGATGGGGACATCTTTGCCATACTTCACGTGATTAGTACTGCTCTGAGAAAACGCTCGAGTGCATCTCCACTATAACCAACAGCGTATTTTGGTTACGACAATTAGGGGAAACATCGACCAAAGTCCCTCTGTGCCCTCCACCCCCACCCCGTCTTTAAATATTTGAGCTCGCGGCTGAATCATAACCAAGAGAAAGTATACGATCGACATGATGGAAAACTCTTATGTGTATCCAAGAAATGCAAAGGATGTTTCTCTTCGAGAACTTAGTGATAGACTTGCTGAGTTTGCTGAAGTAAGAGGATGGGAGCAATATCACAGTCCTAGAAATCTTCTTTTAGCACTAGTAAGCCTTTTGTGTGTATATATATATGTCTCTGGACTAAGTCACATATATTGTCATTAACCATTTCAAGGCTAGCTGCCGTACATAACCATGCATTTCTATTTTCTAAACACCCCCCGCCCCCCTTCTTGGTTTTCGTTTTGATGAATATTTCCGTTGATTTATGCAGGTGGGAGAAGTGGGAGAACTATCTGAAATATTCCAGTGGAAGGGAGAAGTTGCCAGAGGACTACCGAACTGGAGTTCTGATGATAAGGAGCATTTAAAAGATGAGCTGTCGGATGTTCTTCTCTATCTCATACGTCTTGCTGATGTTTGTGGGCTTGATCTTGGCCAAGCAGCGCTGACAAAAATAGTTAAGAATGGTCGAAAGTATCCCATCACTGAGCAAACAGCAACTTCCACCTTTAACGCCTAGGAGATTCCCTTGCGGCCTTTCTATGTTTCCATGCTTTCCTCGTGTCGCAACTCGTTAATTTGGTGCTTTTATTTCCCTTTTTCTTTGAAGTATTAGATTTATGAGGTCTACAATGTCTGTGAAAAGAGCAAAACTATTTTATCCGTGTACGTACGTATAGGAGCTGCATGTCAAAGTGAAATTCTCCGACCTTCGTCCTATCCTAATCTAAAGCTTCTTCACAATCGTTTAGCTAGACTGCGATGATGAATATTTCGGCATACTCTCCAATCTAGTTGAGCTACATAAGATTTCAAAGCCTCCTTCTATATATGCAGGAGTTTATTCAGCCAATAAAAAGGACCTCTGAGTACCTCATCCATATCATATATGCATATTATAACTGGAAAATGAGACACTAAGGGCAAGGGATGTTGATGTCATAATGTCATGTTAAGCATAAATGGAACATCACGACGTTAATTAATTAAAGGCATGCTGATCTCATAGCCTTGCTTGTCGTCTAGCTACTTTTTTGGGTAATTGGCCAGTATGTATAGGTTTATGCTAGGCTTAAAACTAGCTACTGATAATTCGAAACGTTAACCTCCATGACGTACGTCCGTAATGGCCGAAAGCCACTTCATTAAAATATATATACTTATGATCAAGATCATGATTATCCAACAAGCGCATGTGTTTTGTGGGGAATCGATATCTACTTTGAAGCACTTGCTAAGAACTCAATAGTTGTAACCGGGACTGGCACTAAGTACGCCAATGATGGCTTGGCATGACCCACAGGGGCCGATCTCAAACTATAGCAGCTCCTTGATCAGATGAATTCTTGCGGTGAAGGAAAAATGAAGAAAAAAAGTTTAGAAAAAAGACATGCACGCATGATCCTCATGAATCCCTTATTTTCTTATAAACCTAAAAGATCATCAGGGGTTTTGTGAATCTTTGATAGAATTTGATAAAGATAGAACGTCCCTCAAGGAAGACAAAAATCGAAACCGCAAGTCGTATTGGCAATTATGAGTAACGAGTTTCATAACATGCATGTGAAAATCGCTAGTAAACTAAAAAGGCCCCTGTTGCTGCATGCGATCGTAGCGATTGGCTGTCGTTTACTTAATTTACAAAAACTACCTGATGCTATTGCTATCAATATCTATCTTCCTCCTTTGATTTCCTTTCCATGAAGTAGTTGATTTCACTGGTTGAAAAAGAGGTGAGTGGTGACCATGTCAAATGGGGCCCCGATTTCATGGGTCAGGATCTGCCAAAAGGCTTCAACCAAGTGGATACGAGATACCAAACAAGTTTGCTTTTCTCTTTCTATCCCTAACTTGATGTCCTTGTCACTTTTTGCATTTTAACTTTACATTGGTTCAACTTCAACCACCTGCTTCAAATGGAAGACAAGTTTTTGGGTACCGAATTTGAAGAGAGATTATTTTTTTAATTAATTATTGAGACAAATTCTGAAAATGTATTTTTAGAGGTATCTATGAAAGTAGTCATAGAAAATATGTTTGCAAAGAAAAAATCTTGAGAGATGAGGTGCTTTGTGTGAAATTAATCTTGATTTTTCATATTTTTGTTACAGTATAATGATGAAATGTTAAACATTTTTCTCTAGATTAAATAATTTTCTAATTTTTGAAATATGTTTGAATAGGGACATTGATTTTAAAACTGATCAGTATTATTTTTTAAAATATTGCACAAATCAGGATCGCATGTCAAAATTTTGATTTATGAGAATCGATGAAAAAATATTTAGATAGATTATTTGAGTATATTTATTTCTATTTATTAGGATAGAAATAGATAATTTTATGACTAGAAAAAAATATATTTTATAACTCTTTTATTTTAGAAAATTTTAAGATGGCCAAAATATTTAGCATACAAATACCACAACTTAGTCACCTGGGCCACACCCTGCCCATTGTATGAGGACGTATTTTGGGTTTGGTTAGCGGTGGTCCCAACGGCCCAGGCCCAAAAACTAATATGGGAAGGTGAGACACGCGACAGTGAGGTGAGGGAGGGCAATGTTGTCATCTTCCACCTACAGTGTCATTCTCGTAAGTTTGTGCACAATTGGTGTCTACTTATTTGGAACGCGATTTCACGAAGGTCGACAATAACATCATATGGAGATTGGATAAGAAAGTGAGTTTGTGGGCCCAACATGGAATTCTTCGGCCGCAATGCGTTGATCCGAAGAAACTGGTACGAGTCGAAACATCGGGATTGTCCGAATTTTCAAGAAGGGCCATGAATATATTTATGTCTTCACGTAAATCTCATTGCACATGGAAGACTTCAATGTTCCTTGTCAAACTCACGCGACCATCTTTATGCTTGTTACCTACTTTCTTTCTTTTTTTTGAGAAAAAAAAAAGGAAGAAGGAACAATAAGGTAGTAACCCATTTAAAGGTGATTATAAAAGTACTCATGTAATAAAAAATCTAGTTTGAGTCATAGCGGTTGTCTAATAGGTAAATCCATTCTTATTAAAGTTGACCATAAAAATACATCCGCCATAAAATATCTAGTTTGATTTACTGTTTATTCAATGAGCCCGTCACCACAGCACCAGCCTCGTTAAACCTAACTATAACATAGCGTTTGGGAAGTTAAAATTTTAACAAAATTTAATAAAATACTTTTATCAAATGCACTTCAAAATTTTACCTTTATTTTTATTACTTATTCACCAATTCTAATACACCTTTTTTTTAACACCAACATAAAATTTTACTAAAATTTTATACCCAAACACTATGTAAAAGTATCCTTATTGTAGAATATCTAGTTTGAGTCATAATTATTGTTTATCAAACAAGTTTGTAACCACAACACAACAAGAACATCCGTAATTCTCAAACTCATAAACTTGTTACCTAATTGATTATCCCCTCGGTCCTTTGTCATGTTATTAATCATGCTTGTTGTTAGGAATTGACTACTAAAGCGTCACTTATGTAAAAAAAGAAATATATTTTAGGGGATTAAAATAAATAAAATATAAAAAAATTTCATAAACTCTGTTAAAAGCCCTAAAAAAAATTGCCTTTTTAAATAGATTTTAGGGGGTTGGAGGCCATGGCCTCACCTCAGCCCCCTTAACTTCGTCCCTGCTTGTGGATGTCCAGTCTAGTGCTTATATTGTGGTCCGTTAGACCGACTATACCATTAAACCTGATTAGTCTCCAAAAATATGTAGCTTAGTTTAAAAATGGCCAATACTTTGTCCTGGTGGCTATAGAGAATATAGTCATAAGGATCTAGATAATGCTTTTCAAGTGCATTGGTAATTCTTATCCTCTAATCATCCCATTATAGGATAACGAAGGTTTACAAAGAAAATTAGGTTTCTTTTAAGAAATAAGAAAAATTAGTTATACTCGACGTTGGTGCACCAAACTTGAAGGGATCTTATTCAGTTGGAAAACACACCAATCATCTGGGATTCCAACAACAAATTTTAAATACTTGAACCTATGAATAGGATTCGAACTCACACCACCTACTTTATATGATTTGTTCAGTACTCGAAGCTTGTAATTTCAACAATTGAACTATCGATAAGGGCAAAAAAATTACTTTCTAGTGAATGAAAATTATTTTTATTGTTTTTTTTTTTTATGAGGGAGCCCATATTACACTGTTTGACATTGCTTTCAGTGTAAGTTTCCTTCCTTCCTTGTGGCCTGAGCATCAAAAGGTTGCAGGTAAAATCATTTTTAGGTACTGTTTGTTTTCCTAATATTTTGGGGTATGAAAATTTCCAGCAAAACAAACACACTCTAAAATTTTTAACTTTTACACATACATACTTCACCTTTCACAAACCCCAATAAATTTCAATAAAGTAAAGATTCTCAAAATTTTAAAAATATTCTCCGAAATTTTGGCAAACAAACACTCCCTTAGTTAATTGAGTTTTACACTGATTTAAAACAAAGTCTTTAGATCCCAAAACTACTTTTAGCCTTTAAAACAAGTCTTTGGGTTCCAAACTTTAACTTTTTAGCTTTTGAGTCTGTACTCTAATCAAAATAAGATGTATATCACTTAAGTAAAGGTATCTAGCTGAGATTTGAACCTAACGCGTTAAGTTTACAGCTTGTCCCAAAGATCACCCCTTATCACTAGACTTCACCCTTACCGATAAAAGTAGCAAATAATTCTCGAATGCAAGGAAATTATACATAATTTGTATTAGGATACTAAGAGAGTTGATAACGCGAGTGATTAAGTCGTAGGATTAACTCCAAGATGTTCCATTAACTTCGATCGTACGATGAAACCTTTGTTTTCCAGATGATTTCACACGTATGAGGTGAAGATGACCATAATCTTATTGGGTCATGTTATTAGTAGCTCTAGATCCTAAATCTGTGCAAATAGTTTGTAATTGTGAGACCAAATTGAGTAGCCAACAGTAATATTTATGTTAGAGTTTTCTTCATTTTCTTTAAGCTTTGATTTCACGCAACAATCAGTTTCAATTAATTTTAGGCAAGCAAGATTGGAGGGTCAAGATTGGCGTACGACGCAAGGTGAAAGGTGGAAGATCTGAAAGTATTTCCTCAAATAAAGTTGTTTCCTTTTGTATTGTTCTGGCTTTTCCAACCTCTCTCTGGTTCATTGCCGATCTTTTCTGGGGTGGGCTTTGCTGTGTTTAAATTGTTGACTCTCCGCTTTTATTATTAGTCCGTATAAGTCTAAGGTTGCGTTAGTACATTAAAATTTTATTTTTTTTTAAATTTTAACATAATAAAAAAAATAATATAATTTTTCTCTATTTATTAAATCATTATTTTTTACTACAATAAATATTAAAAATCAATTCTCTTTTCATTTTTTTACAAAATCTAATATTCTAAAATTTTAACTCCTCAAAATTTTACAAACAAACACACCCGTGTAGATTTCATCCACTGTTATTGGCTACGGTTCTCCTCTATTTAGTACGAAGTATTTAGTGATTTTTCTGATTTTTTAGGAATTATACTAATTTTATTTTACAGAGTCAAGTTAGGTCATATATGTAGGTTTATTCTTATATAGTTCTAACTTTTCTCTCTCTTTTTGTATTGCTTTGCATCAATGAAATGCTTTACTGTGAGAAAAAAAAAATCAAAGAAAATGGTTATCATTTGAATCTAATCACATCAAGAGAATAGAAATCAAAGGACGAGAGTGAGGCATAACATAAACCCGACTCTACAAAGGATGAAATAGCAGGAAGCTTGCAGGCAGAGGTTATAGACAGTAATCTCAATGTCCGTGAAACTATCACGCTTAATCTCGGATCTGTGTGGTACAGAACCTAAAGTTTACAGGGTCATGGTAGTTCTGGTGGGGAATTCGTCTAGTCAGGATGCCTGGGGCTTTGAGATTGGAACAGGGGCCCAGCTCTGACTACTGTTAGCTAATAAAGACACTATTAAAGAAATAGTAAAATCCAAGTGAAATAGCATTTTAAATTGAAAGAAGAAAGGTTGTTTTGCAGTAGATAGTTGTATAGAAAAAAGATAGTTTTTTTTTTTTTAACTAGAAAAAAGATATTTGTCTGCTGGACTGTTGTCCTGACTTTGATATTTTTTAATTTTCTTCCCACTTCCTTCTGGTCTCGTGATATTTTTATTGGCAATTTGTCGACGAGAAACAAAAAAAAATGAAGAGAATCTAGAGTTTAGAGAGAAGAGAATTAGGCAAACCACTCATTTACTGACACTGCCTCAAAAATCCAAACGCAAACATAAATGAGAAGGGAATGAAAGAGACTGGGTGATGTCAACTTCCATGTACCTTCTCATGTAAGTTTCGTTTGTTTCTGTGGATTTCTCTCTCTATCCATTCTCTCTCTTTCTCTCTCTCTCTAAATCTTCCTAGAGAGAATGGCCCAGCGGATTGTATCCCCGTTCATCTGCTTTTAACGCCTTCCGAGCAAAAACGTTGTTGGGAAAAAGAATTTTCTTGAGCTCTATTGCGTTGCTGTCTTTTGCTACCCGATTCATGTGGGTTTCCTTTGGTTGGGCGTGTTGTGTTGCACAGCTACTCATGAGTTGAGGAACCAGAGAATCCGTGATGCGTTTTCTAACAAAATGTGGCAGAGAGTACTTTTCATTTGTTGAGGTAACTTTTTAAGGTTCTCGACGTTTGATGCTTGAAGATTAGATTTTTTTGTTAATGCGTTTATCATGGAACTTTCTTCTCTCTTTAATCGTTGGCTCTTCCCCTCCCCCCCCACCCTCCCTTAACATAAACGTCACGGTGGTTATGGACTATTGGATTTCGATGGTTTTGACTTTTGGGTTTTGTCAAGTTGTCTTTCTTGTGTGAAGATATGGTTAATATCAGGATGCTTTTGTTTGAACTTTGTGGAAGGGTTATTTTTTCTCTCCTGTTTTCCGTTTTGTTAAATTCTGGAAGTGTCTGAATTTGTATACCCTTGGAATTCCTCTTATTGCGATAATTAATTGATACTCGTTTGTCATTTTTCCACCCTGTCTCCAATCATTTTGGATATATGAAAACGTAATTGTTCTGAAACGGTGATTCGTTCAATGCTGGAGCGAAGACAATATTACCCAGTCCTGCTGTCCCTGAATTTGGATTATAGTACTTGCTTTTCGTCTACCTCTGCATTATTGAATGGAGTGTTTGGTCTGTGGGTGCGTCTGATTCTCATTGCTTCAGATGAGTTTCAAATTCATCTCATCGTACCAAGAATATTTGGAGCGTTCGATGTTGGTGTAATTTCTCATCTTGCAGAGGTCTCGTATGTTTCCATATGGACTCCAGTTTTCTTAAATGAGAAATTTTATTTTTTCCGTCCTAGCATGCATTTCTTGTTGTCTCCACTTCCTTATGACGTCAAACTATTTCACATTGACCCCTACTTTAAATTCTAGTCACTGAACCGTAGTAAAATGTAGAGCTCGGCTCTATGCTCATGTCCTTGAAAGCTTTTTTAAAGAGTGCTTAGGGTAGTAGAAAGTTCTTTCATGGAATTCAATGAATCCTTCGTTGTTATATCTATTAAACTTGTGCACCTGCAGACTGCTTCCCTGTTGAGACTTCCTTAGCATCTTCAGGAGGGTTGCTTTAAGACAATTTGTGCTTAGGAGATGCATGCAAGAGAATTCTTTAGATGTTCTTCTTTAAATAATGTGCTTTTAAGACCATTGCTAAAATGTAATTGATTCTTTTCGTCTTCTCAGTTCTCGAGTGATTACTTTGGAACTTATAAATGAGTACTAAGAACCTTCACTTCACTAATTGCCATATCAGCAACTCTGTTTTCACGGTTGCAGGCTGCTTAATATAAAAAGCACGTCAAACTTATCAGGGTTGACGATGATCCAGTATTTGCCAATCACATGGGATTCATTTTTCCATATGGAATGGTGTTCTGCTATCCATTATTCCCCTCTCCCTTTTATTAGTTTTTTTTTGTGTGTGCTAGTTTTCCTTTTTCTTCCCTAAATTAAGACCCATGCTCCCTTCACACTGCAAGGCCATTTGTTTCTACAGTACCGGAGATTGATAATAACTTGATAGCCTTCATTTGTTAATGTTCCAAGGCATCCATTGGGCTATCTTTTATTTTGTACACAGATCAACTAACGTTTTACTTGTCCTGTTGCAGGTTTCTTTACCTATCTGAGGGGTTCCAAGTCAGTTGTACTTCATCATTTTGTTAAACTTGTTCTCTGTTGTTTATGGCACTGCTAGGAATGGGAACAAATACGCAGTGTAATGGCTATTTCCCAGCATACTACTCGACAATGGATCAAAATATGTATGCTAATAGCAGCACGAGGCCCCTAAACAATATTGGTAAGAGGTTGGAGCATGCAGATCACTACTACGGTTTTTCATTACATTCATCTCCGGATCAGGTTTTAGGTTATGACACGCAAGCATTAAAGCAGACTATTCTGAAGCATGAAACCATGTTTAGGGATCAGGTAAGCTCTATCTCTTCTTCCAATGGTATAGCACCATTGTTCTTTATGGATCATGATTGCATTCCTTCTCCATTTTGTACTCATGTACTTCATGGAAGTAAGGAATTCCAAATTGTAGTATTGAACATGTAAATGCATTGGAATGTTTTGCATCCAGATCCATGAGCTTCATCGCCTTTACAGAAGACAAAGGGAGTTGATGGGTGAAATGAAGTCGAAGGAATTATATGGACATAATTTAAACTTGGAGATATCACAGTCAAATTCTGTTTTTTCTCATTTATCAACTGAATATGCCCAGAAGACATGGCATGCTCCTAATTTGCCTTTGGTAAACCCTGCTTGTGATGGAGAATCCATTTCAGATGCTAGACACATCCAATATCCTTTGAGTTCTGTTCAAGGGAAGAATTTGAAATCATCTCCTTATGCTGCTCGAGTTGATTGTTGTTTAAAAGACTTTGAGCTGTTGGAATCCAAGTGCAAGAAAGTTGGTAAAAGAATATTGGATCTTCAACTTCCAGCTGATGTGTACATTGACAGTGAAGACGAGGAATCATACGAAAATAAAAATGTTCATGAAGTGCCTGATGTGTCAAACTATCCTTCAAAGAGAATCACTCAGGTCATGTGCAAGGGTGATGTAAAACCATTTCATGCCAGCAATGTACTTAATGATTTCCATGAGCAAGCTTCCACCTCACTAAGGAAGAAATCCAGGGTTTTGGCGGTCTTTAATCAGCCCATTAAGCCTGACGAGGTAGCTTCTATGTCTGATTTTGTTTGTCCCACCAGTTGCAGGGAGATCCCCTGCATTGATCTTTATCAGAGGACAAAACCAGCCTTCCAAATTTCTTCGAAGGAACTTTGTAAAAATACACCGACCATATGGGATCTTGAATCTCCCTCAGATGGTCTACAGTCAGAGATGAATGGAAGTGGGGGGCAACTACCCTATGGTGATGAAGCTGGTTAGAACTTATTTGCACGATTGCATTAATTTAAGCCTCCAATTCTAATTTATATGAAGTCCGTATCTGTTTCTCTCATAACCATGCTTAGTATCTTTTAGATGGTTATCATTAGAACTGCTTATGTTATTATGTGTATGAACCTCTATCTCCCTGCAATGGTAGAAGTAACGTCAACTCTCTTGCTAATGTTTTTGATGCAGAAAAGTTACCCATGCTGCCTGAATCATCACATGAGGAGCATAGGCAAACTCATCAATTCCCAACAGCTGAGATACTAAATGAGAGCTACCCAAAACCACAAAGTAAAAGAATGGGTTTCAGTTTCAGGAGATTTGGAAGGAATCATTTTTCCTCCAATGACAGCCAACCTGGACCCAGTGGTGCCTCTTACATGTGCACTCCACATGAGCTTGTTCCTCGGGCTGATACAGAAATTTCTGGGTCATCTCTAGCTGTGTCTGGTAGAAAAACTGCACATGAGGTGGTGCAAAATCCTATTGCGGTTCAAGCACTACCGTGTTTTAACACCTCTGCATCACTGGGTACAAGTTGTAAATCATCAATTGGAAGGTCTGGGCTTGATGGACACAGGTTTGATTCCTGCAAAAGTTTAAGATCCAGCACAAAGCGTGACAGAGTGAGTTTCGTTCAGGACAACTTTTTCAAGGCCTACCAGTCGGACTCCAAGAGATCAAGGGGCCATCCACCATCCATCAGTTTTGATGTTGTGAACAGTAATAACAACTATGAGTTAGCATCTGAACCTGAGGGCCTTACAAACTATGTTCAGGGTTCCACAGATGTCAAGTCTTCTATGGACATAAACTTGAATTTTGTGCCCGATTTCTGTTCTCCTGATGTCAAAGTTTGGCAGAGTATCCAGAGTGCAGATGGAACAGAGATGTATGATGAATTAGCTGGGGGTTCACCTTTGCTCAATGCAAAGAGCGTACAAAATGGGAGACTCTCTAAGGGACGTGAAAGTCCTACCCAGATGGAATCTGTCCTTTTAAAAGCTTATTCAGAATGTACTCCAGATGTTGTGTCAAAGAAACTTGAGGCAAGTGATTGCTCTAGTGCTAGAAGAATCCTTGGATTTCCCACGCTTAATATGTCCTGTAATCAGAGTTTTTCTCATGGCTCCCCTTCTGGAGATGGAAATGTTGGGAACACTCGGAAAGACGAAGTACTTGACACACAGTTGACTTGTGATCCTATGCCTGACTCAGGAAAACGTCTAATTGCAGATCAGAATTTTACCGAGAATGAACTTTATAAAAGACATGGAGGTGAAGGTCAAGTTGACCTAAACACGTGCCTAAATGAGGATGAGTCTTCTCCGATGCACTCTTTTTCAAAAGAAAGTTGTCTTCAGGCACCTGCAAGTCCAGAGAACAAGGAGTGTTCTCCACCCAGAGGAGAATCTGATGAGAACCAGCCTGCCACGGATTTTCAATCCTCAGGACATGAGGATGCGAATCTTCACGAGGAATTAGTAAGGATTGCAGCACATTCACTAGTTTCCATTTCATCATCGGTGGTTGACGTCTGTATTAAAAAGATGACTTGCAACCTGTTCGGCGCTTCTTCAAGTGGGTCCCTGCACTGGTTTGCTGGCATAGTTTCTTCAGTGGCAGGTGATCCAGACAGCTTCTCTGGAGTAGTCTTAAGTGGTACAGATGCTGATCATCATGATGACTTTCTGCCTGACGGAATTGACTACTTTGAGGCCATGACATTAAAGCTTACTGAAACAAAACTCGAAGAGTGCTGTTGTAAAAGTAATGTCCAAAAGGAAGAAGAACGGGGTGCCACGTTATTACCAAGTCAGCCGAGGAAGGGCCGGACAAGGAGGGGAAAGCAGCAGAAGGACTTTCAAAATGAAATCATACCGAGCCTTGCTTCTTTGTCAAGTTATGAAGTGACCGAGGATCTCCAAACAATAGGAGGGCTAATGGAAGCGGCTGGTAGTCATTGGCAAATAGGTTATTTCACAAATGCAGGGAGAATTGGGTTGGCAAGGGGAAGGAAACGGTCTTGTGTCTCTGCTTCCAGTGTTTTGGAGAACATGGGGTCCTCGCCCTTGAAGAAGCAGCAAACAGGAAACAGGGGATTGGGCATTGAGGAGAGAAGCCAAATAGACTGGGGAAAGATAACTAGACGTCGCAGGGGGCAGAGATGTCCAGTCAGGAAACCTCATTTATTTTAGACCAAGTACAGTAAGGGTGTATGTGTGTTGTGAATTCCCTTTCGAGCGTTGGTAGAGGGAGAAGAAGAGAGAGAAAGAAGTACAGTAAGGGTGATTTCCAAGAGTCCGCTTCAATGTTTTTTGGATGAGGGGTTTTGTGGACCATTGGGCTTTATGTAAAAATATTTTTGTGAGCAATGTTCTATTCAACTACATTATAGGTGCGTAAGAAAAGATCCCATGACTCTGCCCATGCTTGTTTGAGCCTACTCAGGAAGAAATTTGATCCCCTAGAGGAAAAGTGCTTCATAGCTCTAGATACTCGTGAATACCAAGTTTTCTTTGGACATCTTGGAAAACCTAATGGAATTATTTGCGATAGGTAGACGTAGAGGACATACATAGTGTAATGAATCACAGATGAAGATTTAACTTATTTACTGTGTGCATCTAGATATAAAGCAGCTGAATCTTTTTTATTTTCTGGTTGTCATTAATGTGGAGAATATAGAAACCAGAAAATGTTTTTTTTGGAGTGGAAAAAAAAAAACCCAGTGGCATTAATTGGGCCCCGAAATTGTAGAAATCATTTCTGTTTTGAGATATTCGTCTGTCATGGGGCTCTGTTTGTTAATATGGCTACCGGCTAGACTTGCTCAGAATCACTTCGGCCCTGGCAATAATTCTCGTCTGAACAAGCATGATTTGTCTACCAGTTCTCTTAACACTTCAGGAGGTTTGGGCCCCGGAAACAAAGAAACTACTGCAGCTAACAGAGAAATCACCAACAAAGTGGATCTGCATCTGTATCACTGAAGTCAACAAATGGCAACCAGTAGAGGCCGAAAAAGTGATGCTTTAGGTTACTGCTAGCTTAAATTGTAAAGCTTCTATATGCTGCCTGCTAAAAACTGGTGTCGCATCTAGTTTGTATATGCATAGAAGATGAGGCTGAGTTCATGGAGTTCTAAAAGAATAACGTAGAAAAGCACAAACATCCCCGACTGCTATGTTCCAGTTGAGTTTGAGGTCTTCCAGTTGAGTTGAGGTCTTTTTGTTCTCTATAGTTCCATATAAAAACTAAAAGGTCAATATTTTCCCGTGACAACATCCGATAGCTAAACAAGAAGTGGGGGAAAGAAAGAATATCCATCCAGTACTCCCATGACTTGTTGGTCAAAGGAAAAAAAAAATGCCATTTTATTCTTCTGGGGAAGAAAGAACGTTTGTGTTTTTGGAAAGTGAAGAAAAGAGCATATTTGCTTTGACTGAAATGAAATATACAGCACTTCTGCTTACAAGTGACAGCTTCACGTGTAGGGAACAAATAAAACACTATAAAACTAGACTTCACCAAAATTATAAAGAAACAAGCGACAACGAAGCCTTATAATACCTCTTCTTCTTCTTTTAGCACTTCTTTGAGTGTAACTCTTCCTAGTCCCCCTCCCCTGGCTTCACACCCGCTTAACAGAGGAAAACAAAAAGCAAAAAGAGAAAAAAAAATCCCAGTATGCGACATATACTTGCAATTGAATTTTGTGGTGGTCCAGACAAAACCAATCGGCCATCACAGAGTAAAAGCTTCAGTTCGAAGTTGAGTGAAATGAGGACTTTGGAGAGCCTCTTGAAGCAGCTCATGATCATCCCACGAATCACGATATGTCTCCAAGTTGACATCAGCATTTATTAAGGCTGAAATGCAGAGCTGTTTCCTCCATTCTTCCAAGTGTGGGAATCCGACATGATCTCCATACCTATCACAATACTGCAAGAGAAAGCGAATAGGATTACATTACTGCTTGGAGTGCAAGACACTGTCCACTCTTTTTTGTAGAGTTTCCTTTGTCGGCCTACATAATATAATTAGTTAAATAACATCCATCATAAAATTACAAACGCGCACACAATTCAGAACCTTTTTTTTTACCCCACTTTTGAGGAAAGTGGTGAAGATGTTTAATTTTTACCTCAAATTCTGCAATATCGTGAGTATTGCGCTTTGGAATGCCAGCAACTTCCCTAGAGTGATAGAACTCCTTAATGGACAGCATCATGTCATCCCATGATGGCAATGTTCTTTTCCCTGACAACAGTTGAGCTATCCATTTCGCTTGTGACTCAAAGAAGGGGAACCCTATAATCTGCAGCAGCCAAAATAATCCTTTTCAAGGAATTGGTGTGTATGGCAAAACAGAATTATTATATATAATTCTAAATGCTTTAAGACGAATATCGTGAGGTGTTTGAAGTAATACAAGATAAAAGCTTAGATCTTTACCTTTCTAGGAATGCCTACAAAGGAAAGAGAGGGAGCAAGAGAAGGAGGAAAGGTGTGCTCGTACAAAGGACCCACTCTCTCATCATCCACAATAACTTTCCCTTTGGTGTCAAGAAATGGGAACGCATACGAATACCTACACATAGCCCACTCGGAACCATTATTATAACACATTGGACCACACAAGCTTTTTATTTAATCAGCTTAGGGACAGAGCTAGTCAGATCAGTTCCCTGCTGTGGTGTCTTACCCTGTGCAGTACAAGATAGAATCGGCCATAACCCACGAGCCGTCTACAAATAGAACCCGTCCATCCTCATGAAGAGAGTCTATCTGTATGGTATCAATAATATTAAACTCTGTTTGTAAACATGTAAAATAAGAATTAATCCGGTTAAAAAAATTCATCTAGCTTTATTAAGCAGGAAGAATTTTTCAAGAGTGCAGTGGATAGATAAAACGGGTCTGAAAAATAGACTGTAGTAGTAAAAATTGGTTGTTTGTACTTTTCGTAGGTAAAAACTTGAAAGCCGGCCAGGAACGGAGACCTGTGGATGCAGATGCAAGTTCTCATGTTTGGAGAGGACTTTTGATAGACCTTCAGTAATGGTAAGAGATTTGGCGCTGAGGTGGACTTCCTTTGCCACTTCAACAAGCTCCATGGATATATCCTGTCCACTTAAGGAATTCCCGACCACCACCACAACCTACAGAAATGATATGCCTGTGGTTAGTTAACCCAGAAACGAATTGGAAACTGTTAGTGATTTAAAGTTCTAATGAGAGAGAAGATCAGCTTTTTGGGCATTTGCATTCTTAATAGTACTGATGTTTATTTTCTTTTGGAATGGCATTAGTGTCTTAAAAGTTGGAGAAACCAGAGATTGAGGAATGTGAGAAATGCCTCTTAAGCCTTACAGTTAACGAATTCTGGATTACCTCATCGCGAAATGGCTCGGGAGCCCTGTAGATGTGACTATGCATATGTTTCCTTTTCCACGCTTCCATTCCTGACAACGATCAAGGACATAAAAGCAAAAGAAGATCATTAATAAATTATTAATGATTATATAGAAGGTTAAGTCTAGTGCTTTTCTTTCGACTGTACATAGACATGACATGGACGTGAAGGATATTCATCAACAGATCTTCTTTTCATGGGAGACTAACTTTGGAACTTTTTTGATTCATTGGTTTGTGTGTAAATGTGCTCCATGCAAAAGAGTGAGTATCACTTTCTTGCACACCTTTTATGGAAGGCAGTCTAGGTTGAGAGTAATGGCCAGTGGCCACAACCACGGCGTCAAAGACTTCTTCAACCACCTTCTCCGTCTTCTTCTCTTTACTCCTGACAACCCATTTCAGATCTTTTCCAATGACTCCAGAATCTAACATCCCTGCATACTCCACCCTAGTGTTGAACCGTATCATCTCCCTTAACCCAAACCACTCACAAAAATCTTGTAGGTACAGAAAAAGTTCCCTATGGCCTGGGAACCTTCTCGCGTCCCTATCTTTCTTTACCAAAAATGGAAAATCCGTGAACCCCATGATCTCCCTAGGAGATATGAGCCTCAAAGAGCCATAGATGCTACTGTGCACCTTTAGGAAAGCGTTCCTTCCTAGAGGATCCTCACCCTCCACATTTGGATCATATAGCCATTGCCCTCCCACATCGTGGTTTTGTTCCAATACCACCACACTGTGTCCTTCTTTTCTCAACTCCCTTGCCGCGACTAGCCCCGATGGTCCAGCCCCGATCACGCAAACATTTTTAGATTGGTTACCTTCAGAAACCATGGCGGTCCGCTCCACCAGGTGATCTTGGGATTTATCGGCTAGGGAGCGGGTTGAGGGCTTGGACCCCTTTCTTGAAAATGAATTTTGGAGGTGTGGGAAATGTGTGTAGGGGTGAGTAGGGGATTATATAGTTGGATTTTGTTCACGCAAACTAAGATAAATCATAATAATTGTCGGAAATAGAGGGTTTGCTAGCCGGGAGACACACGTGACAGATTAAAATCATGGTTTTGGGGATTTGTCGGCGTTGAACTAAAAGTTACGTCTGAATGTCTAATTTGACTGTTTTTACTTTTTCACTAAAGTCTCCTGAACTGGCGTTCTGATGATCTGCATGCATGGGCTGGACTGGGAGCAATTTCACAATTCCCTTCATTGGTGAAGGATTTTATGACCGAGATGGTTTTGGCAGCTCAACTTCTATACTTCTGTGTTTGTATTGTATATACAGTGAACTCCGTTAGAAGAGATTCATTCATGCATCTACAAATAAAAGATAAAATATGTTATCTCTTAACAGAAAAATTGCTCTTATTCTAAGCTATAAAACCAACTTTCTTAATTAGCTTCTGTTTCTTCACGTTTCTCTTCATCTTCAACACATTTCTGTTGCTGATCTGCATTATCTCTCGTATCTGTTGTCTGCATCTGCATCTGCTTTGTCTGAATTATTGTCTCTGGCAATTGGTGGGCCATAAAAGACACGTAGGAAACATGGGTAGCAGTCTGATCATGTTGTACCCAAGAAAGAAAGACATCATCATGATTTGAATATTCTTGTTTTAGTCACAGATTTGCACAAATTACTAATGTTTTGAAGTTAAAGACTTTAGATAATATCATAATCCATCAATAAGTTTTGATATAATATTATCAAGTTTTAATACGAGATATTGTTAAAATCTCAAAGATTCAAGTTTAAAAGTAGAAATATTTTTCTATCATACTTTAACTTCTTTATAGATAAAGATCTTTAACTTGTAATTTGCATAGACTCATAATACAAAATACAATCCCACGAGACTTTTAACAGTGGATATAGGTCTTCTAGACGAACTGCATAAATTTTTATTTAGGGAAAAATACACTTTTCACCCACAAACTACCGGAGTAGTGATATATTGCACCCCAAACTACCATCTTTAAGACATTGCACCCTCAAACTACCAATGTTATACACTTTGCACCCTAAACTACCCACTTTGACACATTACACCCTCCAACTACTAATATTAAACACTTTGCACCCTCCATTTGACAATAATACCCTTGAGAAATTAATGAATTGACAACAATATCTAAGGGCATTATCGTCATTTTAGTTTGAAAATTTGATAAAGGGTGCAAAGTGTTAAAAATTGGTAGTTAAGGTGCAATGTGTCAAAATTGGTAGTTTAGGGTGCAAAGTGTAAAATATATAGTAGTTCGTGGGTGAAAATGTATTTTCCCCTTCTATTTATTATTTCTCTTCTCCTCCCTCTCCATATTAATTAATCTTTTTCTTCGTTTTTAGTGATCCCTTATGGTTTCTCACATTTATATATATATATATATTATATATATATATATATATATATATATGTAGGCTTCTCTGGATTTTTAAATGAAGGAAAATTATGGTTCTGAATACCCTTTTGAGGAAAGAATAAGAAAGAACAATTTCTACATATTCCATGCTAAGATGTGGAACTATAGCTAGCCCAATTTCCAAGTCTTTTTATCAGGAGTTCACAATTGCCTTGAGACCCCAAAAACAAATATTAGGTTATTAAGCTCGATAGAAGCGATCGATAAGCTGCTCAATGGGGTAGCTAACTCACACGACCCAATATTCCACAGTCTCATGGCTTTTTGTATGGTCTGCAGAAAGTCATTTCTTAGTTTTCCTTTTCCATGGAAGTCAAAAAGATTATATCTCGAGCATCTGTCATTAGTAATATTTTACCCATAAAGTACTTTTTAATTTTCTGTCATATTTTACTTTTTTTCTTCCTCCTTTTGGTTTTCCATGAAAGTTGTGGTCAGGAACGGCGTAGGGTACTAAGGTTTGAACCAAGCCAAGGGAGAATGCCCCCACTTTTTGGTGCCCCACGGTACTGGTGGGAGAATGCCCCTTCTTCAAGCTGTCAAGGGAACATGAACAATCATGCAGCAGTGAGCATATATTTATTCAACGTATTTTCCTTATGTTATCGCGTCGTGACTTTCTGTTTTCCAACTTTTGGTCAAGTTGGAAGCCCTCATTTAGTCCTTTTCCTTTGCTTTTTCGTCGGCAGTGTTGCTTCTCGGTCACAACAACAGGAAAAGGTACAAGGTTTTCAAAAGAACCATATATAAAAAAGAAGAAAGAATATATAGGTTACGTGATCTTCAGCACTTCATGATTATATTATTCACTAGCTACTTTATTGTTTCGCGTAAGATCGGTTCAAATCTTCGTATGGTTCAAGAAATCACAACGACTACATAAATTATAATTTTTCTCCAAGTTTCAAGAAATGATACGCAAATTGTGTTTTTGATTAATATATAGCCAAATCCCAAATAATTAACTTTTTTTATACATAGATGGTAAACTTGCACGACAAAACAGATTGATGCTGATACGTACAAGGCTTCTCTCTCTCTCTCTCTCTCTCTCTCTCTTACACACACACACACACACACACACCAATCCAATAAATTACAATTAAGATCCAAATTTATGATTTTTTGGTCACCACATGATACATGCAATATGGCTGAAGAGTTGGTATACATTTCAGAAGCCCATCGAGTCGGAATAATTAGGTGACGCTTTAATTAGATTGAATTCTGTAGTCTACATTTTATGCTCTAATTAGGCAAACGAGGAATAATATTGAATGGGTATTGTCGATTTCCCAAATGGATAAAGCCCTTTCAAAAACAGGATCATCCCACCCTTAAAACATTTCCTTAATTAGTGACCACCAAATGATACACGAATAAAGTAAAGGGAAAGCTTGTTAATTAAGCTTTTCTTCTCATCTTAAATTAAGCACATTGGCCTTTTGATGATCCGGCTTCATAAAGAAACTAGTGTGCATGATAACAAAATGTTACGACAAGGGGATCTGGGAGGGAATCAGTGATGTACGTAAACTATATATGTATAAGATCTAGTACTCTTTGAGGGTTATGAATGATTAATCCTCATTCTCTAATTGATATGATTTAATTAACAATTAGCAACCTACATCGACGTCTAATCCGATAATGTCGTGTCTAGACTAAACTAGGCCCATTAATTGGACAGTACAGAATCTACTTGGTAGTAATCGCTATACATATGTTGACAATAAGATGAGACCAACAATCTAATTAGATCTTATAACACAAACATTTAAGTGTGAGTTAAGCAATGAGATGAGACAAACATTAATCCAATAAGTTCCTAATACAAACATTATGTGTGAACCAAGCAATGATCTAATTGGAGTTGTCTGATTAGGGCAACGATCGACATTCATGATACACACTAATGAATTAGGTGCTGCTGCCCATTATCCTTTACCAAACCTAGTTAATTTCAATATTGATTAGCTGCACATGCAAGTAGTATCATGTGTAGTACACCAACCATAATATTATAATTGCTTCTCTGATCTCAGTACCCTCTCCCTGATCATGCAGTACTTCTTGATCTGTGCATGATCATGAGTACACGTACGTCGTAGTTTTTGGAGTACATGATTTTCTTCACTTGGTATTGGGGATATTCCTCCGTACAAGGCCGAAATATTTGTTGAAACTTAATTAAGAATATATATATCGTAGCATACATGTTAGGTTAAAATTAAATATCCCATAATATTGCGCCGCCACATGTCTTCGGAGGGATTGGCCGGACGTACGTTGGGCCATAATTAATTTCCTTAAATGAAAAATGCTATAGTATACATTAATATACATGTTAGCTAGAAATTAGGTTAGGAGTAATTAAGAGTCTTGTAAATGCACCGCCTATATACGTTCAGAGTTAGGAGAGCCATATATTAACTTTAAAAGCCATGAATCCCCAAGCAATATCCCATCCAAATTATACTCTTATCCCGGCCCTAATTCACTCACCAAACATTACTGTTAAATGCCAATTGCCATATGTCTTTACGTAGAAGTTTTATTGACTGTACGGTAAATGTAATATACTCCTGATCGATGAGGTTTTACTCATAGTACTGGATATATGGTAGACCATATAAAGGTGATCACAAGCTGCAAACGTACGGTGAAATTAATACATCGCTTCTTTGAGTATGCTTACAAGGAAGATCACGTAATACTTCTTTACTTTACGCTTACTACGTAGATCCCAATCAAAGCAAAATTTTACCCTCTTTCGGTGTTAGAACTTTGGGTAGGTGCAGGAGGAAGCTGCAATTATGTAAGTCACTTTCAGTTTCACCTACCAACAAATATAATGGCGCAATTCACGGTATCTGCAGTACTACATTTCTCTTCATGGGGTCGATGTACACTGATCTATATCATGTCAAGCTAGCTAGCTAGCTGGTGACTGGTGAGTGAAATAATGCAGATACCTGAGAAGGCCGAAGAGTGATTCTTTAGATGTATACTTTCCTACGACTTTATTATGAATAGAAAACTTAGAAGGGAGTACTCAGATCAGAGCTTCAAAGTGAGGGGAAGAAAGTTACTCATTTGTTTTTACATGTGTCTAGCCGTAATCATCTTGTTTTTGTCATCATACATGTATAAGGTCTAATTCTAAAGCGGAGCTTCTAGCTTTCCTTGATGGGGTTAAGTTGTGCATTCATATAATCGTATTCAAATAGAGAGTGATTCTATATTAATTGTTAACTGAATTTGTCATCGTAGCCGTAGTTTGTGATATTTTTGAAATTTCTAGAATGACTTATTACAATATTTGGATAGTCGAAAGATTAATCATATATATTGAGAGGCAAATTCTTTAATTAACAGACATATTGGTAAATACAGAAGTATAAGGATTGGAAAAACATTTCAGCATTGCGCAGAAAAACTATCGGTGCCTACGCATTAGATCTTCATGCCCTACCGACTTGATGATTTTAATGTTTTCAATGTGTTTTTGATGTATTAGTATTTTCTTGCAGGTTTATATCTACGAGGAAAATAGGATGTTATGTTTTGCTGTCTTTATTCTTTATCATTTGATATTTGTTACCACAAGGTATTCTTTTCCCTACGAGTAAAATCTATTTAATAAAATTTTTGTAGTACCATATTTTTCTTTAAAAAGAAAAAAAAACAAAGTCAATTAGGTAGAAGCTAGCTCCTAGTGGCCATGATCTACATGCAGTAGCCTACGGTTGTCGGCTCCTATTTATATGATCGACAATGCACGTTCTGGGCCACAGTGAATTCATGTGATATCTCTTCACAACATTATTTGCATGATGTTGCTAGACAGGACACAAAGTGCCATGATGGACTATATATAGGGAAGATACATTGATGTACGGCCCAAACGTTAGAGTTCTTATAATTTGACAGATTATACCACAAGGATACAGCCATTACTGTCAACTCAGAACCAAGGAGGTCTTGTTCTGGTACATGTTAGAGATTCCCAAGTTTTGAGCTCCGAGAACCAAAATCAACCAACATATTCGTTTTGATAAAATTTTTAAAATTTAAATCAAATATTTTAAAATTATAATTTAATATTATTTTTATATAAATATCAATAAAATTTAATATTTTTTTTTTTATAAACATCGATACAACTCAATAACTTCTACACAAATATTAATAAAATTTCAACATCACTTAAATATTCACATCATATTTTAAATTCTTAAAATTTTACCAAAACGAATTTACATGAATCACAAGTGGACTTCGCATATCCTAACAAGGCAATAACAAAAGCTACAGAAAAAAATAAAAATAAAAATCGTATAGTATTATGTTTTCACAAAAAAGTTTTTGAATTAAAACTTTCTACAAATCAATCACTGAATTTCTAGACAAATTTGAACTCTTCCGTCACCATTCTGTAAACCTACTAATGGAAGATGTTAAGCGGTAAAAATGTGCCACATGAATACCAATCAAAAAAGGACGCGTGTCTCCATCGGCCAAATGGGACGCCATGCTGGAGGCCTGATGTACATGTGTATCACTGTTTGCCGATGTCCGCATTTAAAAAAAGAAAAAAAATAGATCACACTCCGTCTCATCTCCCTCCCCGATACCCCATACCAGTTTACTCGGTAAAAAACCCTAACACACCTAATTTTCAGTCCGACCCCTTTCTCGCAAAAACCCATTGATTTTCTGGCTTAATTACACAAGAGTCACAAGCTCCCTATAGTACTCCGGTTCACTTTTGACTTGTGTTCTATTTCTTTCTTGCTTTCCGTCTCTGCCGTTCACTTCGTTACTGTTCTTCTGAGATTTTCTTCTTTGATTTAGTCCTTAAACTCTCATTTCATATCATACGATCTTTCGCTTCAGCAGATTACATGATTGCTCAAGATGCTACTGGATTGTGGAGTCTAAAGCCTCAATTTTGAACTCGTTTCTGGGTTTCCACATAAAATAACACTCGCTGACTTTGACGTTGAACTATCCACTCGGAAAAAAAAAAAAGAAAAAAAAGAACTATCGCCTTTGCTTCGTGATTTCTAATTCTGTTCTTTGCTTGATCAGTTGGGGTTTCTGTGGAATTTTTTCGATTCAAAGTAGAAGCTTGTAATTTACTCACTCCTACCACATAAAATAACGTTCTGGAGGGGTCCAGAACCTCCCAGTCTGCCTTGTTAATCTTCTGGGACTTTCCTTAAACTCATCACCTTATGCTCTTTGTTATTTCTCTTGCAGGTAGATGGATGAAGATCCCTCATGCCCCCGCGATATTCCCCAGCTGAAAACTGGCAGTGAAGAGTGAATCCCTCTAGCTTCTGCTTACAGCGTGGCGTCCAGTTTGTGGATGGATACACACGTCCTTCTATCTGATTGGTGCTTACATGGCACATTTTTTACAACTCAGCATGTTCAGGGAATGGAGACGGAGGAATCTAGATTTATCTTTAAAGACTGATTTGTCAACAGTATTACCTTTTTAAAAAAAAAAAAAAAAAACTTATACCACATAAATTATTTATGCAATTAAACCAAAACAAAAGTAATTAGGTAGTAACTACCTCCTTATGGTCATGATCTACAGTAGCCTACGGTTCCTATATTTTTATATATATTTTTCTAAGTGATATATATAACAATGCACGTTCTGGGGCACAGTGTATACAATCTCTTCGCAACATTGTTTGCATAATATAATTTAACAGATTACACCACAAGGTTACAGCCATTACGTGTGGCCTTTGTTTTGTTTATTTTTCTTCGTTGTTTTCGGCTTTTTCGGTGGGCTTCTCTGATCTTCTGTGGATCTTTTCTAGCCCTTTGGAGCTTGTTGTGTCCAAGTTGTGACTTTGTATTTACTGGCTTGTTAGGTTTTGTATTTACTGGCTTGTTAGGTTTCTGTAGTTTTGTCTATCGCTTCAGGCCACTGCTCTTACTGTCTAGTATAGATTATATAATAATTTTTTTTCTGTTAGAATTCCGTCGGTTTATTTTAAACCTGGTTGTAATTTACTTTGATTTTATTTTATGAAACGTGACTCATTTAAAAAAAAAAAAAAAACACCTATTACTGTCAACTCAAAACCAATTCAGAGTTTCGGAGCTTCCAAGTTTTGAGCTCCGGAACCAAAATGAACCAGCTAGAGTCTAAATCACGGGTGGACTTCACAAATCCTAACAAGGCAACAACCAAGGCGGCTACATCAAGTATATATCTGCACCTGTGCGTGCACCCTCTGCATGTAGGCTGCTTGAATATGTAGAGTAGGTGTTAGTTTTGCTTCTGCTATTGCCAACCATATCCGAGCTTGTGATATGCCGTTTGGTTAGGTGTTGTTGTTTTTAATGAGATGAAGTATTACTTGGAAAAAAAAAAAAAAGTATGCACCCTCTGTATGTATAACAGAACACAGCCACGAACAGAGGACAATTAACTTTTTATGTTTTTTGTTCGCTCTCAAAACTGTAGTTGTTGGTGTTTCTTTTCTTATTTGCTGACAATTTTCCAAACAAAAAAGAAGACTGTAGTTGTTGTCAATGAGATCTAATGCACAAGGAATAGGTATTATAAAAATATTTGGAATCTGACTTGAAGGAAAAGGGAAAATGAATCATGTTTTCAAGGATACAGCGACATAAAGTCAATGGCTTCCCCTTGATTTTTCTTCATACGATCACTATGCATTTGGGTGCTCATTTCTGCACCAGTACCGCCACTCGGATCCATGGCTATAGTACCACCATATTGTCAGTTGCTGTCTATTTGTCAAATGTAATCCCGCGATGTGAGGGAAGAATAAGGATACAAAACATATAAAAATGGATAAAAGATAAGCTGTGGAGAAACCTAACAAATCTGCAACAAATGAAGATAAAACTTTCTGTGGAGGGGAGATGAATTTAAGGAGCTTTAGAACAATTATATATATCGTGTATAATTCTCCCCTTATGGTGGATCGTGAAGATTGTAAATCCCCAACTTGAAAATCAGTTCAGGAAACAGCATCTTTACATATAAAAGTGACTTGGAGGATCTGTTTCCAATTTTGGAATCAGCCATGCATTCTTATCCATAGACTTCGTGTCCTGACAACCAATATTGAAGCTGCTAATTAGCATATAGCTCATGGCAGTCCTGTTTTTCAGTAGTGGACCATTGCAGTTCAAATACCCATAGCTAGAACAAGATATTGGGCCTGATCTACTGAAAACTTACAAATACTCTGTTGCTTTTATGTTTTCCTTCTTTGCCAACTAGCCCAGTTAGAGTCATTAATTCGATGTTGTTGACAACGAGAAGAAATGGAGATTTTTATGATAAAACTGCGAGCAATAGGAAAATATAATATCTGTAGAGGGAGAGAGAGAGCACCGAAAGATGAAGATGAAGAGGGGCATGAGATCATGATGTGAATGGGCTCAATGAAGATTATAACTAAGCATTATTCAACAGCAGAAGGCAGTTCATTTTTCATTATAGCACTCAAATTCCTATGGAAAGATGTCTTGAGCTGCTTGTCAAGTCTGTTTCCACCCAAATGAAACATTGCCTTTTAGTTTCTAAGTTCTAAGCTCTTAAAAGCAAGTCAAAAAGACACTCTTTACTGGATGATCTTTGTAAAGAAAGTGGGGGCTAAATTGGGGCTGAAGGGCCATACTCTTTGAATAATGAATAGTCAATGTTCCAAAAGTAGATGAAGTTTCAATGTGCTTAATTTATAATTAGTTCCATGCTCAGAACTTAAGTAAGAGAGGATTAGCACATAATATCCGCCGCGCAGCCAGATGGGGTGAGAGAATCCTTGAAGTTCTGTATGATTTTTGAACTTTTCTTTCCAAACTTTTCCTTCTGGTCGAATTTCTTCCCTACACCTGCTGCTGCCTTTCCTCTTTCTGGTCCACAAGTTAATGCTAAAGCCGAAAGCAAAAATGCATTACTTGAGGTGGGGCCAATCTCACGCTATTGACAGTACCCCACTTCATTATCGTTCACCCGTAGGAAAGAAAAGATTCAGAAGCTATTCCGAGGTCTTTCTTTCCCCATTTGAACTGTATTTTTTTTTTTTTTTTTTTGTGAGCACCTGAAGGCTTGAATTTGAGAAGCTTGGGTTAACCTCCAACACCGACCAGCCCAAGTCCAGCTTGTTTTCTCGAATTGGATCAAGTTAATGTTGGGATTTGATTGGGTTTCGGTTGGACTTGTGTACACGGTCCTCAAGTACCTTCAAACATGACATGTTATTAGTTCTTTGTTTCTTATCCATGACCTTAAAAAACACCAAGGTTTTACCAGATATCAAAGGACTACAAGTGTAAAACTTGAACATGAAACACGTATGAAATCCAATTCGTGGCTTAGAAAAAAAAAAAAATCCAATTCGTGACTGAAGAAGAATGGATATCCATGGCTGGAAAAGCAAATAAATAAGACAAAGTTAGTCATGTATATTCACTAGCCACTGACAATTAGTTAGAAAACAATCATCTAGTTTAAGTTTAGTTGTAATTAGCACATATGAATTCTCATTTTGTATATTTTTTGTTATCATTATCTGTCACATGCGGCGATTATGGGTTTGGATACCATACCAAGACAATAAATAAATTATGTTGATTTTTTTTTTTAAAAAAAAAAAGTAAAAGTGAAATTCATTTCTGAGAATTACAGAAATGCTAAGTGCATATGGACCTCCCTCCAAGGCCGGTTACAAGAAATAGAGGCATACAGCCGTTACAAATGGTCACTAAGGCCTCGTACAGATGGACTACCAAGCCCATAATTTCAAAATGGGTCCAAAGACCCAAAGGTATTGCCGCCATAAGTGGCGGTTTCTGTCTTCGGAGGAGAGGGTGGTCGAGGACCTCGCTCCGACTTCCCCGAAAGCTCATCCATACCAGCACAACCAAAAGAGGACACGGAAAAAAGTGGCGGAGGACCAAGTGGAGAACCACCTAGAGCAGCCAGCTAGCTACTGTGTTGGAGATCTGGGACGACTAGGAGGGCCAAAATGTGCATGACTGCCGGAAGTCGCCTACAAACATGGGCTTTACACGCGCCGGTGATCCGCCGCCAAATGGGTGCAGAAGATAGCGCCTGAACCCGCTGAACTCTTCCTTGTTGTGCGTTAATGGAGCATACGGGAAGGACATCGACCAAGGGGATAAGAGTGAGGAGAGACAAGAAGAGAGAAGAGAGCGACAAGAGAGTGGTCCTCCCGTCTCAGGAGACTGCTCTTAGAAACATGAATCAGTCGACAAAAGAGAGGGGTTATAGAGAGCGGGCAGATGCCTCTCTCTAGAATAATAACTGAGTTTTTGATGTCGAAAATGTTCAATTGATAAGGAAGTCAAAAGGATCAACTTATAGCTTGTCAAAATATCAAACACATCTTATTCCTCGTCTTGTCAAATATAAGAAAGAAAGAAAAAATAATAAAAGAAAAGAAGAAGGAAAGAAGAAAACAAAAAAACCTTTTTTGTCCAAGTTCTACATGTCCCCCATCTGTTCATGCTGAAAAAGCACAGAATGGCTCAAAATCTATAACAAAAAGGATGATCAAAACACCGAGTCGGCGAGTCCTTTGAGCCATTCTGTGCTTTTTCAGCTTTTGCGTTTACACACGGAAAAACGAAGGTTCTTAAGGCCACGTGCTTCCTCGGGCCAGTCGAACGAGTTGGTGGCGGTGATGCAATCATTCCCCATGTGGCATTGTGGATAAAGTCTTGCGACAAAAATCGTTTAGCCTTGTGGGCCCTTTCTTTGCAGGCTCTCTCTCTCAGTCTCGTGTCTCTCATTCTTTCCCCCGCCTTTGCATCGGCCAATTTTTTTGTTTCTTTGGTGGGGGAGAGACTGTTAAGTTGTTAGTTATGCCTTTTGTTTGTTTTCGGTTAGGTTCTGTCGCATAAATCCAACAAAGAAGAATGTCATGGTTTTTTCTCTTGGAACCTATTTTTGCCGCCAACAAACGCGCGTTCTTTCCTCAGACCCAACAGATATAGCTAATGAAAAAAACCGCCAATTCTGTGTTGCTACCTTCCAATCTTATAAAAACTCGAGTACCAAGGGTTTTGTAAAGAGGCCTTTTGGGTCTCTCGTTGTCTGCTTTCTTGTTGACAGGAACTTCAGGACAACAAAGGTATGATCTTTATCCAGTGCCTTAGTAGTACTTTTTTTTTTTTGGTAATTTAGTAGTACTTGTTTCAGTTGCTGAGAAAACGGGATTTTGTATATGGAAATGAGAAATGGGTTTGCTTTCGTTTTACTTTTAATCTTATTTTCGATGAGAAACCAAGGATTCGACGGTGTTATTCTTTAAGGTCATTGGGAGAGGTTAATTGCGTGATATATTTCTCCAGTATTGTTGAAGGGGTGGCCATTGTGATTGGTTGGTTGTGTTCTCTAACGGGGTTGCTATTTTATCTTTCCGGAGCTGGCATTTGCGGCAGCAGAAATTATGAGCTGTGTTTATGCAAGTTATTAGATATGAACACGAGACGATTAATTAGTCCAATTGATGATGAATGAAACAAACATATTGATTTTTCTAATTTTCTGGGTTCTATCTTACTCTGATATTTTTTTGGTTCTCTTCCCCAGTTTGTCATGGCATGTGACCAGAAAACCTTTGCAAACTGCTTCATTGATTCTAGCAAATTAGAAGATAATATATCCGTTAGATAGATGAGAAGGATCAGTTATTATTTCTCTCTCCGTCTCCATTACAATCCATTCTTATCCGTGCTGAAAGATTTTTCTTCTTTTTTGTTGTTATGAAAATATCTGTGTTAGGAAGCAAAGTTTGGATGATGCATACAGCAGAGTAGTTATTCTCATCCTTTTGTCCCGGTATGGATGGTCCTTTTCACAAAACTCCCCAGGTCGTGCACTAGCTCTTGATTATAGAAATTGCTCCTTGTGGCAGATCAATCATGGAATACGTTGCAATAAATCTAGTTTTGTACTTTTCTCCTTTATCATACAGAGTTGTTGTGGATTTAAGAAGTGTCTGATTGTATTGATATCTTCAAATCAAGAGCCTTCACACAGAGCTCTTTTCATAGATGATTTAGGATTCATTTTTGAACAGAACTTTGAGGTTTCATTGTAAATAATTAGCATTGCTGTTGTGCAATTGCAGTAATATGAAGTCTTTACATGTATTCAGAAGTACGATAAGGGGTAAAGTGTTCCAAGAATAAAACTCTAACGATGCTAATTTAGCCCTCTGTTTGAAGTAATGCCAGCAATTGAATAGGTTCATTTTGAAAGCATAGTGGCTAGGTCATTATAAGTGGTGTATCGATTGGATCAATACTTTGATCACCATTCCCATGCATTCATGCCATTGAAGCTTTGCTGCATATTTGTGTTCTGATTTTGGTGTAAGACTTTTGCATTACTTCTCTGTAAGAGTAATACGTCAAAAGCACTAATATTAATGTGTTTTGCTCAGGCTAGGTGCCTTGTGAAGTGAAGTTTTCAGACGCAGATAATCACTATTTTTCATAAGATTCCTGGTGAGCACCTTGCTTTAATTGTTTATGACAAATAAGAGGCAAAAAATAATTTTAAGTTCGAAAAACTGTTTACTGCCTTTGTTCTTTCTTTCCTTCCCCCTTCATGTTTCTTCTGCTAAAGAATGTCTCATGTGCTGCAGGGTTGTGATTTTGCCACTTGATTAAGCAATAATGGCTGAGGAGAGAATTGAGACTCGAGTGAGCCCTGAAAAAACTAATGATGCACAAGGCCATGCCATGAATTGGGGAGAGGTGCTACTGGGAAGTCAGATACGGCAAACAGGGGAGTAAAGATTCTTTCCCGGTATCTCAGAGCTTCACCAAGTTCCTGCCATGATATGTGCAAGTATGGAACCAAACATGCTTTTGAAGCAAAGGCAAGAGGTTCATTTCTAAAGATGGTTTCAGCAAAGGACGGGGAAGTTCAGGTTATTGATAAGGATATTACTTCGGCTGAGAGGAAGAAGAGACTGGCAATCAGTCCTAAGCATCGTTCAGATTCCAAGATCCAGAAACCCAGTGATCCTCTTGTCACTACAGTAGAAGTTTCATCATCAACAGAAGAAGAAACTGCTGCTTTAGAAAAGGTTTTATCACCCGCCAAGGAAATAGATATCTCTGTGGACAATGGCTGTGATCAAAATCTGAAGCCTAGGCAATCAAAGACGTTTTCTCTCCCAGCAGAGAGAAGTAATATTCAAAGAAGCAATGAAATCAGATCAGGCAGGGAATCACCACGATGTTGTTGGGTTTATTCCTTCTATGTGGAGGAAAGCCCAATGGGGGTCTTTAATAAGGCCCAAAGCCCATTAGGGTTTTAACTTATAACCCTAAGAAGAATTCTTTATGTTGTACGGATTAAAAGAAGAGAAAGAAAAGAAAGAGACAGTTTTTCTCTTTCACGTCCAGGTTTCATCAAAGGCTAGATCCCGCTTTGTCTGTGGTCCGATCGAGCTGAAATTTGGAGAAAACGTTCACGACACAAGGGGCTATTATCTGAACGGTGAAGATCAAATTTTGAGCTCGGTAACAGTTGTTAGTATACGTGAACAGTAACCGCGGATTGTTAGTATTTTCTCTACGTTATTTTTCCGTAGTATTTGTCAAGATTGATATCATCTTGAAGATCTGAGTTTTAGCCTTTAGTTGTGACTAGAGAAGACTTTGTGTACCCATTATTTGGTTTATAGTGGAGATTTGACTGGACTAGGTCCCGTGGTTTTTTCTTCCTCACACCGGGAAAGTTTTCCACGTAAAAATTGCTTGTGTTGTTCTTGCTTGGTGTGATTGATTATTCTTCAGTACGTATAATTGTTGAGATTATGCTCTATTTGCTTTCATCTAGAGAGAAGATTTATTCCGCTGTTTGTTTGTCGATATTTCTCTCAACAAAGTGGTATCAAAGTTAGGTTGCCAAGTTGTTTGGTTGACAATTTAAGTTATGGAAGCAAATGTGAGTAAAATGGTTAACCTAAATGGTTCAAATTATCACATATGGAAGGGAAAAATGGAAGATCTTCTTTATGTAAAATATTATTATCTACCGGTGTTTGCTACTGAAAAACCGGCTAACAAGTCCGATGCAGAATGGATTTTGTTACATCGATAGGTGTGTGGGTATATCAGGCAGTGGGTAGATGACAATGTTTTGAACCATATTAGTGGGGAGACACATGCACGTACTTTGTAGAGTAAGCTTGAATAGTTATATGCTAGAAAAACTGGAAATAACAAGATGTTTCTAATTAAGCAGATGATGGCTTTGAGATACCAGGATGAGACTCCCTTATCTGATCACTTGAATACATTCCAAGGAATTATTAATCAGTTAGCTGGAATGGGTATTAAGTTTGATGATGAGATATAGGGGTTATGGTTGCTTGGTTCATTATCGGACTCGTGGGAGACACTCAGAACTTCTTTGTCCAACTCTGCTCCAGATGGTGTAATTACAATGGATATGACCAAGAGTTGTTTGTTAAACGAAGAGATGAGAAGAAAATCACAGGGATCCTCTTCACAGTCAGAAGTCTTGGTTACAGAAAAGAGGGGGAGAAGCAAGAGCAGAGGTCCGAAGAATAAAGATAAAGGCAGAAGCAAGTCCAACAGGTTCTCTAATGTCGAGTGCTATCATTGCGGGAAAAAGGGACACATCAGGAAATATTGCAGGCAATTAAAAAAGGAGTACAAGAATGAGAAAGGAAATGAGATGACGAACGAGACTGACAAAGATGGTGATGATAGAGTTGTTACCACCACTCCTGCAGACTTCCTCATTATTTATGAAGATGAGATGATAAATTTTGCATGCCATGAGACCAGTTGGGTGATTGATAGTGGTGCCTCTATTCATGCTACATTTAAAAAAGATTTCTTTACATCCTATAGATCTGGTGATTATGGAACTGTAAAGATGGGCAATGATGGCTTGGTTAAAGTCATTGGCATTGGAGATGTGTATCTGGAGACGAATAATGGCACGAGATTGATTCTCAGAAATGTGAAATATATTCCTGACATTCGTTTGAACTTGATTTCTGCAAGTCAACTTGATGATGATGGGTATTGTAGCACTTTTAATGATGGTCAGTGGAAGCTTACTAAGGGTGCTATGGTTGTGGCTCGAGGTAAGAAGCTCTCTGCATTGTACATTATGCAGGCAAAGATCTTCAACGACCTTGTTAATGCGATGGAAGTAGGTGGTACAGTAGAACTATGGCACAAGAGGCTTGCTCACATGAGTGAGAAAGGATTAGCCGTACTGGGAAAGAAAAGTCTACTATCAGGGTTGAAAAGTACACATCTGAAAAGGTGCATTCATTGTTTGTCAGGGAAGCAGAACAGAGTTTCCTTCAGGAATTCCTCTCATTTGAGAAAGATAAAGATACTGGATTTGGTGCATTCAGATGTATGTGGGCCTATGAAGACGAAAACACTTAGTGACTCGAGCTATTTTGCAACCTTTATAGATGATCATTCAAGAAAATTATGGGTATATTTCTTGAAGACAAAAGATCAAGTGTTAGCTGTGTTCAAACAATTTCAAGCCCTAGTTGAGAGATAGACTGGAAAAAACTGAAGTGCATCCGTACAGATAACGGGGGAGAGTATTCTGGTCCTTTTGATGAGTATTGCAGACAACAGGGAATTCGGCATCAAAAGACTACTCAGAAAACTCCTCAGTTGAATGGCATAGCTGAAAGGATAAACAGAACTTTGGTTGAAAGAGTGAGATGTTTGCTTTCACAAGCAAATTTGTCAAGATCCTTTTGGGGTGAGGCGTTAAGCACAGTTGTTCATGTGTTGAATCTTACACCTTGTGTTCCTCTACAGTTCGATGTACCAGACCGAGTTTGGACAGGTAAAGATGTTTCCTACGATCATTTACGTGTATTTGGGTGTCTAGCATTTGTGCATATTCCCAAAGATAAAAGGTCCAAACTTAATGTGAAGACACGACAATGCATATTCCTTGGGTACGGTCAAGATGAGTTTGGATACAGATATTATGATCTAGTTGAGAAGAAAGTTTTGAGAAGCAGAGATGCCGTGTTCGTAGAAGAACAGACAATTCAAGATATTCAGAAAGCAAAGAAATCTATATCTCAGAATGATGATATTTTGATTGACATGGATATAGTTCCATTGAAGAATTTGCCAACTCAGGTTGATAATGATATTCAGCATAACCACCATGGTACAAGTAAGGTGGGTGTTCCCTTATAAGTTCAAGCAGATGTTCAGACTGATGAGCAGTTAACAGTGCCAGAGATTCCACTAGAGGTTCCATCCAGGAGGTCTACTAGAGACCGACATCCTTCCACTAGATATTTTGCAGAACAATATGTGTTATTGACTGACGGGGGAGAGCCCGAGTGTTTTGCAGAAGTTATGGAAGATGAACATAAGACAGACTGGGTTGAGGCCATGCAAGAAGAGATGCAGTCACTATACAATAACCACACCTTTGAGTTGGTGAAACTACCTAAAGGTGAAAGAGTTTTGAAGAACAAGTGGATTTACAAGGTGAAGCAAAGTGAGTTCACTTCATGGCCACGGTACAAGGCTAGATTGGTTGTCAAAGGTTTCGATCAGAGAAGAGGTATTGACTTTGATGAGATCTTCTCTCCAGTTGTAAAGATGTCATCAATTCGTACTATTCTTGGCCTAACAGCTACTCTTAACTTAGAAGTTGAGCAGATGGATGTGAAAACTGCCTTCTTTCATGGTGATTTGGAAGAAGAGATTTATATGGAGCAACCAGAGGGTTTCAGAGTAAAAGGTAAAGAGGATTACGTGTGCAAGCTGAAAAAAAGTCTATATGGACTAAAGCAAGCACCGAGACAGTGGTATAAGAAGTTTGAGTTTGTTATGGTAGAGCAAGGCTACAAGAAGACAACTTCTGATCACTGTGTATTTGTTCAAAAATTCGCTGATGATGATTTTATCATTTTACTGCTTTATGTGGATGACATGTTGATTGTTGGCAGGAATGCTTTAAGGATTGACAAACTGAAGAAGCAGTTGGATATGTCCTTTTCCATGAAAGACTTGGGACCAGCGAAGAAAATTCTTGGCATAAGAATCAGTCGTGACAGGAATGCTAAGAAGTTGTATTTGTCACAAGAGGAGTACATTGAGAAAGTGCTTCAGAGGTTTAATATGGACAATGCTAAAATGATTAGTTCTCCTATTGCTACCCACTTCAGATTGAGCACCGAGCAATGTCCTTCTACAGATGAAGAAAAGGAAGACATGGCAAGAGTTCCTTACGCCTCAGCAGTAGGAAGTTTGATGTATGCAATGGTTTGCACAAGACCAGATATAGCCCATGCAGTGGGTGTAGTTAGCCGATTCATGTTAAATCCAGAAATGGAGCATTGGAATGTAGTTAAGTGGATCATGAGGTATCTTCGAGGCACTTCCAGTGTGAGACTTGGTTTTGGAATTGGACAACCATTACTAGTTGGCTACACAGATGCAAACATGGCAGGAGATGTGGATACTCAAAAGTCTACTTCGGGTTATCTAATTACTTTTGCAGGTGGGGCTGTTGCTCGGCAATCAAGACTTCAAAAGTGTATTGCCCTTTCTACGATAGAGGCAGAACTAATTGCAGCAACAGAAGTTGCTAAAGAGTTGCTATGGACAAAGAAGTTCATGAGAGAACTTGGTTTCAAGCAAGAAATGTATGTGTTGTTTTGTGATAGTCAGAGTGCTATTCATCTTGCTAAGAATTTCAGTTTCCATGCAAGATCGAAGCATATTGATATTCGATACCATTGGATCAGAGATGTGTTGAATGATAAATTACTGAAACTTGAGAAAGTTCACACTGATGATAATAGTTCTGATATGTTGACAAAAGCACTACCAAGGCAGAAGATTGAAGATTGTTGTTTGATTGTCGGGATGGCGATTTCCTCCATATAATTGAAAAGGGGAGATTTGTTGGGTTTATTCCTTCTATGTGGAGGAAAGCCCAATGGGGGTCTTTAATAAGGCCCAAAGCCCATTAGGGTTTTAACTTATAACCCTAAGGAGAATTCTTTATGTTGTACGGATTAAAAGAAGAGAAAGAGAAGAAAGAGGCAGTTTTTCTCTTTCACGCCCAGGTTTCATCAAAGGTTAGATCCCGCTTCGTCTGTGGTCCGATCGAGCTGAAATTTGGAGGAGACGTTCACGACACAAGGGGCTATCATCTGAACAGTGAAGATCAGATTTTGAGCTCAGTAACAGTTGTTAGTATACGTGAACAGTAACCGCGGATTGTTAGTATTTTCTCTACGTTGTTTTTCCGTAGTATTTGCCAAGATTGATATCATCTTGAAGATCTGAGTTTTAGCCTCTAGTTGTGACTAGAGAAGATTTTGTGTACCCATTATTTGGTTTATAGTGGGGATTTGACTAGACTAGGTCCCCTGATTTTTTCTTCCTCACACCGGGAAAGTTTTCCACGTAAAAATTGCTTGTGTTGTTCTTGCTTGGTGTGATTGATTATTCTTCAGTACGTATAATTGTTGAGATTACACTCTATTTGCTTTCATCTAGAGAGAAGATTTATTCCGCTGTTTGTTTGACGATATTTCTCTCAACAGATGTATGGACAGCTCTAGAAAAAGCAAAAACCCCATAATCACAAGAAACGAGTGGAGCACCTTCAAAATGGTTGAGAAAAAGGAAAGGGTTCTACCTGCTGTTTACTCGTTTCCCAAACATTCTGTCAAGTGAGTTTCAAGCGTGAACACTAACAATGGTAAATATGCAATAAAAGTCAAAGGCAAGCAACTCAGCATTGAGGATGTTCCCGAGAAGACTCTATACATCATTGAAGAAAGCACTGTGAAGAGAACTGTAAAACCCTCTCAAAATCATGTTCATATCACTAACTTGCCTCCATCCCCTAAAGACAAAATCCTGAAGCATGCTCCAAAAGGTATCCGTAGCTCTCGGTTGCCACCATCTTCTGAGAAGAATAATTTGAGAAGCAATGGCACTGGGGTAAATGTCAACAATTCACCTCCATCCTCTTCTGTGTCCTTTGGGAGCCAAAGTTTGATGAATAAACGATTTGGAACTCACAGTGCTAGATCTTCCTTATCTTTTTTGTCATTATCATCAACGTCCTTGTTTCCACCTGAGCCTTCCAACAACAAAGAACATGGAACCAATATTCGTGGGAGTGAGGACCAAGTAGCAAATGCAAAGGTAAAATACAAGAGTGGGCCCAAGAGGGGTGGAAGAGTTAGCTCAGGAAATAAAGTCTTCCCAGCTCAAAAGGTGAAATTCTTTAGAGGAAAGATGGTTGAACTTCGGTCAGAAAACAGCACTCCTAGGAGACTCAAATTTAGGGGAGTAAGATTGCTTGGCGAGACCCAGAATACTAAAGACGATATGAGAAAGAGTAGCATTTGGAGGAAACAAATTAAAGGTCAGGTAAGAGACACTACACTCAAATCTGGGGAAGATTTTCAGAGGCGGTGCAGTTTGGGAGGTACAACCAGAAGAAGCTCTGGGAGTAAGCAAATTGATGAGATTGAGAATGGTACTGAAACCAAATCCCAGAAAGCTGTTCTCAGACATCAATTTGTGGAAGGAAAGAAAGATACCGAGAGTCTGTATAATAATGTGATTGAAGAGACTGCAAGTAAGCTCGTTGTGACCAGGAAGAGTAAGGTTAAGGCTTTGGTTGGTGTTTTTGGAACTGTTATATCTCTTCAGGATAACAGATCCTCAGGAAGAACTATCAAATGTTGAGTTATATACGGTATGCTATCCATACGATACATGTGCATTTTTCTATATATAGCAATAGGGGAAAAACATAACAGAGAAAGGACTATTCTGAAGATTGCATGGGGGTGAAGCACTAGATTTTGTGTGAAGCTACAAAGGCATAGATGAAGAGATTTAATAAGTTGAGAAAGGCATTTAAAAATAAAAAATAAAAAAAGCTTCCTTTTATCGCGTGCTGCTAGCCTGCTACGTACTGGCTTGCTGAAGAGTGATCTACTCATTTCTCTTTAATTAGTGGCGGAACCAGGATTGAAATTTATGGGTGTCGAACTTTAAAGGTGAAATGACAAGAAAAAAAGTTTCTTTCGTAATGTAAAAAATTGTCTTAGAGTTACAATGTTGAAAATTAAGGACTAAAAGTATTTAAAATATTAGAATATATGTACCGTACTATATACTACAACTGAAAAGATGACAATTGTATCCTACGATTTTACATCATACTCTAGTGGAAAACCATATACCAGTTGTTCTTTAACAACACCAATTTTTTCAACTTTCCTTCTCTTCTCGAGTCCATCAATGTAGACAAGCTTCATTTTTTACTTGCGTATTTTGCTTAGCAGCATTGATCAAGAAGAAATTGATTTCCCCAAGTCCCTCAGTAACAAATATCTTGATAGTTCATGGGGGAATTTCAGAAATTAAAACATCAATTGAGAGGTGCACTGTGCACAATTATGTCAAACCAGTTGATCACCTAAGCTATGTCCAAAGATGAGCTATCACATGCAATATGATAAAAAAAAAAATACCAACTCACCAAGAAAACTTCAAAAATTCACAGCAAAACAATATATTAGCAGAAAAATTGAAATTACAGACCCATCAACCAATAACCCAATAAAAATTACAAAAAAATCCATTTTACATAAAGCTCAAATAAAAAAACTCTAGTTGAATTCCCTATTGACATCCCCGCCCAAAAAAAAACTCTAGTTAAAAAAATTCTATTGACATCCTTGCCCAATAGAAAACTTTAGTTAGCCTAATCTGATGGGTATTGGGCCTAGGCCAAGTACTGATAAAAAAAAAATACATTTAAAAGTGTGTTTTAGGCCGACGAATGGGTATCGACCGCCCTGGGTCGATACCCTCTCCTTCCGCCACTGTCTTTAATACTCTTCTCCTCCTGTTATCTGAGTTTTATTTTACCTTGGCTATATATTATTGGCATTGCAGATTTGCTGTGTTATGTTTGCAAAATAGTTCCCCGAGCAATCTGTTCTATTCCTTCTAACCCTTTATGCGTGGAATGAGATTCGTTATATCCCGGCAAAGTTTGTTCTACCCACTTATCCCTGCATCTATTTTGGATACATTTCAAATTCGATTCTTTTCCAGTTTGGAACCTTTTCCTATATTAGCCACATGTAATTCTCGTCTGCAGCCACCTTACCGCATAATAATGGCTCAATTGCAGTTGCAAATTGAAAGCTTCCGGTCCCATATACATAGTATGCAATATTCCCAAAAAAGCTAAAAGAAGGCAAAACTGTGCGTTTTGATTAGTTGCGCAGGTCTTCTATTCCCTTTCACGCAGAAGACCCATTTTCAGCAGTTTTTCTTCGCCGACTCCACAGCTTGATATTTTCCTTACAGATTTCAATCTCTTCACCCATTTTTCGCCTAAAATCCCGTTCTTTTCAAATCTAGCAAACCCTAGTCGAGCTTTAAGATGTATCCTTGCTTTTATTTTGGAGAATCGCTGCTTAGGTCGCGCTTTCTCTCCCTTTTTCGAAGCTCTCTCTCTCTAGCCTTTGGAGACACGATTCGCAGGGGCTAGATAACATTGGAAAGCTAATCTTCGAAGGCTAAGCGTTTCTTTTGCGTTTTCGTCAACGCATTTGGGTGAATTTTCTTCAAATCTCTACCTAGATTCGAAATTTCTAGATTATTTTTAGGTTGTTGTAGGGTAATAATAGGTAGATTTGGAGAGATTTTGTGGATGGTAGGAATAGCATATTCTTTTAAAGTTAATGGAGTTCAAATTATGGAAGCAATCTTTAGAGGAACTTTAAGCTTCGGGTTAAGCGTTTGAGGTAAGTTGTCTTTCCATGAGATTTTTATGAAATTTTTATGTTGTGAAAAATAAGTGCACAATTGTTAAATATTTTATTTTACAAATCAAAACTTGTTTGGATGAGTTATTGTGAATTCTTGGATTTCGGAAATGTTGGATTTTAAACGTGCACTGGATTTTAAACGATTTTGATGCGTTAGGGGAACTGAATGAATTTTGGTAAAAATGAGATTTCACGAACTCTTTTAAAATGGTTGGCCTATTTTGTGAAATTTGTGTTGTGAGCTTACTATCAAACTATCCCTGTGTTTGTGACTATTGGGGTCTTCGTGACCATTGGGGTCTGTATAACCATTAATAATTTCACTATATTGCTTGGCCTGAGATATTTTGTTATAAGTTATGTTTTCAGTTTGGTATTGTTTACTACATTTTCTTAATCTTGGTTATGTTTATTAAACCGTCATTTTCCTCTATCCTTATTGATTGCTACTTACTGAGCTAGTTGTAACTCATGACTTACTTCCTCTTTTTCAGATTTAGCAGTTGGTGGTAGCTAGTAGTAGGAGATCTCAAGTGGTAGTTTTGAGAAGGTTGCGAGTTGCAGGGTCATTGAATAAAGAGTTCTCTAGAGATTTTGGTAGTGATTGCGTCAATTTGGAGACTTTAGTAATTTTACTTCATTTGAGCAAAAACTGTTTATTTAGATCCTTTGTTAATTGTGAGATTTGAGGATTTTGAGAGTAATGCTCTAACTAGACTTTTGAATTTCATATTTTCATATGTTATATATATATATATAAAACGATGCCATCTAATGGAAACAAGCGTTCGGACACTGTGTAACTGTCTAAAGGAATCATAAAATGACCAAGTTTTAGGAAACAAACATGCGTATGCTAGTATAACCGTCTGTAAAAAAAAAAAAAAAAATCCTTAAAAAATAATTTTTTAACATGTGTATATATCCTAAAGAAAATGACAACATATAATTAAACAACGTCTGCATGCAAATAGAAGTTGTCCTAACATCTAATCAAATGACCTATATTTAGGTAATATATGTGCGCCCGCTAAGATAACAGTCCGAAAAAATAATACTCCTAAAAATTAAATTTTTAACATGTTCATATATCATAAACAAAACGACAGCGTCGTATAACGGATCAATGTCCGCACATACTAATATGCCTTCCGAAGGGCTAATAAAACGACCTAGTTTAAGGAACAAACGTGCATACGCTAGCATAACCGTCCGCAACAAAAACACTCTCAAAAAATAAATTTTTAACATGTGTATATATCATAAACAAAACAATAGCGTATGATTGAACAACGTTAGCATGTAAATAGAAGCCGTTCGCACGTCTAACAAAACGACATTGTTCAAAACATATAAGCACAAGTATATACTTTGAACTAAACAACGACGTATAAAGCCAACGCCGTTTGCAAGTCACACTCAAGATGTCCGCACGGCCGTTTTAAAACGGCAACATTAACAAAAAAAAACTAACTGTAGAAAATTTAAAACAATCTATCTGGACGACTACAACCGTCCGGACGTGTCATGGGAAAGAAGACCTAGTCGACTCAGCCATGGCCGACCTTTTCTCCACCTCCAAAACTACCCCAAAGCAACACCAGACATTGTAAAATTATAACCTAAACAATCCTACAACATAGGCAATCCATATCAATACAAAGACCGGTCATCAAACAACTGTGTTAATCGGAAATCAAATATGAATTTTTCTACGTAAATAATGTCAAAAACACGATTTTTAAACAAAAAAATGAAATAAAAACATGAGAAACATACCTGGATAGAAAGAACTCCACGAAATAGGACTAGAGCAAGATTTTGGACGAAAAACGTGAATGCACCCCTGTGAGAAAGGAGAGAAAATGTAAAACGTCGACCAGTGTAAAATGCCATTCAAATGGCTTCTGTTCGTCTGTAAAATCCATTTGCACTGTTCGGACGGCCTTTTACCGTGCGGACGGTCAGGTTTTTCACATGGACCAATCAAATTCCCAATCATTAAATTGTAAATCGTGAGCCATTAGGAAAATCTTCTGGAAATGATAGCATTTAGGTAGTATGAGTCAATGCGGATAGCTATGGGCGGGCAGATGTCTGGAACGTGCAACGTGGAGTACCACCATTCCCTGAAATTGTAGTCATACGCGTCCGGATGGCAAAGGATCGTGTGGATGCGAACATCTTTTCTCCATGATCGTCTAAAATAAATGTGTGTGCGCAGACTGTCCCAGCCGTTTGGACGTTATTGTCAGACCGTACAGACGATATTGTAGTTTTTGTGACGATTTGACTTGCATCACTTATGGGTGACAACCTGCTTTTAGTGGACTTTTGGGACTCTAAAGAGGAATATTACAGCTAACATGCTTTTAATGCGTCTTGAAAATTTTAGAAAGAGGCGTCCCCGAGGATCGGGTGAGAAATTACGATGCTCAAAGTTAGAATGAGTAAAGAGAGGTAAGGGGCCAAAATATTTTTTAAAAATGATGGCCTATCTTGTCAATCATTTTTCCAAGTATTTATACTATTTTTGTATGGGAGCAATGAATTTTGTATTTTTTTCAAAATAAATGTTAATTTAAAAATATGAAAATTTCAATTACGGATAATTTGAAAATTAAGGGGAACACGTGATATTGGCAATTGGTTAATAGGTATCTGCCTTAGCCGTTTAGAACAAATTTACTCTAGAGACCCATTTGAAATTGAACAATACTCCAACAATTAGTAGACTAATTAAGCCTCTTAAAAATTCTCTATTTTTTTTTTTTTGGAAAACTTAATTTTTACCACCTTTTACGTTTTTAGTCCTTAGATTGTAAATTTCAAAATTTGGGTCTTTAAATTTGTTATTTTTGGCAAAAAAAATCCTTCCATCAAAATTTCATGCAGCCCCTATCACATCAACTAGATGTACACGTGCCATAACTATTAGTACATGTCATTCTCAGCTCAACTGCAGAGGAGAGGGAATGAGTACGGGTTTGCGTGATTACAGAGTTCATATATACAAATTACATGTGAGGAGCACAGTGGTCTGGGCTGGATTTCGGCCTACCGCCTTCTGAGCGAGGCCGGTGACTCCAGTTTGTGAGGAGGTAGTAATTTGTCATTGCCTCGCTGATGATTTTCTAAAACTACTTCTATGGCTGCCACGCACAACATGTTAATGGCTACAGATGTGTTGTTCCTCTCTTGAGAGAGAGTAACGTCAAAAGGGTTACAAAAAAAATAGGAGTAATGTCAAAAGAAATTGAACCCCTACCAAAAGGAATACTAATTATAATAAGAAAGTGTAAAAAAATGGTTTAGTTTGTATGTGGGCCTTGGGCCAATTTAGTTACTGTAAGGTGCTATATGTCTATATATTTTGTTGTTGATGTAGTATTGTCGTTAAGAAAAAAAAGAGAATCGAAAAGAATTCTTTGGTTAAAAATAAAAAATTTGAAGGCCGAAATTTTGAAAATTGAAAGCTAAAAACTGAAAAGTAAAAGGTGGTAAAACTTAGAGATTAAACTGCTAATTTCTTTTATTTTTTTTATTTAAAGCCGAAGAACACAACGCCTAGGCCCCTCCTAACTTGGGGACTTGTTTAAACTGCACGAAATGAATCTCAGCCGTAACAATTTCAGCGATAGGCTTCATGTGCATCTTGGAAGTTTATCTCATATCTCCAAACTAGATTTGAGCTCTAACGCTCTAATTGGTGAGATACCAGCAGAAATTAGCAAAATGCAGAGCTTGGAGGAGCTGAATCTCTCCGACAATCGTCTCTCCGGTTTCATCCCCACGGAATTTGAAAAAATGCGTTGGTTGTTGTACGTTGACATATCCTACAATGAGTTGTGGGTCCCATTCCCAATTGCAGCGGATTTCTAAATGCTTCGGTAGAAGCATTGAGGGGGAACGAGGGATTGTGTGGTGATGTTGAAGGACTGCGACCTTGTAAAAGTATCTCGAAAAGAGATCACAAAGTTGTGTTTGTCTTTGTTTTTCCTCTTTTAGGCGCTCTGTTTTTTGTATTTGCTTTCTTTAAAAAAATTCTCAATATCCAAAGAAGAAAGAAAAATCCAGAATCAGAGGAAAGCCACATGCATGGAGAACTTAATATTTCGGCATTGACTTTTGACGGAAGAAAAATCTGTAAAGAAATCTTAGAGGCAACTGAGGTTTTTGATTCCAGATATTGCATTGGGAAGGGAGGATATGGAAGTGTCTACAAAGCAGAGCTGTCCTCAGGTGATAGTTGCTGTGAAGAAATTCCATGCACGACATGATGATGGAGAGATAAGATTACAAAAAGAATTCTTGAGTGAGATAAGGACATTAACAGATACACGACATTGAAATATTATTAAACTCTGTGGTTTCTGTTCGCATGCACGATATTCCTTTTTGGTTTATGAGTACCTGGAAAGGGGTAGCTTGGCCATAATCTTAGGGATTGAAGATGCTGTCAAGTGCTGGACTGGAGGAAGAGGCTGAATATTATTAAAGGTGTGACTTATGCTCTCCGCCAAATATTTATCGAGACAAAAAAGCGGTAATATCTTGTTGGATTCTCAATATGAGGCTCATATTTCGGACTTTGGCACTGCTAAGCTTTTGAAGCTAGACTCCTCTAATTGGACTACTCTTGCAGGCACCTACGGATATATAGCCCTAGATAACTTACTTCATTATTCTCTTAGTTAAAGATTAACATAGAACTCGTGCATATATAATGGTTGATTCTTGTTTTCTTTCTGTTTTTTACTTTTTTTTAATAGAGCTTGCCTGTACAATGAAGGAACTGAGAAATGTGATGTGTATAGCTTTGGGATGTTGACATTAGAAATCATGAGGGGAAAGCATTCAGGTGTGACATTAGAAATCATGAGGGGAAAGCATTCAGGTGATCTCATCTCCTCGTTAGCGTCTCCATCTGTCAAGGAAAATGTACAGCTAAAAGATCATGTGTTGGACCAATGCCTTCCATTTCCAGAGACTCCAGTTGATCAAGACCAACTTAATATAGTTGTGAATCTTGCAATTGAATGCTTAAATGTCTCTCCACAATTGAGGCCAACTATGTCCATGATTTCTCAGGTCTTATCAGCCCGAACTGCACATTCTAAATGTGATCTTTTCATGAAGTTGCCTACGAAAGTCATGTAGGTGTCGACTAGCAAGTTGGTTTAAGTTATTAATTACTAGAGTCATGATTTCTTGTCTTCGACAGTCCTATTAACTTCAGTCATTAATATTAAATTTCTACGCGAGTCTTTTCTAGGGTCAGTTGTAATGAGGTGCTCTGCCATTATAGCAAGTCAAATGTTGTACCTCCCAAATCTCTCTTGCTTTGGAAAGACAGAAGAAGAAATCAGTTCAAATCCTATATATGATCCTGCAGCTAATAGCTTGCGCTACGTGACAATGCTAGGCTGCTAGCTAGGTTTCGTAGAATTACTAGACTTAGATCAGAAGTCATTGGCCGAGTAGAAAATGAACTTTTACTGTAAATTAGTATGGCTTCGCCGTAAAAAGCAATTAATAACGATTGTTTCATCCCTTCAAAGCAAAAGTTTTATTTCCAGCCACCTGGGATATCAGAGACTTGTGCTCCAACCATCCGGCGTAGGTAGCTACGTACGAAGACACTTAGGGCGGTTAATTTTTTTTTCTCTTTCGGATAAAAAAAATATTGTAGGATCAACACTATAGAATTGTATACAACAGAAAAATAACACTTAGTACGGTTAAACTAATTTGATTTGTACTCCATTAACACTGAGCTAAGTGGGTTATCGGCGAGGGCTTAAAAGTACGTAGTTCTCACTTGACAATGGCAAGTCAAAGCCCACGGCTGACGTACGGAAGGGACACCGGTGTGATCCACAGAAACGGATATGGGCTCTTAACCAAAAATAGAAAATGGGGTTGGGCTGGCACTGAGAATAAGAAGGTCGTTGTCCAATCAAAAGTGCCTCCTTGCCATCCAACAGGAATCAAATGGAGAAACTACAAAGGCCCACGCTCCATGGAAAATACAGAGGCCCATTACCGACGACCATACAACTCTATTTTATGTATCTATTTTTTGAACGTTGGTCGAACGCGAAGAAGACTTTGGACAGACCATAGACTCTAACTCTTGAACAAATGTGTATACAAAAATACAACTCGATCAAGACATATTTTGACACGGAATTATGCCAATACAAAATGCACTAACAAACTCCTCCTTTGGCAATTCCGTGACAAAACCCACATATATAAAATAAACAAAACATAAATCTTTGCTAATCACCAAGCAATGATCTATTTACATGAATATCAACCCTATGACCTAAAAGACATGTTCAAGAGTCTTTGAATCTGTTACTTGACAAACACAATCTCAAAGACCAAGTGAAAAATAGAGAGAACAAACATATATATATAATTGAAGTTGCAAATGAAGTACAGAAACAAAACATTAGCTCCCCCTTAATCTATTCTCTCCCTTAGCCAGTTATTATTAGCTCCCCCTTAATCTATTCTCCCCCTTTTTGTCACGAATGGACAAAGGGAAACAAAATGCCAAAAATCAGCACAAAATTCATGGAACTAAGAAACATAACTAAAATTCTCAAGAGCAAGGAAAATCAATACAAGCTCATTGTATGATCATGAAAAATAATATTCATTGATTGTATGCCACACGTCTCTAAACGGTTTTAACATCAATAATTAAAAAATGAGAACTGCATACGTGTGTGAAATACGAAACACAACCAGAGAGGCTTAAGACCTTAATTTTGTGAAGGAGGTCAAAGCTATCCAAATGAAACCATGAGTGAAAAGAGAGACATATCACACCAGATGAAAGTCAAACCCAATGCCACTAGGACCTGAGTATGCAACTTTGTTACTTGTTTTTCTCCCCCTAAATATGTTGCATCTTTTGCTTTTACTTTTGCTTTTCCTTCTTTTCTTTTCTAGAATAGTAACAACTTCTTTTGAAGTAGAGATAATCTTTTGGAGCCTATGACTCTGAGAGGGACAATGAATAAGGTCAGCTAGTCAAAGGTCAATTCAATCTGATGAACATGATCTCTTTCACTTGTGGTTGCAGACCCAAAACTCACACATGCGGTCAAGCCTCATCTAACCATATTCAGTGTGCACTGTGATTGGGTATAGCAAAAATACATTTGAAAATCATGTCAGCTAATACCAAAAAGAGACAATAGGCATGACTCTCAAATCATATTATAATCCAGACATAAATTGAGAAAGTATGTAAAAGATCATACTCGAAGATCTCAAGTATGTCAATCAGGCCAATTACCAAATGTGCTGACAAAAGGCACACAACAATCATCAATTTTTTTTTATTATAAAAAAAAAAATAAGAAGGAAATAAAAAAAACATGAACTCACAAGATAAGCAAACACACAAGAACAAATTAAAAAACAAAAATGAAATATAAATGCAACCTAAGCTAATGCAAGCAAGAACAAAAAATACTCAGGAGTAGAACATGTACCAATAGCCTTCATGTTGGCTAATAGGTTTTCATCCTTTTTCACCCAAATCTTCTTGACAATGTTGATTGTTTGGTCAAATTCTCCAACTTTGCATTATAATCATGGTGTGCTTAGTGAGAACCTTGATTTGGTTTTCAAGATTCATATGCTCAGTGCTGCAGAAAGGGTTACTATGTGTGTGCTCTTGTGCTCTCAATTTAAAACAATTAGGTCTGATGTGACCTATTTTTTTCCACAAAAATGACAAGTAGGAACAAATCGATGTGAAGTGTGTGTTTTAGGTGGAATAATATGAGAATGAGTATTCATGGACGGAGAGTTAGTCTTTTTACCTTCACTCACCTTTCTCTGAGGAGCTTTAATTTCTGCTTGTTTGACTGGCAATGATGCCGGAACGAAGACAGTATTTGAAGTTGATGCACCACTCGACTCGTTGTATCCCAAACCTTTCTTATTTCCAGGTGTTGCTCCCAGGCTTAACATATGGTCAAGCTTTTTAGACCCACTAGAGAATTGCTGAAGTTGAGCATTAGATTTCTCTAGTTTGCACTCTAAGTCTTTGACTTCAGCTTCAAGGGCCAAGTTCTTCAGTTTCAAGTCATTAGACAACTTGATGTATTCTTCAAGCTTGATAGTGAGGTTATCCTTTCAAATTGAGTCTCATAAAGTTTCTCTAGGGTCCTTTTATTTACCTTGTGCAGTTTCAGGCTTTCCCTAAAGAGTTTGTCATACACCTCTTGCAAGCTTTCTTCAGCATCAGATTCATCCTCCGATGTCTCTGTTTCAGAGTTAATATCCTGCAAATCACAATTATCAGTACTAGACATAAAAGCCATAAAATTTACCTGTTCTTCTTCATCACTGCTGGAATTTGATTCGTCGTCACTCAGTGAAGCATTCATAGCTTTTCCTTTCGACTTGAGATATGTTGGGCACTCTGATCTGACATGACCAAATCCTTGACACTCAAAACAAGTCAATTTTTTATTCTTGGACTCATGAGCAATGTGCTTATCTCTCTTCTCCTTTCTGAACCCACTGGAGCTACCATGATTCTTTTCAGCACTTTTATTAAATCTTCTTTGATCATCCTTTGATCTCAAAAACTTTCTGAATTTTTTGATTAGAACACTGAAGTTCTCATCATCTAGAGATTCATCTGACTCTAGACTTCTTCTTTACTAAGAATCTTCAAAGGTCTGAATAGAATCTTGTATAACTTCTCTCTAGGTTGCTTGAGTTGTCTTAATAGTCATAGGAGTTTTTTGAACGAAGTCTTAGTACCTTCATGAGTAGTCTCTAAAATCTCCCAAGCTTCCTTAGAAGTTTCACACATGGAAATTCGTTTAAACTCATCAGCAGACACAGCTATAAAAATAGAAGTGTAAACCTTTGCTATTCCAGTTACATTCACTGATCTCATTAATAGTCCAGTTACCAATATCTTTAAGTGTTTTAACACCTTCAACCTCAGATATAGGAGCAGACCACCCTTTGACACAAGATCTCCAGGCACGTTCATCAAGAGATTTCAAAAAGGATTTCATGCGAACTTTCCAGTACGCATAATTGCTTCCATCAAAATATAGAGGCACAAACAAAGGCTGACTTTGATTCATCTAGACCTAAGGGTCAAGGACTGAGTTTAGGCTCTGATACCAATTGAAAAATCCGGTTTAGACCCTAATAACACTTAGAAGGGGTGAATACGTGTTTTCCCTCTAATTAACAAATCAATAACAATTTTAAAACATGTTCTAAAATTGTTCAGCCTAGATATGCATAATAATCAACTCAATCAACAAATAAGCAGCGAAAATTAAAACAAACTTCAATCACACAAAGAGACAAGGATTTGGTGACGAAGTGGAAAACCTTTGAAATATCATTCAAAGGAAAAACCACTCCGGGCTAGCAGCCACCTAGAATCCACTAAGAAGAAAACCTTACAAACAGTGATTCAGACACGGGCAACCCCAGTTGCTTGACTCTGACAACCCTGATGTAATAATCTAAGCCTTCCTGCTTAGACCCGCTCCGTGCGGCATTCCCCTCAGACCTTTGAGGATCTTCTTATGGATTCTTCACGAACAAACCTTGTTCTTCAACTGGCCTTCAACACAATGAAGGGACAAAGCAGTATAAAGGAAGAGTAGAGAGAAATTCAATATCTTGAAGCACTAGTTTTTCTAGGGTTTTTCTCTCAAGGAAGGGGGCACAAAAACACTCTAAGGATGCATATATATTTCTAGTCGGCCTCTCACGAACCCTAGTAGGTTTCAAAATTCATTCATAAGGAAATCCCAAAAATCTAGCAATTTTTGAAATTCGCCGGAAGTCGCTCGAGCGTAGGTCGAGTGCTTGTCGAACGTGATGTCTCTGTATGAATAATCCTTAAGGATGCTCGAGCGCCGGTCGAGCATTAGTCGAACGTGATGTCTCTGTATGAAAAAATTCTTAAGGACGTTCGAGCGTGAGTCGAGCATTACTCGAGCGTGATGTCTCTGTATGAAAATATCAGGGACGCTCGAGCGTTTGTTGAACGCTGGTCGAATGTGAAGAAGATTTTGGACAGACCATAGACTCTAACTCTTGAACAAATGTGTATACCAAAAATACAATTCGATCAAGACATATTTTGACACGGAATTATGCCAATACAAAATGCACTAACAATCTTCATGGACTTCCGTTCCCAACAGTCCTACCAATTCTTCTGCTAATCCAAACCGAACTTCAAGCCCATGCACTTGGTTTGGTATTTCTTGCAACCCAGCTAGAAGTGTCATCAAAATCAACCTTACCAGTTGTGGACTACAAGGTACGCTTCATGGATTTTCCTTTTCCTCTTTCCCAAATCTTGGACACGTTGATCTTAGCAATAACACTATCTTTGGTACCATTCCACCTTAGATTAGCTACCTGTCCAGACTCATCTACCTCGATCTGTCCACTAATCAGTTGTCAGGGCAAATCCCACCAGAAATAGGTTTTGAAGGTTCTCTTCCTGCTTCTTTGAGCAATTTGAGCAACCTAGCTTATTTGTATCTCAACAAAAATGAACTTTCCGGTTTCCTTCCTCCAGAAATGGGAAATCTCTTCAATTTGGCCATTTCTATTAACCGCCTGATAGGTCCAATCCCTCCATCTTTGGGAAACCTAACAAAACTTACCACGTTATATTTATTCAACAATTCACTTTCCGGTCTCATTCATCTAGAAATGGGAAATCTCTTCAATTTGTTTCATTTGGAAATTTCTACCAACCGCCTGACAGGTCCAATCCCTCCATCTTTGGGAACCTAACAAAACTTACCAGGTTATATTTATTCAAGAATTCACTTTCCGGTCTCATTCCTCCAGAAATGGGAAATCTCTTCAAGTTGTTTGATTTGGCCATTTCTAGTAACTGTCTGACAGGTCTAATCCCTCCATCTTTGGGGAACCTAACAAAACTTACCAAGTTATATTTATTCAACAATTCACTTTCTGGTCTCATTCCCCTAGAAATGGGAAATCTCTTCAATTTGCTTGATTTGGAAATTGCTATAAACCGCCTGACAGGTCCAATCCCTCCATCTTTGGGGAGCATAACAAAACTTATCACGTTATGTTTATTCAACAATTCACTTTCTGGTCTCATTCCTCTAGAAATGGGAAATCTCTTCAATTTGCTTGATTTGGAAATTTCTAGTAACCGCCTAACAGGTCCAATCCCTCCATCTTTGGGGAACATAACAAAACTTACCACGTTATATTTATTCAACAATTCACTTTCTGGTCTCATTCCTCCAGAAATGGGAAATCTCTTCAATTTGTTGATTTGGAAATTTCTAGTAACTGCCTGATAGGTCCAATCCCTCCATCTTTGGGGAACCTAACAAAACTTACCACGTTATATTTATTCAACAATTCACTTTCTGGTCTCATTCCTCCAGAAATGGGAAATCTCTTCAATTTGCTTGATTTGGGAATTTCTAGTAACCGCCTGACAGGTCCAATCCCTCCATCTTTGGGGAACCTAACAAAATTTACCGGTTTATATTTATTCCACAATTCACTTTCCGGTCTCATTCCTCCAGAAATAGGAAATTTGAAATCACTTTCCCAGTTAACCCTCCAACTTAACAATCTTAATGGTTCGATTCCCGCATCATTGGGTGAGCTGGGAAATCTTACTCTTCTTTCCCTTGATTCAAATAACCTTTCTGGCACCATCCCCGAAGAGATAGGGAACTTAGAGTCCATCAACAATCTAGTGTTGAGCAGAAACCAACTCCATGGTTCTGTTCCAGCTTCGTTTGCTAATTTGAGCAACTTGGAAATTTTATATCTTCGTGACAACCAACTTTCTGGTTCCATTCCTCAAGGACTTAGAAATCTCATGAACTTGGTTGTGCTAGAATTGGACAAAAACCATTTCACTGGCTTCTTGCCTGAAAACATTTGCCAAGGCAGATCACTTCAAGTCATTGTTGCCTCCGACAACCATTTCATAAGTAGGGTTCCCAAAAGCTTAAAAAATTGCACCAGCTTAGTCAGAGTCCGTTTGGGAGGCAACCGATTTGTTGGAAATATATCCGACGCCTTTGGTTTCTACCCAAACTTGGAATCCATACATCTAAGGGACAATAAATTCTATGGCGGAATCTCAAAAAATTGGGGACATTGTCCCCAGTTAAAAGACCTAGAACTCCGTGGGAATGACATCACTGGTAGTATACCACCGGAGATTGGAATGTGCTCTCAACTACATGTGCTTGATCTTTCTTTGAATAGTATAGTTGGGCAAATTCCAAAAGAATTCGAAAGGCTGACTTCTCTAGTGAAGTTGATGTTGAATGGCAATCAACTATCTGGTGCTGTGCCTTTAGAATTCGGCTCACTGACTAATCTTGAATACCTTGACCTATCGACAAATAAATTGTGGAAGTCAATTCCGACTACCCTAATTGGGGACTTGTTTCGAGTGCACTACTTGAATCTCAGCCATAACAATTTCAGCGATAGGCTTCCTGTGCATCTTGGGAGCTTATCTCATCTCTCCAATCTAGATTTGAGCTTTAACTCTCTAATTGGCGAGATACCAGCAGAATTAGCAAAATGCAGAGCTTGGAGTTCCTGAATCTCTCCCACAATCAATCTCTCCGGTGTCATCCCGACAGACTTTGAAAAGATGCACTGGTTGTCGTACGTCGACATATCCTACAATGAGTTGCTGGGTCCCATTCCCAATGGCAGTGCATTTGTAGATGCTCCTATAGAAGCATTGAAGGGCAATAAGGGATTGTATGGCAACGTTGCAGGATTGCAACCTTGTAAAAATATCTCGAAAAGAGATCACAAACTCTTGTTTGTTATTATTTTTCCACTTTTGGGAGCGCTGTTTTTTCTATTTGCTTTCTTTCAAATTTTTCTCCGAATGCAAAGAAGAGAGAAAGATCCAGAATCAGAGGAAAGCGACATGGATGGAGCACTTATTTCAATGTCAAATTTTGACGGAAAAAGAATGTATAAAGAAGTCATAAAGGCAACAGAGGCCTTTGATGCCAGATATTGTATTGGGTAGGGAGGATATGGAAGTGTCTACAAAGCAGAGCTGCCCTCAGGTGATATAGTTGCTGTGAAGAAACTCCACGCACGACATGAGGGAGAGATAAGATTGCAAAAAGAATTCTTAAGTGAGATAAGGACATTAACAGAAACACGACATCGAAATATTATTAAACTTTATGGTTTCTGTTCGCACGTACAACATTCCTTTTTGGTTTATGAGTACGTCGAACGGGGTAGCTTGGCCACAATCTTAGGGAATAAAGATGCTGCTGAAGTGCTAGACTGGAGGAAGAGACTGAATATTATTAAAGGTGTGGCTTATGCTTTGTCCTATATGCACCATGACTACTCTCTGCTGATTATTCATCGAGACATAAAAAGCGGCAACGTCCTATTGGATTCTCGATACAAGGCTTATATTTCGGACTTCGGCACTGCTAAGCTTTTGAATCTAGACTCTTCCAATTGGACTACTCTTGCAGGCACCTATGGATATATAGCCCCAGGTAAATTTATTTCATTATTATCTTAGTTTAAGATTAACATAGAACCCGAGCATATATAATGGTTTATTCTTTTTTGTTTTTGTTTTTACTTTTTCTTGGCAGAGCTTGCTTATACAATGAAGGCAACTGAGAAATGTGATGTGTATAGCTTTGGGGTGTTGACATTAGAAATCACGACAGGAAAGCATCCGGGTGATCTCATATCCTCATTATCATCTTCATCTACCAAGGAAAACGTACAGCTAAAAGATATGTTAGATCAACGCCTTCCATTTCCAGAGACTCCAATTGAGGACCAACTTAAAACAGTTGTGAATCTCGCAATTGAATGCATAAATGTCTCTCCACAATTGAGGCCAACTATGTACGTGATTTCTCAAGTCTTATCAACCCAAATAGTTCATTCCTAGTCCGATCTTTTCAAGAAGTTGCCTACAAAGTCATGTGCCAGAATTGTGTCGACTAGCAATTAGTTGCTTCAAGTTATTAATGATGAGAGTCATTTCATTTTTTCAACCCTCCTACTAACTTCAGTCCTTAATATTAAATTTCTATGCCAGTCTTTTCAAGTGTTAGTTATAATAAGGTGCTCCTTTATGGAAAGCAGTAGCGGAACCAGGACCTGAGTTGAGGGAGGGCAAACTCTTAAGACAAAATGACCAAAAATAAAATTCCTATGTAATGCAAAAAGTGTCTTAGAGTAAAAAAAAGTTTCTACGTTAGGAGTATTAGATGACTCCACGCAAGCTAAGTTTTTTTTAATAAAAAACATATCTATTATCTGAACAAAACTAAAGTTCTTCAACCAATTCACTAATCAAAATTAAGAACAATAACCTTCAACAAATCACAATTGACTATGTGTGAATAAACAATTTCAAAATCCAATTCAGCATAGATTTGATTCAACAGAAATTTGTAGCTTAAGTTCACAAAGTGTCTTCATAGCTTTGACATGGGCAGTCAATTGATGAACATAGCATTTAGGATGAAATCTACTTAATATACACAGCATCAGCACCTATAAGTAAAAATGTTTAGAAATATAGAATCGACTCAATTTTCAAGAAAATTTAGAACTCAAAGACTCAACTTCCTCTGTAACGCCCCTTTCTTTTTTCTCACCTGTTTGACATATACAAAAATTAGTGTAATATGCTAATTGGAGTTTTCTAGTCTAAATTATTTTTTTATTAAGCTTACATGATATTTTTTTTAACATACTTGCTTGCATATATTTAATTCTCTTAATTTTCAATTAGGTGTTTGTATTTGTTTTCATATTATTTCTTATTGAACTTAATAATTGCTATTAATTCATTACTACTTACATTAGGGAATTTAATTCTACTAAAAGTCTTTCCAATGATATCTACCTTTAATTTTATTTCTTACTTTAATGTTCTTACTATTTAGCATGTTTAATGATCATTGCTTAACATTTAATTTTTTTTCAGCTTATAGCTGATTATAAGTTACTATTATGATCTTGAATATTTTTCTTTCATCATTATATTACATCATATCCTAGTCCAATTAATATTCCTTAACTTGTATTAAATTTTTAGCACACTCCATGACTTGGCCGAATGGGGCATGCATGTGGTTTAATGATACCTTTTTCTTTTTGTTCTCTCTCTCTTTTTCTTTCCCCCTTCAGCCGACTACTCTATGCTCTCCTATTGGCCCTTATTTTGTCTTATATGCATGCATTTATACGTTGGAGCTTAAGGGCAGTTCAGTGGCTTCATTGTATAGGCAAAAAGGATTTTGGCAATCACAATGATTGCTTAGGTATGTGTTAAGTTAACACTTGTCATTAACTGCCCTCATTGCCAACCTTTATACTCATTCATTCGGCTAACTTCTCTTAGTAAACTATAAGCTTTATGATTGCCTATTTAGAGTAGGGTGTGAAGTTTGAGAAGACTTGAGGGTTAACCATAGTTCACTTAGTCTTTTTCAACTTCAAACCGATCGGCTATAGCATTATTCCCTTGGTTTTGTTGAAAAGTGAGAGGGATAAAGACATAAGGAGAGAAATACCATCTGACCGAAGGAGAAAGGAAATGAGAGACCAAAGGAAAAAGAGGAGAAACCAAGAGAAAAAGAAAAAGACCGAAGGAGAGAAAGAGAAGGCAGCCGGAGGAAAAGAAGAGGAGAAAAGAAGAGAAAAGGGAGAGAGAGGTAGTTTCGGCCTGCACCCTTTTTGTCCCCTTCAGCTTTTGTCTTCTCTTTCCCTAACCTAGTGTCATGCTTTTTAGGTGTTTTTATCCAAGGGAAATCAGTACAACCGAAGCAAAGGTAATGGTGATGTAGTTTCATTTCTAAATTGGGGTTTTGTGAAGTTTGGTTGTGAATGGTGATGGGAAAATGATTTTAAGGGCCACGAGTTGGATTAGATTATAGTGTTGGGAGTCTTTTTGTGGAATAGATGCATGCATGTGGTTGGATGATGAAAAAATGGGAAGGAAGAAAGTTAGTTGGCCGAATAGCTGTTCTTTGCATTTTTTTTTTTTTTAAAATCGTGTTTGCTTTGATGTTTAAGTAAAGTTAAATATTTTGCATGTAGGTAATGCGGATAGATTTGTGTTATTTGAATTCTTTTTTCAAGATATGAGCATTCCACAAACACCTAGTGCAGGTGGCATAGGACAGTCCCAAAGGAGAGGAGGGACGCACAACCCTGACTCTAGGGGTTAAACAGAGCGCAGTATGGACACCTCTACCGAACCGAGAAACGGATGCATCATTTCTGCATTGCATTGCTCATACATCATTATTCTATTTATTATAAGTATTGCTTAATTATTGATTACTCACTGTTATGGTTGTTCATGTTTATTTATCTTGCATGTCACATCATGTCCCCTATCCCCCCTTATTGAGTCAGTAGGACTCACCCCTTTCTTATATTATATTTTGTATGTGTCGTTGTGGATATCGGACCCGACAGATGAAAACTTTTCTAAGCGAGCAGATCTTGGATATTGACCCCTACATCCTTGTCATTAAGATACGAATGTATGTAATGTACATGTTCGAAGTGTATGTGGGGTACAAGCCCCACTGATACCTTAAGGGACCACCCATGCTTCCACTCGCCCGCCTAGAGGACTTTGGGCTAGTCGACGTCCACCCAGCTCTCCTACACATAATTCCTGCCGGTGGAGGGTACTGGAGAGACCGAGATCATAGACCTAACCTCTGACACTGAGTTGGAGGATTAGACGACCTCAGCAGTAGTTGTTTCCTTTTGATTAGAGTTTTGGGTTTTAGTTAGCTTGTGTTTTTAGCAGGGTAGCATCACGGACGTAGTAGTTCGAAAAGCTTTAGTCAAATTCCGCTTTAGTCAAATTCCGCTTTTGTACCTACCTTCTCTACTTTTGTAAATCCTCTAGAAGTATAGTCCTTTTGTAAAATGAGAAACTCCATGATCTTAGTGGAATCGTGTATTTATCTTTTCAAAATTTCTCTTATCTCATTTCTTTCTTTATGCAATATTATGTTATCTTTTCTTTTATTTCCTTTCTTCAACTTCCAAAAATTTCAAACTTTAAAGATTATCTCTAAATATCTTTTCTTCATTAAATTCCTGAATAATCTAATTTTTCCCTCCTTAATAAATTTATAATTACAATACTATTTTAATTAAACGTTTCCACTAAGCTTTTTCAAAACCAAACAACAGTACTTCATAGGATCGATTCATGCTGTAATCCCTGCCTGTATGCATACCATCTCTATAGGTGAGCCTAGGGGGTATGTACTGCACGGGGCGTGACACCCTCATAATTCATAACACATTTCTTTGCTAAATACCTGATAATTGTGTTTATGAAAAAGTATCCCTTTTTTGCAGAAAAAAGAAATCCACCTAACACCTTATTTCAAGTACAATTATTTGGTTGGTCTTGAAATTTTCCATTTTTTAGAATCAGAAACATGAGAAACCCAAAACATCCCAATACATATCTTTCCCCTCACTTTCTCAGTAAAAAAAAAAAAAAAAAGCAAGGATTGCACAGAAATTGCATTGAAAATTCTTGAAAGAGCACAGTCACTAACTTATCCTAACCCACAACGAAAACACATACATCAAACAAAAGCATTCAAATAGGACAAAATAATCAATTCTATTTCATTCAAAATAAGAAAAAAACTTATATAAAAACAGAATAAGGACAAAACACATGTAAAAAAAAGAATTATTTCTTTCTTCTTTTCTTGGAAAGTTAGTGCAGGGGTGGGAAATGGCGGGGGACAAGGAAGAGCTACGCAAGGGAACAAGGTAGCAAGAAGACACCAAAAGGGATCCGACACCATAAAGGGAGGGACTGTGCCTAGAATAAAGAATGTCCTGCTTTTTAATTTCAACACACAAAATCATGTTTTTCTTCTTTTAAAAGTTCCTATTTTTTTTAACCTTCAAAAGAGGAAAGCCACTCTGATTAACCTATCGAACATAACCCAAAAGACATTCTCGAACAACTGGGTACGAGTTTCCAATGCGGTCCGTGATTAAGAAAATGTTTGTATACAAACAAGGCCATTAATCAAAATGAGGGTCTTTTATGACACAATTGATTAAGCTTAGTAAAAAACTCATTAGTTTTTATTAATTTGACCCACCATGGTTTGACTGAAGGAGTGAATTGCTCAAGCCCACCTAGGGGCACAATTGCTCTGAACCAAGGGGGCGGGCTTAAGAAAACTTACCAGGCCTGCCTGGGGGCAAACACATGTATAAAAAAAAAATAATAATTTTTGACAAAACTGAGAGAGAGGGGTGTTGGGGGAGCTGCCCCCTTTGCATCCGCCACTGCTTGGTGCTATGGACTTGGTGTTCAGATCTACACGATTTTGGAGATTTCTGGCTACCACTACCGGTGGGGAAGACTTTTGCATTGTCTGGAGGCTGCATCTACACCAGACAGCAGCTGACCGGACCTCGCGTGGAGGCCCAATAGACAGTCAGGGCGGTAGAGTTGGGGTGCGTGAGAGCCGGAGGGGGATAGGTGATGTATAGTCATCTCCAACCGAGATAAAGTATCTCTTCCAGGTGTACAAAATGTCCCAATTAATATCCTGTTTCCAGCCTCTTGGTACAGACAAGCAAATGGTCCACAAACCATTTTACTTGGAAAATCATTTTAATATTACGGAAGCCTTGTCCCCATGTATTTCACCCACATTGTGGTCCTCTTGGACAGTAGATCGGTAGAAATCTAAACAATGGCCCACTTCGGCTTACAATCGTAGCATATATATATATATATATGTGGTGCGAGTACAATGGTCCTCAATACCTTTCTGCGTCACTTTCAATTGAAAATGTTGGATGTAGGAATGATGAATTCGAGATGCCATTTTCTCATGTCTAACCCACTAGCACTCGTCTGCAGACTGGTCCAACTAGAACTTCTTTCTGTGCTTCAAGCATCTAAATTCACATAGCTAGGCTAAACTACAAGCCATAAGTTGCAAGCTCTATAGTACCTATTCACTGCCTCTTTGTTGAATAGATTAAGGTTATTGGAATCTAATCAATCAGCTGTAGAATGTGGAATGTAGATAATTTTGCAGTTCTATATAATCAATTGTCCGATCATAATGCCCTCTTTTGCAGTCTCCAATAATTCTTGCTCTGACCTGTTCTGTTTTTTTGTTTTTTTATGTTCCCTCAATTTGCATTGCTAATGCCTTTTCTCCTCAAGAACTTTGAACATGCGGTGACTGTGATGGGCTGCTCATTGCCTGTGTGGTCTGATTGACTTGCTGCCGATAGAGGGCTGACATCTTGTTGTAGAGATCCATATTCATTGACTGTAGCAAAAGTTCATCCTCCATTAATACAAGCATAATCATCCAGGGAAAGCAATAAACAAAAGCAGAACTTTCGAATCTGATGGCATTGCTAACAGAGGTATCATATAACTATGTAGCAGTATAGACGATTCAACATACTTGTGCTAAATATGCACCATAGGGGTCCGGAAAAGGTGCCAGAGTATTGTTGCCAAGGTTGGGCTTTGCCTGAGCTGGAGGATGTGTTGGAATCAAGGGAGGCACCACAATTGCCGATGAAACAAATGTAGGAGCTGTGGCAGTAACTGATCCTGGATGGATAAGCGAAGGAAGAGTCTGAGGCACACTGCGTGCCATTGAATTCACGACGTCAAGCATCCCCATACTCATCCCTACCCCGACGCCCATGCCCATACGTGCTAGGAGAGACATTTGAAGATGTTGCTGCATGCCTAAAGGCAAAACCATCTGGGGCGCCATACTTCTCATGCTCATCATTTGAACTTGTGCTTGAAGTTGTTTTAGGTACTCAATCACCTCATCAAGCATTGTGGCTTTATCAGTCTGCAATTTTAAGTAAGCCGAAACAATTGTAAAGTTTTACTCATAAGAATGCAACCAGAGAAATTTTTCATCCACAGAAACGTAGCTTAGAGAGTAATTAACACAGTGATCACCTTAGTGGCATTTGGCACCAACTTCTGCAGGGTTTTCATTTTCTGATTAATCCTATCCCTCCGTCTCTACACCAATGATAACCATGATATTTTCATCAAAATTCAAATATGTATTTTCTTAACCAAATAAAAGTTAAATTTAGGATGTTTGAAAAATGTAAAATGGAGAGCTTAAAGTGTCACCCTTTCAGACTGATTATGCGTAGCAGCAACTCGATTTCGTCTTGTCGATTGAGAGCGGCCCGTTTCATTATTTTTCTCACGATCTTCATCTGGGTTTCCCTGTAGCAGTGATATGTTTAACTAGCAGGATGTAGAATCTGAAACTAATAAGCTTTTCTCTGCTTCTGCTCCCTATTGCCCAATATCTGCTTAATTAAACAGTACTGCTTAAGGAATTCTTACCGATCCACCATGGCAAGACGAGTCTTCATCTGTCGTTTTGGTCTTCAAGCTCCGAGTAGAACCAAAGGAAGTGCATGTCATCATTGTTGTATCATTGTCCCTAGAAACTGTGGCAGTACTAGCACTTGGAGCAGCACTAGCGCATGCACTAAGATCAACAATGTCTCCGCATAAACTTCCACAACAATTTCTTCCATTACATGGTTCCGAATCTGAACGTATTCGTTTCCTAGTCAGCTCCGGCACACCCTGCACTTGGCCAGAACTCTCATTAACCCATTTCCTGCCGGAGGAAGCACCATTAATGGAGGCTATATTGGCTGAGGTAGCATCCTGTTTGTTGCAAGTGGCTTGGTGGACTATTGATTCTAGTGTATCACCGGCCGTACTCCATGTGGGTTTTGTGGAGGTGGTGGAGAGGAACCCTCCAAGCCCATGCATGGCTAGCTGGCCATTTTCCCATGTAAGCTCTGCAACTTCGTAATTAGACCTGAATTTCAAGTACATGCTTGAATTAAAGCACAACTAAGATGAAAATGAACCAAATGTATAATATATTCTGATCTTATTAAAATGAAATATTTACTATATTCATGGAGAAGAGAGAGAAGCAAGCAGTTATACATACATAGGAACGAACTATGTTGCAGCTTGGAAAGTTAGTAGAGCCAAATGGTACTCTTATGTGATTTATTCAGAAATACAATTTTTTTGGCGGCCTCTGTCAGCGCTTAAAACTTCAACAGATGTATAAAAAGTTAATCGGCACGCCCAATGAAAACCTTTCAAATTATTTATGTAAGCAGGATGATGCCTACAGCTCTCCCTTTGGCAGGTGAGATGCAGCATCTGTATCCATCTCCTCCAAAGAAACAAGCAAGTATTATTATATTCTAAAACCTGTTGGTAAAACTTCCGAATTCTTCATCAAATCTAACTATTAGTGTAAACCGTGGTCCAAGTAGGGCCAGCTTTTTCTGTCCACCCAAGCTCGTTTCTATAGTTACTCCACAGCCCGAAAGCTTTAAACACAAGATTTTCTTTGAACCAAAAATTAACAAAAGTTTTGAATTTAAAGATAAGCTGATTGAGAAAGAGTAGTAAGAAGTGACCTGATGATGCTTTCTCAGCAAAATTACAAAGGTCATTGTAAAGTTCTTCCACGAGGTAAAAGCATGTAGAAGAAAATTAGATGAGCCAAAACCAGATGTTGGTCTCCAAGCTGAAAACATAGGCTAAAATTGAACACGAACTAAACTTAGCTGAGGCTAGATTGGTTCTTTTGAATTGGAAAAAGTTAGAAAAACTGAAGAAAACTAGAGATTCATGTAATGGTTTGACGGAGGATTAATGGGTGTCATGCGGCATGCATTTCATTCTCTCTCTCTCTCTCTCACTCTCTCGAAGCAAGAAACTACTCATTACTATGGCTTATATAGATAATCAGAAGGAGAATGAATCGCAAATTTATTTGGTTTTCAACTTCAGAAGCAGAAAGAAAGAAAATAAACACAAGGGAAAAAATTAATTTCAAAGAAAGAAGGCACTGCATACATGTGCACAAGAGGAGCAGTACTGTGGTGGCTCTGCTCGTTGTGCACGTGAGAAGATCTGTTTCCCCCTTCACCTTCGACTTGTTCTTGTCTTTGGTGCCTTAGATTGATCCAGTTAGGCACTCCATACTGACTCATTATGAGTCTCTCCCTAATCGAACGGAAGCTTTGATTTAGATTCACTCTTGGCCGTGTTCTTTTGGGTCCCTTTTTAGTTGATGTCAGATATTGGTTCGATTGAGATCTTCCAGAAAAGATGTGGTGGCTAGCTAAAAGTTGTATGTTGGGGGAATCGGATATGTTTTGGCTTCTTCCTCTCCTTCTCCATGCACTTATGCCAAGGCTATTTATGTCATTAACTCTTGGATGAGTGATACATTTTATGAGATAGGTTTTCAAACTTATCAATGTCTCAAGACTTTTTTTAGGACCAGAAATGTCACGTTTGAGCCTATAGCAAGTTGAGGATAGGCTTGAAGCATGCTTGTCGGTGTTCTTGAAAAATATTTATGCTTCATCAAAGCGCCAGGTGGTGAGCAAGAAAAGCTTCAAACCCCGATCACCACATGGTCTGTAACCACGTGTTCTAGTCCTATAAGCCAAACGCCCTACCCTGTCTTCATTAGATTTGTTCTCTGGGTACCCTAAAAAGCAAAGGATTTTCCTTCCCATAGCTGTTTCGAGTTATTAATACATATGGTATCCATGCAACACGGAGTCTCCAATCATTTAGATATCACATCCACCTTAGATACGTATCCAAAACTGTGACCCTCTAATTTGACATATCTCGACCGGACATTGGGAGAATTATGGTTCCTGCATCAGCTGTGGAAGTAGCTAGAGTCATGTCCTGCCATGTGGACACCGCACATAGAGCTGTACATGGTCCATTAATTGTCCTCTAGAGACCACCTACTGACAGCATCAATCAATTTCCGTCATTAGAGCAGATGAAGAGTCCCAACTCACCCACTTGGTTTTCATAATTTCTTTCCCCAATCCTAAGCAACTCCCGCTTGCTTGGCTGAGAACAAGTTATAGTCCAATGACTCCAATCCATCTCGAGGAAGTGCATGACCCGCTCTACCTTGCTGGCTTTTGTGATCCCCCTAGATCCGCTTTGGATGGTTTTCCAGCAAGAAAGGTCTTGGAGTCCTTTCCCTTTTTTGCCAGAAAGCGTAAGAACTTGGCTTTAAGCTATTTCAACGGACACTTCATATATGAACGAATGCACTCTGTTTCTTTGGATAGCAAAGGTTTCTCTCAGAGCTAGTAAATGTAGAAACAAGTATTTTACCGAACTGGAGACATGAGTTTGCTTAGACTTGTGTTAATCCATTAAGTATCATGGATAATAATTTTTTTAAAAAAAAACTCTATACTGCAGTTATGCTAAGGTCCTGAGGATTGGGCATTGTTATTGCTCCAATAATTAGAGAAAATTTTGAAAAAGTTTTTTCTTTTAAATCGTGGACGAACATGGAGATTTTGGAGGGGCATGGTCTTTCCCGGCTCCTCCCCCGCCTTCCAAGCTTGGCCATCCCTAATTTCACCCCTGCCAAGATTATGTTCCCAACCACTCTTGTTATTAAGAATTCAATTTGCTGTCGTTTCTATTTGTGGTCTCACAACAAGTTTGATGTTCAGAACTCATTCAAGGAAGAAGAGTAATAGATCAAGGAAAGTGATACGGAGATATTGTCAAGAATTCTTGGCGTAGGCTGATCCGTTAACATAACTCACGATACAAGGGTCTTGGTAGAGAATTTTTTTGGCTGGAACTAGAAGTAAACAGAAAATTCAGGACAACTTGGTTTCAACTTTCCTTTCATGCTGGCCTTTAAGATACAATACCACATATAGTGCGGGTAGAACTAATTAATGAATGGCTAACGCAATCTGATAACATAAAATGCCTGCCTGGCTGGGAGTGTCATTTTCTTGTTTTTCTATTATCCAGTCGCCGTGATTATCTGCTCGCTCGCCTGTCTTTGAGGATTTGACTGCATGAACTATGTCAGCCTCTCGTATATCTAACCTTTGCATGCAGTGCCAAACTGCCAGCCAAGATGGCAGGACCATGGTAACTGGGGTACCTCTGTTCTGTCTGCGTGTACCGGATCGATCGGCGTAGATCGTTGGTCTGGTGATGGTGAGCTAGGTGGGCAAACCTATTGGTTCAAGGGGGCTCACTTCCATTAATGGCCCAACGACGACTTCTGTGGTCATGAGCGTGGGATACATGTATGATAAAATCTGCACCGTTACTGTGGCGACAAGTTCTCCATCTTAATTAATTGATTTCTGCTTATGTGCCGACAATCCAATCAATAGCGTTTGGTCCAGACTACTTTGGACAGAGCCATTCTCGGAAGCTTTCAGGCAGTTGCCTGACCACTTAGAATCTGAAGGCAATTCTGTCGTCAAAATGACAGACCAAACTCGTTAGTACATATCTTGTGAGATTTAGAGTGGACGTTGTCCCTGTCGACAATGTTGAGCGTGAAAAGAAGCACGAAAACTGCATTAATCAGATGAATATTTAACATGGTGAAACTTACCGCAAAGAATGTGGAATTCAAAGCTGTGCATGCTGTAAAAGATGAATAAATGCTTTGGCATGCATGGTGTGAACTTCTGTATCACTGCCACAGGCGGAGGCGCGCGGCATTTCACATTTGATCGAGGGAGGATAAGGAGTTTACTTGTTCCCATGTTCACTCAGTTGTCCATTTCAATCAGCCTCTATCTTGTGGAGTAAAGATGAATACCAAAAGTTTCCAAGATCAACAAGTTGCTGAAGGATTGCATGGGATCTATATGACGCGCTTATCCTAATCGAGCCAATTATGATCAGTCGAATATTTGTGTAATTACACTTGTAATTTCTGAAATTTTCTAGAATTTGATTTTTTCCTGTGTTTTGTGAGTGCTTTATGAGGATTTTTTCCTGTCTTACAGTAATTTCTGCAAGAACTGTACATTGAATGTACACTCTTTTGTGGTAGTTTATTCCAGAGTGGAAGAGTTTGCTGTCAAAAAGGTTGCTGCCACCTCCTGGTTCAAGATTAAATGACAGCTGCATGGTATAGTACTCTACTCATTCATTTTAGGATGTCCCATAATTCAGAGGCAAACTATGGTTGGCTAGAGAAAAAACTCAGACCATTAAAATTCTGATATGCCATTTCAACTACCATTGCAGGCTTTGAACGCAATAATAGAAGATTTTATAGATATCTGTGACTGTGTCATATATAGGCATCACATGCAGTTTTCTACCTGCCATGATCAGTATTTTGAGTGGCAGCACACCTAGATAACGCTATGTATAATTCATGTTAGCTGTACAGTATACAGTTGCCTTCCTGAATCAAGGTAGGGTATATATCCTAGTGACAACAGAAGCAGAAACATTTGACAGGAACCTTGCCGGTTGACCTGATCTTTTTCGCCTTTTCTTTGACCTCGTTCTCTTCACTTCTCCTTTTCTCTTCCGCCTGTACTCTTGCTCCTCCTGCAATCAGGTCGATCCTAGCTATCTTGCTTTGGTAGTGTTGTACAGTTAAAGCCCTTCTCTTTTCTAGTTCCCCCTGCAAATTCCAATACCATGTGGGTAATCATAGACAAACTCAGTAAGTGAACATAAAAAAGGTTGAGGCAAAACCTTTCTCTTTTCCATCTTAAGTTTAGCTTGCATCTTCTTCTCATTCTCCCAAGCACGTATGCTGGAATTCATCTTCTCAGACCTGAAATTTGTTTTTATCATAATATGTCGTCGCAGAAGTTTTAGCAAATTGTGGACTATGGAAATTCTGTGAGGTTCTAGTGTTTCAAACTGTAACAATTGAATCTTTGGATTTCAAAAGAGTGAACCATTTTCAAATCGTTTACCGTTTCTTAATCTTTTCCGTCTTAGCTTTCTCCCAAGCATCTGCTTTGGTTTCCGCATCATGGTGTGGTGATGAACTGCCCACAAGGTTCCGGTATCCATCTCCTGAAGGTCTCACGGAGAACGAACGACTTGGAAACCTAGTTGGAAAAGCCCTCTCTTGCGCCTCCTTCTGCCCCATTGACTTATTTAACGAAACTGCATCATACATATACAATCTTTTAATTGTCGGACAAATAATTTACATGAAAAGCGATTCTTTCAGAGAAAAATATACCAGCATTCTCCAATCCCATATTTGAAAATCTTCTAGTCGCTCTACCAGAACTTGGCAGGCCAGTTGTACTATCATCTTTTCTACTCTTAATCATGGTCCGTGAGGTTTCAAGTTCCTCTCTCATCTTCTTCTGAATTGCTAATTCAGCTTCTTCAAGAGCGTGAATTGCAAATGCAGCTGCTGCAACTGCAGTTTTGAACCCAATGTCTTCTGAATCATAATCCTGACTCACTTGGCCTAAAAACTGTCTCTCGTACCAGCCCTGCTCCTTGCTATCTAGAAAAAGCTAGTCAATGAGATATTCTCGTTTTCTCATGTGTCTTGCATTTTCATGTGTCTATGTTTCAGTGACTAACCACACTACACATTGGGATCTCCTTTCGCCCAACTCATTGTTGTAAAGATGGACTTTGAGAAGTTTCAGGCATAAGACAGACAGATAAAGCATAAGCCTATCTCTTCTTAATTTCCTAACATGTGCTTCACATCCATGAAGGTAGATTATGCAGATGCGGACAATTCTGTGAGAAGGAAAAAGACTTTTACCTTTATTGAAGGATTCTAAACGATGGCGTGGAGGTGTCGGTGTCGGTGTTCTTTCTCCAGCGCCATTAAAATCTTCCTGCTTTTCTTCTCCTGGGTCAGAAAATCTCACTCTAACAAAGCGGTTAATAAATCTCTACCCACGACAGAAAAATGGAGAACAGAGCAACAGAAGGAGAAAGTTTCCCGAGTTATCCCCACTTCATTTTCAATGATGCATATGCTGTGTTCTTTCTGGTTATAATGCTTTGCATTCCTTTTTAGGACGAAGACATAAATTTGTTGGTTCTGGACAATACAGTGAAAGTTATAACGTTTTGGTAAAGACTTGCCAAGAAAATACAAATTCCAGTTGAGTTAAAGAGGTACCTCTTTTGCTTAACCAAAAGATCCATTGTCCAGACTCCAAAATCTCTGTTGTTGATTTCCTGTCTGATGTATCTGCGCTATTCAATGTGGGGAGACTGGTTGTCTGCAAAGAAGACTAGAAACAGGGATTGGTATGAATACTTGTGCTGATTTTAGCTCATGAACAGGAGAGGTGGCAAGCAAGGTAAGATATGCTTTGCATACATCTGCTGAGGGAAGCAAGGGATTTTCTTCTCTCCTATAAGCCTAAATTTGCAAGTTGTTTCCATTTTTTACTCTTTGCTTGCTTTCTCTCTATTTAGACATATTTGGCAGAGTCCTCTAATATACCTCTATGGTTAGGTTCTACTGAGGCTGCAAAGAATGAAAATGGAACCTAGCAAAGGGATGCAACATATTCCCCCCCATTTGGCCATTTCATGCTGTGATTCCTTATTCAAATTGTATGCATGGGTATAATCTTGCAAACCCAGGCTTGCCAAAAGATGGATTCCGGTGGCCCACCTGAGCAAGCAACTTATGTAACCCATACTGACCCTTATTACTCTCGCTATTAAACCTGTTGCTGAGCTGGGTGGGAAAAGTGCTAAATGAGAGCCATTAGGCTCAATTCTTAAATCTGAAGAATTTTGGTTGCTTTGCTTTGGGTTCTTAGTTCTTACAAATTGGCTATATTTTGAGAGGTGGTCCAATTGGGATTATTCCTCCCCTTAAGTTTGTAATGTTTTTTCAAGTAGGTGCAGTGAGTTGATGGGTAAGCCAAGTGATCTTATTTTTGAAGGTTTTTTTTTTAAAAAAAAAAACTTAATTATTACTATAGTTCTTATGGAATTGATTTTTAACAAATGAGCCATTGAAGTAAAATTTTGAATAGATCGGCTCTTCTAATTTATTTTTCAGATATATAGTCTTTCGTCTACATAAAATTAGTAGACAAATAGAAGACCGACCAACATGAGGTCAGGATAAGGATGTCTATTGTCGAGTCGGATAGCCTATCTAAGACCTATCCTTGTTATCAACTAATTTTTTATGGACAAGAGGACTTATAATGTTTGAAAAATGGATTATAAGGACGATTTGTTCAAAATTATACTCCAAAACTAATTTGTTTAAAATCAATACCAACTGTATCAGTAATTGAATTTTTTTTTTTCCTGGTAAGTTATGTTTTTCAAGTTTCATAGTTGATACCTTCCAAAATATCGAAATTCATACAAGGTTGGGCTGGGCCAAAAAAGTGACTGCAAACTTCGGGTTGGTCCAAACTTGTCCAAAGTTGCGTTAGCCCGGTCCACAACGTTTTGTGCGTGTGTCTACGTGCCAAATCCCCGCACGTGCACCTCAGCCTCGCCTCACCTCACCTCCGTCCCGCGTCTTTCCCCGCCTAGTCCCTCCATTTCGAACTCTCACTCATTCTCTGACTCTGTGAAACCTAACCAATGGATATCACGGAAGAGCAGCGAAAGAGAGCGGAGGCAAACCGCCTCTCTGCCCTAGCGAAGCGAAAGGCCCTCCAAGAATCCTCCGGACTACTACAACAGCAGCAACTCCCACAAGAGCCCTGGAAGCTCTTCAAGTGCCGTAAGCTCTCCTCCGAAAAAAGACCCGAGATTTTGTCTGCCGACCCAGTTTCGAAGACCCCTTCGGTCGAAAAGTTCCTGGTCAGGCTCGAGATCTGCTCGCCTGACTCGTTCTCCGCCACGCCTGAGGCCGTCCGGGGGTTTGTATGTCCGGGAAAGGAAGAGTGCTTACGCAGACTGAGCGATTTTTTATCTGATGTATGTTGGGGAATTCCTTTTTGTTTTTCTTTGGGTAGCGAGTAAACGGTGGGTTCCAAACCTTAAGTGACTTAGTCAGTAAGTCCATTAGCCGGTATGGCAAAGCAAGGAAGGAAAAAAAAAAACAGAGTGCTAGTTTTTATTGTTCTAATTTCCATCTCTTCTTCGTAGCATTTCCCAGCAATCGATTGCATCCTGAGTATAATTTGTCTTGTTTGGGCATATAATCAAAAGCATTGTCCCATTTTCTCAGCAACCAGTGTCAGATTTAGTTTTTGTACGGAAATGTTATTTACGGATTTAAATCCATTTCTTGGATTTCTACATTGGTCCTCAGCAAGGAATTCCATGTATTGAAGTTTACCTGTTACATTTGCTTAATTTGTACAGGTTTTTTGAACAATTCTATTTAGTGATACGGGGTTTAAGTTGCCTTTATCTAGTTCAAAAGGTCGCACTTTATCCACCTTACTTATAATTGTATCTTCTTTTAGCTTAGAGGTTAATATATTTAGATTGAAATGAGGTCTGTTGAGATTTGGTCTGTCTTTTCGAAGAATGTGATCTTATAAAAAATCACAAGGCAGAGAATCAAAATCAATCCAGACTATGTGACATGGAAGACTTATTTTTTGTAGTGTAATTTTCAAGGTGTCTTAACACTCTACTGGGTACGGGATAAATGAGCTCTTAAGTTTCTTTTGTTTTGGATTCTCTTAGGTGATGCTATCGCACTACACACAGAATCATGGGGGTGTGACGGCCTGTGTTTATAAGCTGAGGGATTATACTTCTGTTTTGAGATTTTTGAAGAGCTGCAAAAGCATTGAGGTCGAAGAGATACCTTGGGCCACACTTAATGTTGTTGAGAGGCTATCTCATTCATTTACCTCAGGGCGATGGATACCTTGCAGGCCAGAGCACTTGTCTGATGAGAAGGTTGATGAGTTGATGGGGAAGCTACCAAAGACATTGCTTGACACACTCTTACCCTTTCAGCTTGAAGGTGTGAGATTTGGATTGCAGAGGGGTGGTCGGTGCCTTATTGCAGATGATATGGGCCTTGGAAAGACACTGCAGGTATATCCACGAACTAATGTGCCTTCAGTGTATGTGCCATCACTGATGTCGCTGTTCAGGAATATAAAGGATTTGTAATACAGAGTCGCCACTTTCATTATAACATTAAATATCACAACTAGTTAAGGCATTAGACTTAACATGTGATAGGAGAAATCATATTGCTCTGACTGGTTATGTACAATAATGGATTCTTCTATAATTTGAAGTTTTCTTTTAAGATGGCATGACACTTTCTAACTGTTTACATGCTGATCTTTCTTCAGGCTATTGCTATTGCTGGCTGTTTCATGAATGAAGGTTCTATTCTTGTTGTTTGCCCAGCTGTTTTGCGCTTTTCATGGGCAGAAGAATTGGAACGTTGGCTTCCCTTTTGTTTGCCCGCTGATATCCATCTTGGTAATGTTTGATCACCATCTCTTGCCCCTCATTTTTTTTTGTCTTTTTTGGTTGTGGGTGAGGTTTGGGGAGAGGTTGATAGCAGAGAATGTTAACATCTTTGTTTTTAGTAAATTATTGTCATTGAAATCATTCATAGAAGGAAAATTTTGCAAAGTAGTTTATAAGTTTAAGCTCATAAGATGGGTCCTCCAAGAAGACAGGAATTGAAATTGTTCTGGTAGTAAAGATGTAGTAGTGTTATGCATTTCTTAACTCATGAAAAAGCTATATACATTACATCCTTGCTGCAAACTAAATCCACAGAGTAATTCTGTCAGAATGATTTAAATGTAGTTGAAAAATGTGTAGGGGATGTTAATTAGTGTCACAATGTAATACGCAATTTCGTTTGGGTATCTGTTCATATATTTAATAAAGATGAATATTGTCTCTTCATTAGAACTCGTGTGCATAACCCTTGAGAATTAAGGCAGAAACATTTTTTTTAATACTAATAGTGTCTCCATTTGTTCTTTGATTTCAGCTTTTCAGCTAGTAATAGTTTGTTATTTCAAGTGCTTATGTGTTTTTTCTGATCTCAGTTTTTGGCCATCGAGACAATCCTGCATATTTAAATAGATGCCTCAAAGTTGTGGTTATCTCTTATACTATGCTTCATCGTTTGCAAAAGAGCATGCTTGAGAGAGAATGGGCTTTCCTGATAGTCGATGAATCTCACCATATGCGGTGTTCTAAAAAAGCATCAGAACCAGAAGAGGTACGAAATGTCTCCTATTTCTAGGTATATGAGGAAGTTTATTGGTTGATTTATTCTTCTTCTTACCTGTTTGATGCAAAATTATTGGTGATCCCTTACTGTTAGAGAATATAACTCAAATAATAAAATCTTCATCTTTCTATCAACTCAAACTTTTGGGATAAATGGTAGATTCACATGATATTGGAGCCAAGGTCTAAAGTTCAAGACCTGACTCTGTACTTCACCCAAATTTCAATTAAATATTGCACGTGTTAGGCTTCCCAATTAAAGGAGAGTCCGGCCCACACGTGAGAAGGAGTGTTAAAGAATATAACTCAAATAATAAAATCTTCATCTTTCTATCAACTTAAGCTTTTGGGATGAATGGTAGATTCACACTTACTAACATTTAACGAAGTCAGAACTTCTGTTGCATCAAAAAAAAAATTTCGATACCATGAACTATCACAGCTTAAGGCCCCACCAGGCTTGACCAATTAACCAAATGGAAACAATGGAATCAACACAATTATGAACAAGGAGCCAATTCCACCTTTTTACTTTTGGCAAACATTTCACCATTACCATACATCTAATGATCTAAATGGGTAAAACCATACCCTTACATTATTAAAATTGTGCCCATTATTTAACAAATTTCTTGGAAATTTTTCAGAAGCTATTACAATTACACTTTGGAAACATTATTATATTGGGACCATCTCAAAGAGTTAACCCATTAAAATTCTTGCCAAATAACATAGGTCCATCTCAAAGAGTTAACCCTTTTTTGCAGTTTGATTTTCATTTTAAAAAAACGTGCATGTATCCGTTTCAGAATGACCTTTTTTTATGTGGCACTAGATTGGATAGAAATAGTTGCATAAGGTGTGATACATATTTGCCTTGTGCTTCCTTTTTCCTGTAATGACTGTTAGGGGAGATGCTCAATATGAAGAAACGTATTATCTGCAGAATTCCCTTTTTAAAAATTGTCTCTAAATTTCTGGGTGCATGGTTTGTTGGTTTTATTTTCATTAGCGGAGACCCTTTACCACATGTTCTTGTTTCTTGCTTGTTGACAGTTAAAGGCTATCCTTGATATGGCTATGAAGGTCAAGCGCGTAGTTCTATTATCTGGGACACCTTCTTTGTCGAGGTTGTGGAACCTTTGACCAATGTTATAACTCTTTTATTTCATGCTTTTATGTTTCTTGGTTTTCTGATGTGTTTCTCTCAGTAAATTTTTTTTTTTCAATCCATTCTAAGATCTTAATGGTATATTTTCCTAGGTGATCATAGGCCATATGATATTTTTCATCAGATACACATTTTATGGCAAGTTTTCTGCACACCCTTACGTGTTCAATGATGGATTGTCTCTTCCCTATGTTTGTTAGTTAATCCATTTTTTGTTGACAATTCTGCTGTTGATAGGCCTGGTCTACTAGGAAAGAGCAAATATGAGTTTGCAAAAACTTACTGTGGTGTCAAAGTTGTTGGGGCTTCTCAAGGGAAGTTTTTTCAGGTACTCTTTTGAAGTAGTGTTGGTGGGGCCCCATATGATTCAATGAATTACTCATGGCACTGCTTTGTGATTAACTGGCAGTATTTTCGGAATCTTTCCTCTCTCTGTTTTTTTTTTTGGCAGTGTATTTCTTGGTGATACAGTTAGCCGCTTTGTAGAGCCATTCCCTGAAAGAATGGTTTTATAGGCACATTACTTATAAATAACCCAAGTGGTTGACTAATGGAGATTGCCTCTTATCCAGAGGCCTGTGGATGAAGATATATTCCTATTACGAACATAAGTTTTTGTCCCATTTTCAGCTTTTGCAATTGAGAGTTTTACCACATTTCATTATGTTACTGCAGGATTTCTCAAAGGGAATTCGCTTGGAAGAGTTGAATGTGTTACTTAAGCAAACTGTTATGGTTTGTGCTCTTTCTCCAAATATGCTTAGGGTGACACATTTCGTCTTTGCATTACGTGATGGGTTGTTTGCGTAATTCTAACTCAGAAATCCAAGATCATTGTCAAGGTCTTGATGTTTAACTGCTAAGTGGAAATTTAAGTAGCACATTGCCTTGATTCTATTTGTAGACAAGATATAACCTCTGATCCATTTTAGACGTTATTTTTCATTTTCAACTAATAATTCAAGGTGGTAACAAGTAACAGCATATTAACTAGCATGATTACAGCTTGATTTCATTGAATGTAACATGTAAGATGAAATGTTTAATTTATGGAATACTGCAAAAATAATTTTTGGGAGAAATAGTCACTGATATAAGGCTGTTGTAGCTATTCGGGACTGTGAGTATGGATCTAGGTCAGTGACTGTTGGTGGACACCAACTTGGTTGTCTACCTGCATGCAAGCGTATTTATATAAAGTTTTTCGAATATTATCGGCTGTGCTTAATCAGTTATTTTCTATTTTGATTAAGCAAAAATGGAGGCTTTGCAGTTTTTTGTTTTTAGTTCTCCATTATTTTGAGGTTGTCTATTGGGGAGATAATTGTAGGGCAGTGCTGTTACTCAATGTGCAAGTAGTCATTATCTCACCTTTCTTTTGAGAAACTTCCTGATTCTTTTATTCTTGTTTCACTATTATAGATTAGACGTTTGAAGGAGCATGTGCTAGTACAGTTACCACCAAAACGTCGGCAAATCATAAGATTGCTGTTGAAGCGATCAGATATGGTTTCTGCCAGGGCGACTGTCAGGACAATGAGTGGTGATCCATCTGAAACAAGTGTTTTTGAAGAGATGACTTCAGAAAATTTAGGTGAATCTGATGGTAATATGCATTTTGTTTTCATATCTACCCCATGTGCCAAAGTCCTTAAGGCCAGCAGTTAGGGAGTGATTTCATTTATTTTATTTCAAATTAATTTAGAAAATCACTGGTATTACCATAATTTTCAGTTTTCTGGAATTGATTAGTTCTGATTTTGTTGACTTATATTGTGGGTTTCTTACGTTTTCGTGACTTCTCATATCAAGGCCTGTTGTATTTGATGCTTATACATGTGAATGTAATCATTTTTTTTTTTTTTATGGAAGATATGTTTAAACCCAAATTTTCGGATCCCATGAAGCTTTGTGAGGCTTGTGATGTAATCGTTCTTAAGAGATGTGGAGTCAATGAAACCATTGGTGTGATTCATAAGAATAGATGTGATGCCTGAATTTGTCATCTTAGTTTCATATATTTTCTTGCTTATTTTTGTTGAAGAACCAAGACTAGGTCTTATAATGGCTCCATACTTTTCTATATTTCAAGAACAAATCCGTACTTGGCAACAAAATAAGTTAAGAAATAGGGGAATTTTGTGAGAAGATGCTATGGTATCATTGGTATGGAACACAAGGACATTTATTCAAGTTGCCTTCAACATGTGTTAGTGTTGTTATCACTTAGAACTACCTGGTTTGTATCTAAACTAAATAAGTGATCCCATCATTATACTTCTCAGATGCAGGTGGGTACCTGGACTCACACCCACAAAGACACACACATACTGTCTGTCTCTCCACACAAACATATTGATGCACTTAAACTTATGTAGATACTGTGTCTATATAAGCTGCAACAATTTCTTCCTGCTCTAGTGTCTGGATATAGCATTATTGTGCCTAACTAGTTCATCTTTGATGAAAGAAAAATGTTCAGATTTCATGTTATGATCTGATGCTAATGTTGAAAGTAACTATTGATTGTTGGGTGAAGAAGCCCTTTATGAGTTCAGGGTTCATGCATACCACCATGATGATTGCTTGCTCATTTACATGTCTTTTCTGCCTCTGCTTTCAGCTAGTGGCCATTGCTGTAGATCAGAGAAGCTCTCCTTCCAAGAAATTGGTGTTGCAAAGCTTTCTGGGTTTCGTCAATGGCTTTCCATTCATCCCCTTGTTGCCGGGTCAGAGGATGCACGAGATTTCGATTCGCACTCCAGTTCTCATAAGATGATAATTTTTGCACATCATCATAAGGTCCTTGATGGAATACAGGTGAGGTCCTCTCTGAGTCAGTGCATCCTGTTCTCTTATATAAAATGGTCTGAATCCACCTGTGGCAACTGCTACTTTGGGAGTTGCTTGGGTATATTACTTAAACCTTGAGGTTACAAAGATCTCAACCGATTTTATCCTATGACACTTCACCCTCCCACCACCTGCAAAAAATCCCCGCCCCCGCTCGGAGTCATGATCATGGAACTAAGACATTTCTCAGTATTATAGTTGATGGTTTGTTTACACCAGTTACTTCTGTGGGTCTCTTTTGTGAATCACACCCTAATGAGGGATATTAGTCTAAAGGTCAACAAGAACTAAAGAGACTGTTAATTGGGCCCACACTTGAACTGCACTTGTCTGAAATGGCTCTACACGAGGGACAATGGTGCTGGATATTCTATCTAGGATGGATGAACGGTGATGAACTAGGTTGAAACCTGTATGGGTTTGTGAGTTATGTTTTCCTATTAAAAAAAAAAAACTTCTATCCAAGGCAGAGATTTTCTTAAATATGATTTATGTCAGTTAAAAATGAAACCCCCTTAGAAACTATTTCACATTGGAAAGGCATAATCTTACTTGCATATTTGTGATGAAGTGAATTTATTAGATTTTGATTTGTAAGTGCGTAGTATTATTAATAACAGTGTTGGTTATAAGACTTTTAAAGAACATGTACATATTGGCATCTGATTCCCTATTATTGTCCAGCAAGATTGGATGTGAATACCATTCTGAAATTGCCAATTTCTGAATTATCAGGAGTTTGTATGTGAGAAAGGGATTAGTTTTGTCCGCATTGATGGAAACACGCTCGCCAGAGATAGGCAGTCTGCTGTACTGTCGTTCCGATCATCAGCGGAGGCTTGTATCCTGTTCATTTTCTCATCTTTATTTATCTCATTTGATACCATTATTCTGCTGTGTTTCTCATCTTTTTGGCCATTTTTTGGTGTGAGACGATTTCTGGGTTTTTTTTTTCTCAATTTTATGCAATTTGATGAAGAATGGTGAAGAATGATTGCATAAAATTGAGATGATGTGCTGGCAGACTCTTGGGATCTAACAGAATAAAGAGCCTCCATCAAATTGCACAGTTAGTATCTCATCAGGGTCTGGGACTAAAATTTTCACCATTAGTTAGTAGTAATATGCAAGTTAAGAAGAACTCCAGTATTGACTCTGGCATTTCTTCGGTGGTTGATTGGAAAGAGGCCTGCTTTGTCTCCTCTACATGCAATCTCACAGGGACTACGTCATTAATATCTATTTAAATAAATAATTTATGTCTTTCTCTTGTTGATGTAACGCTTGTCCCCGGTTGTTCTCTTTCCAAATAGATAGTGTATCATATCTTTTCATCAGGCAAATAGTCTTACATTATTACATTCCTTCTTTATTTTTCCTTTCCTGATTTTTCTCCATCAACTTGGAGAACATATAAATTCTCTGATGTGATAAATTTTTCACACTCACATATGAGCACTATTTTCCTCTGGAGTTTGGAGAGTTGTAGAACTACATCTTGTGTAATTGTTGCACGTAGCAGTTCTGTTCACCACCAAAATAATTACTTGGGATTAATGAATGGATTTCCTTCTTCATCAGGTTAGGATTGCAATAATTGGTCTAACTGCTGGAGGTGTTGGACTTGATTTCTCATCAGCGCAAGATGTTGTGTTCTTGGAGTTACCTAAATCCCCATCTTTGATGCTTCAGGTACAATAATAATGATTAGTTTGAACTCTTAAAGCTCCATAAAAGAAGTTAGAATGGATTACACTATTCCTCTGGTGTTTTGTTTGCAAAAATTGGTAAAGAATACTTCAGTGTGAGTGACCTTTTGATTGATAGATTTTGTATTAACGACTTTTGAAGGCTGAGGATAGAGCTCACAGGCGAGGGCAAACAAGTGCAGTCAATATATACATCTTCTGTGCAAAGGTTTTTTGTTTTGTCCTTAGACTTTGTAGACCTTCTCTTTTAAACATAAAGTGATGTTGTGATCATATTCAGGGAACCGTGGATGAGTCACATTGGGAATATTTAAACAGGAGTTTGCGTGGTGTTTCGTCTACAACAAATGGAAAATATGATGCCATACAAGAGATACAGGTAACACCCCTCCCTCCTTTTTCACCCACACTTTCAGGTAGCAGTAATAGTTACCAAAAGCTCATTTCAAAATGACAGTCTCGTTGACTTCTTTGCTTTATTAAGTTGTAACCCTTACAACTTAAGTTGCAATTGAGAAGGGTTGATCCTGCATTTGCTTCGAAGAGGCAAAGGTTAGCTTTGGTGTATCAATTATATGCAAGAACAGAAGCCAATGTAGATTGATCCCCTGACACTGCAAAATACCTAAGAGAGTATGTGGGCTGTGTACTAGGTGCTTAGCTAAGCCGCATTAAAATAGAAGAAAGATTTGAATGGAGTATGTATGTGGTTTTTTTTTTTCCTGGTATTACTTTAGGGTAAGTACTTCCTGATTTAAGCAGTGGGATGTTGGTTTCTAGATGATTTTTTTGTCGGAGTTCATGGCAAAGTTTGATAGATGATAACCTTTGGTGCTTGGCATGTGGAACCCCTTGTGTAAGAACTAAAAATTGGTAATTTAGCTATAAAAGGACTTAAGCGGTTCTTGAAGTGGAAGTTGTAGTGTTGAATTTCTACACATTTGAGTGTTTTGCCCTCTTCTCTAAATGATTTGGCAGTGAATTTCTTATGAACTTATTCTCGAGTGAAGCCACCCTTCTATCTATTTGGTCTATGCCTTTTGGATCTTTTTTTATTTTTTATTTTTTTATAAATTTTAACTGTTAGCTTTACTCTTGCATCTCTCTCTCTCTCTCTCTCTCTCGATATATATATATATATAACTGTCCGATATTTGTCATTAGAAAGAGGTGCTTGTGGTGGATAATTGGGTTGGGGTCCCTCTTGATTAACATACCTCGTGATGGCGTAACGTTGGTTGTGGTAGTTGGAATGCTTTAGTGGCTAAATATGACTGCATTATCAATTATTGGTGTGGTCTGTTCATTGGATAAAATCTTCATGGTGATATATAGTTCCAGAAATTGGACTTCGCCTACAAGTGATTTGTTGTATAAATTGGACTCTTGGTCATTGCATTGGTTCTTCATTGTGCTCTTATGATGCAATTTCTTCTTTCCTTTTGATTTCGGTATGAGATTTCCCAAAGAGATTCTCCCATTTGGTACCTTTTGTTTTTCACATGGGGTACGGATGGAAGAAGGGTCATCATTTATGCCTCATATACTCTGTGAGTGATGCCTTCAACCATTATATCTTGAAAGCTTGCTCACATTATATCCTTTCATTTTCACTCCATCACTTTCTCTAACTGGCAGCTGATTTACAGGGTCTGGAAAATGTTTGTTGGTCTCTAGATATCTCTGATTTGAACTCTTTAGTGTAGAATGCAGAATGTCTATTCCATTCACTTAAGAGTTTAGACTCCCGTTCATGAAATGAAAATTAAAATGAAACACCAACTTTTGAATAAACCAGTTGACCTGTCGAGGACTTTGAAAGATTCTTTGTCAGGCCAGTCTTTCTGTAGAATGAGATGCAAACAACATGGACATTATCTCTGGTTTTAATGAAGCGGACAATAGTGTGGTTATCATAGAGCAAGCACCTCTGTTGTTTGGCGTTTAATTTTGTTTTGTATTCTGCTGTGAACATAGGAGGTTGTGTTTTGGACTTGGTTTTCCTTCTTCCTGATTATGTTTGGATTATTTCAATGTTCTTGGATAGAAATTATCCAATCTTTGCCCACTATATCTGTCATCATTGTTGACGTTATGAAACACATCTTTAGGTTGTTCATTTATCTTCTTTTGTGTCTCAATTGTTATTGTTCTCTATTTCTTTACACTAGCATAATCCTTGTGATTGGCAGGTTGAAGGTATCTCTTATTTGGAAACATCTGGTAGGACTAATAGTAGTTGTGAAGATCAGATTATGACAACAGCAGCATGTGCTAAACTCTCTACAGAGAAAATGAAATTGCCAGACCTGGACTTAGATAAGGAATTGCCACCATTTGAAGCAGCTGCAAAAATAAATGGTAGACTTGACAGTCCTTGTATCTCTGGTGGCAGCAGTCAGGCACAAAAAGATGGTAGTCTCATGCATGTAAGTCTTCAATACTAAAGAGATCACTAAGTAATAAGACCTCGTGGACTTCCATGTCCTTTTGCTGTTTCACTTTAGCTACAAATTTGTTGCTTTAGTTGGCTAAAATAAAATAAAAAATTATTGGTAGAACAGACTGGTGCAGTTGGTGATGAGGTTACTGCTAAAGGTCCGGTTTCAGACGGAACATTAAAAGGAAATGATTCTGAAGCTGAAGTTGGAACTGCTGACAAAGTTTCCCCACTTAAGTTGAATGAGGACCCTGAAGATAACCAAAGATTGGAAAAGGTACAATTTGTCCCAAGACAGACAACTGATTCACTGCTTTTCCAAAAAAACACGATTAACATGTAGGATATGATGAATGCAGGAACTCACATTCCATGCTTCATCAGCAGCAGATGCTGTTAGACCTATTCAGCCAATTGAATCTGATGAAAGTTGCTTTGATCAAGTTGGTTTTTTGCGGTTTGAGGTAAGGCATGGATAGCTCGCTGTATGATTCCTGTCAGATAATGACTATGATGTTTTGATATGCTGTATCTGTATGGGACTAATTTAAGCATGTGCTATCTCTTACTAGATTCATATAAGTTGCTAAAGGTGGGTGTACTTTATGATCTCCATTTTTCTACAAGATCTTTGCTTTAGAATCACAAACTGATAAATCATGCAAAGCTAAGAGATTGAGAGTTTCTAGACTTACATTCATGTTCTGGGATTCGAATGTTTTTGAAATTAGTAGTTAATCCTAGGCATGACAATGTAAAATCAGTACGGTTTTATGGGTTTAGTCCCTTGTCTAAGTTAGTTGACTCTTGAGATTTGGTTTAACTTTGGAGAAAATGCTTGTTTGAACTAGGAACTAGAGACTTTTTGGTATGTAGAAAGCAGATTACCTGACTAAAATTCATATATCAAGGTGGTTCTGTTTTGTAGTTTACCGTCGATTTTAACCCTGTCCAAGCAACTTGACAGAAAAAAACGTTCTACAGTAGGATGTATTCAGTGGTTGATAGAGCTAATTAAGCTTCTCAGGCAACTAAAAAGACTCTTAGCTGGCCTTCATTCTAAGCTGAATCCCCAGTGCTCTATGAATTCAGATTTGTACCACCCTGTGTTGTTGCATGTTGATACATAGGACAAGGAATTATTTCTAAGATCGTAGTTTTCTGCATTGCAGAATGTCATCAGTGGCTTCTCGGCCTTGGGTTTAGCTACAGGTTGTGTTACTTGTGACAAGTTTGCTGAGTATACAGCATCCATGTTGGAACTTTTAAACCTATTGATATAAGAGAGTTGCATTTCCTTTCTCAACTAGTGAAGGTCATAAGATAAATATGATGGAGTCAGTAGTCATCTGGCAGATGTCATCCCATTCTTCTGATCTTCGCAGTTTTTGGTTTAATTTGTATGACAGAGTAAGGCCTGTATTCATCCATTGCTAGAGTGCAGGTTGTGATAATCAAGTCCGAGTGGATAAAGTTCAACTATATACACATGCCTTCTCCATGTCTCAGTTCATGGCCTGAACATCTTGTACTTCTGTTAGTTCCAAGTATTTGTAAGATTACACATGACAGTAGATTTACAGACTTTAGCACATATGATCAGCTTGACCTGCTTTTCAGGTGAGTCAATACACTGAGAGGATCCACTTGTATTCTTGCATTCCTGGGATAGATTTGAGACCAAGGCCACTTTTTGAGAGTTTCCGTCCCGAAGAACTCGAGTCACTGAATGCTTCAGCTGCTGAGAGCAAGCAAGGGGCAACTTTCAAATCTTTGAAGGAAAACCCAACTTATAGGCATGTTCTTGTGGCATTCGTGAATGAGTGGAGTAGATTAAGGCCCATTGATCGAAGAAAGTTGCTTGGTAAACCTTTGCAACTTCCTCTGACTTTTGAGTTATGCTGCTTGAGCGAAAGTATTAACCACAACAATGAGGTCTGTCTTGTTGAGAACTCTCATTATTTCCTAGACATTACCGTGTATATGAAGTGGTAACGATGGTTTAGTTCTATATTCCAGGGACTGCTGAAGGGTGGAAGCAAGCGACGCACTACGCCTTTTTATGAGATTAGTGAGCCTTTACCTTCCAATGCTGTGTGGAAAAATGTTAATTTATGTAGCGGTAATGGCAAGAAGAAGAAAGAATACACTCAGTGCTGGACCCTGACAGACGAACCTCTCTGTAAACTCTGTCAGGCACCATGCAAGTAAGTACAGATAAATGATGTGGCTACAACTATATGGGTTACTTCACGTGTTTTCTTTATTTTCAGGGGCAGCAATGCCAAGTCACCAGAATTTTTTGAGGATCTTTTCTGTAACCTATGCTGCTATGAAGAATTTCGAATAAGAACTAGCAACGGATCTCTGCGTCAGGTTAGAGCATGAATTATTTAAGTTGGACCTATTTTTGTTTAAGACAGCTTATGCTCCAATGCATGGGGTGTTTCCAATAAATATTTGGGCACTTTCTTCAATATTTCTGACAGGTCTTTTCTGCTCAATCATATTTATTTGTAGTAACGTCAATTTCTCAGGAACTTTTTCGCATAGAACATGGTGTCTGCACAATGTGCCAATTAGACTGTCATAAGCTTGTGAAGGACATAAGACCCCTGTCATTGTCAAGACGACAGGAGTACATTGAGAAAGTAGCACCAAACGTGGCTGGGCGAAAGAACTTGTAAGTTGCTGAAGGGAACATACAAGTGCTAATTATATGTTTTGCAGGACAAAATAGTGGACAATATCAAATTCAAGTTGAATGTTTTGTGGCTGTGTCTGCATTTGCATAGACCTCAATAAATATTCTTGTCTACATTAACTAAAAATATGCCCTTCATGTTTAGAACAAGTAACACTTCCCAATTATTCTCATTCAATAGATTTCTACAGAACTTTAATTGGATTTTTGTTACGAACCAATTAGCTTCTGTTATACAATCTGAAATGCTGATTATGGTTCTTTCGAAATAGCACTAAATCATCCAAAACATGAAGATATCTATTTGATACCCTACAGGCTCGATAAGCTTGTTAAAGATCCCAGTGAGGGCAATGCATGGCATGCAGACCACCTTGTTCCTGTCTACCGAGGTGGAGGTAAGCCGCTATTTTTATCTTGAAATTAGTATTTACAAGCTTTCTCTCCCTGGATGAGTACCTGTTGATGATTGTATGAGTATATGTTGAAGCTTGAAACTCCTGCCTCAAATTGTCCAACTCAAATTTGTAGATGACCCACTCAACACAGGGATAATAATTAATGGTCTGAGACATGGAATCAACAGACTCAACTCAATCATCATCATAATGGCTCAGTGATGATAATACAACTCTATAATGGGTGATCTTTCAATATGCAAAACCATGTATAGATAATGCAGTTTGATGCGAAAAAATTCAAATATAGCTATAAACACACAATAGTATGAGGTAAAATGAACAAACTCAATGCTCCAGAGATCAAATATATGGAACGATCCTCTAGATCGTAACTTACGAAAAAAAAAAAAAAAGGGTAAGAAAAGTGCCTTTTCAAATAAGTTTAGAGTGCATACTTGCATATTGGAACATATAACAGCTATGTCCTGATGGCACCTCGTTTATTTGAACTTTTTTGTAACTGATGAATGGTGTTATTTCCACTCTTGAATCAAATTTATACCAGAGCATGGTACAGTTTATAAATCAGTATACGTGTTGAATCATTGTATAGAGTAGCTCATTAATTAATCTATTGTAGTGGTATTGGTGGTACGTTGTCACAGCTAAGGTATCCTTGGATCTCTTTGTCACTTTTTTTCCATTCTTCAAGGGGTTTCTTCAGACATCCTAGTATGAGGTCAGCTGGATATTGTTTGACCATGTTCTTCACTTAGTGTTTGGTCAAACTTTGTTTGTGGTAAGAAGCTCCATCCAAGATAAGAATCTAGGGTCACCCACACATGGGCAATGTCTTTGTGTTAGCTTCAGTTAGAGAGTACGAGGCACCTGGACATTTCCTAATCCACTTTTGTTTTCATTGCTAAGGTAATAAACTTCCCTAATCCACTCAAAAAAAGATAGTCAAGCCCTAGATTTGTGTACAGGAGTACAATTCTGATTTGACCAGACTAATACTGATTTGCCTCGGATGATATCTACCTCTGCTGTAGACAGTGATGACTGTAATTAGCGTAACTGAATCATAAAGAGAGTAACTGTTTGTGGCAGTTGCCTTGTTTCCAGTCTTTTAAAACTCATGCCATTACTTTGACATGGGTTAGTACTTGATTATTAAAGCCTTTTTTTTTTTTGGCAATGCTAATCATTCTCTATTCATTTTTTTAATATTCTTTACACACTATATGGGCTGATTATATTTACTCTTTGTTCAAAATGTATGTTTCTTCCAGGCGAATGCAGACTAGAGAATATGAGGACTCTCTGCGTGGCATGTCATTCCGATGTTACAGCAGCACAATGTGCTGAACGGCGCTCAACAAGGGCCATAGCTAAGAAGCAACTCAAAGTCACTATGTATGACCTCAAAAATGTTCAGAACGCTGAAAAGGCAAACAGTAAAGTTGAGGTATGTTCTGAGAGTGCAGGTATCCTGCTCTCATGAGGCCTACCATTTAGGCAGAAAATAGCAGCATTTCTTGTGCCTCGAATGCATCTTGGTACCCCTGGATTCCTTATATTTCTGTGACCATCAAGCTGGGGTGATTGCTAAGCACCTATCAGGAAATAGTAATGGTTGTGATGACTTGCAGATTCTTGGGTTAAGCTAAATCACTGTCAATGTTTCGCCGCCATATACTATTATCTTTATGGTGGAACATTTGATTTAACAGTGGTGAGATTAAAGGAATTTTGTGATTTATTCTTTATGCTGTAGCTAAGACATCTTACATTCTCTCGTGGCTTCATTAGCTGGGTTGTAATATCTCTGCAAATTAGCCTAATAAGTGAGCTTTCTTCTTTTACTGATGTTCAAGCTTGAAAATTGCATACGAAGAGCATTAGTTTTATTCTGCAGGCAGGAAATAGTGGTTAATTGTCTGAAATGGATAAAGCTGAGTGCCCCCTCTGTGATGTTAACAGATCATGTAAGAATTTTAATGATCTTGTACTTCAAATTACACCCTAATCAGAGAAATCAATTTCAGGAACAAGGGCATTCAGAGACACACAACATATTGGAGGATGAGCTTTTAGTCAAGGTTCCTGGAAGTTCCTATTCTTCAGAAGGCACAGGTACTGGAAATGAAATCCTGGAAGAATCCAAAGCTTGGTTACAAAATCCCTCCAGCGTAGAAGCACCTGCAAGCAGTATTTAATCTGCACATGCTCCACTCATCCTGTATGTCTTTTGTATAATCTGGGAAGAATTTGCCCTATTAGTGAGTCATCGTTAGCTGTTTCAGTGGATTCTCTCGAGGATGTATACTGAAATGAGACTAGATGACTCCCAAAGTATCTTATGATGATCGCTGCACTTTTGAGCATCTGCAAGCAGGATCCAGTTCCTACATTCTCCTATTGATCCCACCTGTTTGTTGTATATTGCTAACTATAGATTTTTGAGAGAACAATTTGTAAAGTTAGCAGTCATTGCTCCTTAAGCAGATAGTTTAGTCCGATGGTCCTGTCTCGACACTTGGGCATCATGTGGGGTCTGTGTTTTGTGGGTGACTTTAATAGCAGATATAGGAAACCAGGTGAGGACAAAAGTTCAGAAAATAGAGAACGCATGTGATTCTTGAAAGAAAATACAGGCTCGTTATGTTGAATGTATTTTAGTGGTCCGACGCCAATGGGGCGAGATTGTTGAGAAACTTCGATGATTATCGGTCTTCATATGATCTGTGGTTGGTTTATTTATCCCCTTAAACATTCTTCCATTTTAACAGCATTTGCGGATGAAAATTTCTGAGTCAAAGGCGCACACTAGAAGATAACTACACGACTACTAAAATGAAAAGACTCTAATTAACCGGCATGGTAAAGTTCAGGCTGAGGTCAAATCCTCCCTTCTAGGAAGAGTTGGTCCTTGGGTCAGATCCATCAACTGCGTCAGACTAAAACAATAGTATAGGACAGACTGTTTTCCTCTGTGGGCGTGCCATTCTTCTTCAGGTTGGCCTAGACTCAAACGATTCAAGCCAACTTATATGTGGGCCTCGATCGAGCTAAGTGTAAAAAAGTCTGATTCGGCCTGACCCAAGAACGAGGCACCACACGTGGTCAATATTTTCGCTTGAGTTTGCGCTGAAAACGGATAGTCGCTTTAACAAAGATAAACTACAAGTCGTTTGACCTATCCCTCGACTACGATTTTGTTGTCTCTCAAGTACGTGCCGTTTTCCCTGTCAACCACATTTCTGACTTGTGGGAAGGCCTACAAGTCGTTTGCAAGTCAGCGTGTTGCCTAGAGAAGAAAAAAAAAAAAAGGCTGCTTCCTTGTGCTTCAGAGAAGTACATAACATTAGGGGAGGGGAGAAAAAAGCATACACCTATTCAAGCATGTATTAAAGATTGATGTTCGTGGACATGAGGAAAGAGTATATCCTTCAAACACTTTCTAGTTGTCCTTTGGACACTTTGGGATGTTAAATATGTGAATTAATCTTGGAATCCAATGCAGCCACATAATAGATCATTGGATTCTCGCCTATATTTCATGACTGTCATGGTCCTCTGTCAGTAACGCTTATGGCTCAGGATGGAGAAGTCCATACCTGCCTCCAGCAGCTTCAGTGGAAGTTCCCGCGTAAGAATTTCTGATTGGAATATCTAAACACAACCTCAGAAAGTTTTGGGGTGTACACCAAATCAGATCTCTGATCTCTCTCAGAAACTGTTGAACTTAAGCTTCTTCCACGTTGAAGGTGCCAGCTGAAAAGAACTGCTTTGCTCTATCAAGGAAGCTACTAGGGAATCTACTGAACAACATAACAGTGGAGGTGTCTGAAACCAGAGGATTTTGCTTCAGTGTCATTTCTTCACTAGCCTTTGTTGTTTTCCCATCTCTTTGATTTCTCATCTTGCCATTTCTATTGCTATTTCCCAAACCCCCAGCCTTTCCCACATGGACTCTTGCACTTCTGGCACTATAACGACTACATCTTTGGAGATTGTCTACTTGAGGTTTTCTAGAATCGGAACCCAGCTGATTAATTTCACTAGCATCATCGGCTATGGAGTTGTCCAAAGCAGAATTGGATTGAACAGACGGTATAACATTTTGGCAAGATCTTAACAAGGAAAGTAGCATATCGACACTGATTTCTTGCTGAACCACACCCTTGTTCTGCTCACACCCATAACAGGCAGCAACAAGCGTTCCAGCCAAGATAGGCATCAAATCAGGGTCGCTGAAGAATGTAAAAGGCAGATCGCAAACCTGTCCTTGAGCTCAACCATTAGGTTTTGTCGATATAATAGTAAGATACACAAGTAGTTTCACCAAAAAGAAAAAAAAAATCACTTACCTTGTGAAGGATAGTAGGACTTTTTCCCCATCGGAGGACGGCTTGATTCCCCGGATGGAACAAAGCAAAGTGACTAAGAAGCAATAGAGACTCGAGCAGAAGCAAACCAACCTGAGACGCATTACAGAAAATGCAATGGCATATTAGTGAGGGTTGCCCTAAATGCTTAAAACCAAAATCAGTTGGTCTAAAGCCATGAAATAATGCAGCTGAAATTCCATATATACTCCATTCAACCCAACAGAGCCCACTCTCAGCTAACAGTAATTAAGAACATAAAAGCACAAGACTATAGGAAAATTTGTAGGTGAAATCATAACCAGTCATAAAACCAAAACACCGTATCAATGCGCGCGCACACACACACACACATATATATATATATAGAAAGATGGCACATTTTGTGTTTAGGAGTAAAGGTAGGACTATTCAACAGAAGATGATGGTCATCTGTCACCTAATTCTTCCCCATTTCACATACAGCTATTCTACAGCAAGTGTCCCATACAAAAGAACCTGAAATCGATGTCAACAACACATGCTACACCTTCATATCGTATCCCCCATCATTTCAAGTAGCAATGGCATCCAATTGAGATTTTAGTAGAGATGCTAGGTGTATTTAATTCATGACACTAGAAAAGTGGGGTAGCAAATTAACGCTGAATGAAAATGATATCATTTTTATGATTGAGTCAGGGTTCATAAGAATATTTTCTCTGCAAACTAGAAAGATACAGATACTTATCATTTAATTGATATGAAGGTAGAAAGGGAGGACCCAAAGAAAAACAGAAACAAAAAGTAGCAGCCACCAAAATAGGGGTGCACTTCCGCCCCAAGGGAAGCCAAAATAGGAATTGGAAGGTATTATTTCCAATTCTACCAGATAACTCAAATTCTAAGCTGACTCAACTTATAACTTCAACTGGGAAGAAGTTGGAAACTTCCATTGACAGTCATGCTCCTTTCCGTCAGATGGTAAAATTCCATTAATGAAAGTGTCGACAAGAGCACCTTGGAAGTTAGAAGAAGATGATGATTACATGGCCTCCTCCGACGTTCTCAGAAGTGGGAAAGAAGCTCTCTTTCTAAAAGACAGACCATGCACTAGGGACAAATGTCAACCATGAGAGACTCAAAGGGAGGCGAAGGGTCTTTTCAGAAGGCTTTTCTTTCCCAAATTAGGGGGAGAACAGCCAGGTTATAAAATGGGTAGAAAATGCTACTGCTATGAAAAAGAGCTCGAGAATCTTGACTAGTGCAAAAGTGCTTCACAGATTATTTAATTAAGGAGTCTACCTGGTCACTGGCACTTTTCCACTTGCTGCTGCAATGGGAAAGAAGGAAACCCATCAAGTGGAAAAATTCCATCTTCAGGTCTGGCCTTGCCTGCGAGGAAAGCAAGGAAGAAAACAAGTGTCAGCATAGTGAGAAAGAGTTTATGAGAGATGAATATTGAAAAATACGTCAAGCTATTAGAACCATATAAAAGGTAACAACAAGACGTAAGAATCATCAAAAGTGCAAATTCAAAAGGGAGAAGTGATATCAACTAACTTACGAGCATTCTTTGCACGAATTTAAGGTCCAAAAGAGCCAAATTGTTCAACACCTTTAGCACTCCTGTTGCCACTTCTTCAAAATTAGATGGAAGGACATATGAGGCCTGCAACAGAATATAAGTAATCTCAACACATTCTTCTTAGGTTTTTTTGAAAAGGAGTTCCCAAGACCAGTGTCCTGTGCAATGGTCAAAGTTTCCCATCAGTACATAGATTCAAGTCTTGAGAACATCTACTTGATGAATAAACTGCTGAAGGGTAGGGCTGTATCCACGCCAACCCTCCCAGGGGCCACTTAGGTGGGACTAGTCCTGGGCAGTGAGCTTTTTAACTTGCAAAAGTAGTTCTCAAACTACCTATTGTGCAAAAATTGTCGCTCTAGTAATTGTCATGTCACGATTAGAGAGGCATATTATGACCATGAAATCAACAACTTGAGACTAACGAATTATCCCACCATATGGATATAACCATACAAACAGTACAGGCACCGACCCATCGAATAGAGACTCGCAATTGAGGAAATACACATTAGAACAATAGAAACAACTTAACCACGTTGACAGCTACTGGACTCAATTGATTTGATGATACTTACCAACAACAACCTGGCCCAAAACAAAAAAGAACCCCCACACCAAAAAGAAGGGAGAAAAGAATTCTGCAACAACACTTGCTGTCTTAGTAACTTTTCCAAGTCAGCACAGTTACCTGTTCAGAGGACAATCGATTGTTTGCCTGCAGTAAAACAGCTGTTAACAAAGAAGGGAGACTGACAAGACCCGTTTCGGATATTGCAGAAAGAAGAAAAGATAATGGTGGCTCTGCACACAAAATGTTTTCACTCTTCTGTTCCACAATGACGACGTAATTCTCATCCTTCTGAGGTACAAAAGGCTCTTGAATATCCTGCATTTGAGGTTCATCTGGAACATCCATCTTGTCGGTGTTGGCATTATGCACCTCAACTGAGCTATCAGTCTGCTCCTTCTCACCATCCTTGCCCATGGATACCAACCCATTTTTCGTATTTATCACATACAATTCCACTAATGGTCTATCCTCAGGTACATCTGGTAGACATACAACTGTGCTACCATTTAGCACTGATAGTGGAGGTCTACAATCTCCAGAGTTAGTTCCAGCGGAATATCCAGAATCAGCAGACGCCACAAGTTTTGCTTCTTGATTTTCATTCCCCACAACTACGTCACTAGGACAAGATTCCCAGTCAATGGAACTAGTGGTCCGAGGTCGGGACGTTAAAACCGCCAATAGATAGATACTTAAGAGAATAGAACAGGGAAAAGGTGACCCTTCCACCTGGGGCCGATCATAAAGTGCAAAGAGATCTCGTAGCCTGTGAATAACTTGGTACGCAACCAATAGCTCCAGTAAGCCATCCCGCATTTGGAGTTGTCTTTCATCAGAGCTTATATGACCTATTATTGTTGTAACAGTCCAAAGAAAACCATCAAGTACTTCAGAGATTGATTCAAAATTTTCGGTTGACGCTTTACTCGATGGCAAGTTGATATTTCCTGGCGCAGTTAAAGAGGCTGCAATCTTTATATAGTTCTCAAGGGCTGCTGATAGCATTGGGACCATTGGGGGTAAAAGATTCTGTGCAAGAAAATAACTCCTGTTTGCAGCCACAGAGAGAACCACTCTGAGAAGTTTCAAAAGGTGTATTGTCACCTGACAAGCTTCAGGTCTGGATGTATGAGAAGCAGGAAGGGCAGAAGCAATAAAATCAAGCAAACCAGCTTGACGAGAAGCTTGTAGCTCAGGGTCCTTTCCTTCCAAATACTAATCACAAAGGATAAGGACATATCAAGTCAGAAAATCAACAAAGCAAAAAACTGCAATAGCCATTCACACAACAATCTTCAATAGTATTGATGCGTGCACTTTTCATATCACAAACAGTGGATGATGTCCTAATAAGGACTATGAAAGGGCAACATTGTCAACAAATACCAGGGAGAGGGATGAAGAAAAGCTGGCACAAGTATCATATAATTTTTCAGAATTACCATATGTAAAGCGCACAGTCAACCTCATAATAGACGTACACAAAAGGGTTTAGATCTGGAATATGAGATAAGGATTCCAGCTGAAAATCCACCCAGTACCAAAGCAATTATTTCCCTATGGTATTTTGAAGTTAAAGACGGTTAAAGTGTACCATCAGAAAATTTCCCCTAACAATTATGATCCCAACAATTTAAGGCTTAATTAAACCGTCAATCCTTGAGATTTAACCTTTTTCCCAATTTGGTCCCCAAATTTTTCTTCTTCCTCTCAAAGTCCTTGGTGTTAATGACCTGTCTCAAACGGTCATTTTGTCCACTCTTAGCTCCGTGATTGCCGGAATATGTCAATTTGGCTAACGGAGGCCATGTCATAACCAATCGTAGCTCGATAGCTATCCTAACACACTAACCCGACAAGCCACATTGTTAAAAAATGCTGCATCACAGAGGAACACGTCAAGTGCACAGGGCCTTTACAGGATAGAGAATTAACCCCAAGGAAGGACTGCAGAAGGAAGAAAAAAAAAACTTGGGAACCAAATTGGGACAAAAAGTTAAACTCTAGGGACCAGCGGATTAATTAAGTCACAATTTAATGAGCCCAATTTGAAAACATCATAAAATGACATGTCTAACTATATCAAGATATAAATTAAAAAATATTCGACTTTAGAAAACTGGTTTCAATTCATACCTTGATCATTTCTGCAATTATTAACCCTATACTCGCAGCCCCTTCTTTTCTAGCTTGCCGAAGTCTTTGAAGTTCTTGGAGCCACCTTCCAATTTTCATTCTTGCAGTTCCCATGGCTGTTCTATATCCAATACCAGCATTTTCAGAACCAACAGGAGGCTCAGGAAATTCAAATTTTAGAGCCATAAGTCTTTGTCTAATTCTTTTAATCCTTCGCTTCAATGAATGCTGCAATGTAGCATTGCCCATTGCAAGAGCAGAACCTCCTAAGTCTGAGATGCTGCTTGCTTGATAGTCTTCATTGGTGTTGGTTGGCGTAGATCTACCCTGCCCATCCTTGTTTACGGATCGGCGCAACAAAGGTGACGATTGATCCCTGAAATCCATAGAAGCTCTCTCCCGAATTTGCTCCAGGTAAAACTTACGACGTTGTTCGCTTTCGCAAAGTCGCTCAGCTAATTTCTGGGCCAAAAGTTCAGCTTCCTCTTGCTGGGCTTTCGCTCTTTCCTCCTTTCTTCGAAGCTGTTCCATGGCCCTTGCTTCACGAGCTGCACTGGATGCTTTGCGCTCCTCTTCCCTTCTAACTTGAGCCTCTTCTTTCCTTCGCTGAGTCTCAGCAAGCCGTTGTAATTTTTCAGCTTCAATGAGTTTCCGGCGTTCTAAAACAGCCTCTTCTCTAGCCATATCCTCCTTTTGTTTTGTTTTCATGACTTGAAGTTTTTCAGCTCTCCTCAACTCTGAATCATGCAGTTTCTGGCGCAACATAAGCTTTTTGTTTTCGTCATTTAAGGAAGTAATAAAACGAACCTCATTGACTTTACTGCTCTCATCACCAGCTCTTTTAACAACTTGAGCTAGAAAAGCTTCATGTCGAGATTCACCACGTTGTTGGCGAGCATACATTCCCTCTCGTAACTTCATATTACGGACAGCCTGCCATTCATTAACCCGATTCAATTTTTCTGAGTTACGCTGAAGCTTTTGAACTCTTTCATTCTCCAGCTCACTTCTGATTCTCGTTGCCCGGGCATGCTTTTCTTCTGCATCCTTTCTCAGATCAATAGCAGTTTTCTTCTTCTTCTTCTCAGGAGACAGTAGTTTGTCATGCAAAATGCGTGCACGTTCCGCACTTCTCCTGCTCATGCCTGGCGAATGTGAAACACGCGAAGAGACACGGAAAGGAGATGAAAGTATCTCCTCCCAATTCCTCCTCTCTTTCCAAGCATCCATGGAATTCCAAGGAGCTGCATTCCTCTTTTCCTTCTCCTTATCTTTCTCTGCAAGAGAATATTGTCTCTTAAAATGATCCGTAGATCTAGAATTTCTCTCACTATTTTCCACCAACATTTTTTCCTTCTTATGGAGCAACCTCTCTGATTCTGATCCAAGTTGTTCTCTCCTACTCTTTCCAGCAGCAAAAGCACCAGAACTATCCCTAGCAGGTGGCTTAGATGAACTCACTTCGGAAGACGAGTTCTGGGGAGGGATCCATCCATGATGTACTGAGTTTAGTTTGCTGGACCTGCCTGACTCTGTATTCTGCTTTTCTCCTCTCAGATTCCCTTGAATGAGATCTGAACTTCCACTCTGTTTTCTTAACTTTATTTGTGAATCTTTGGAATTGGGTATTGCATCACTTTTTCCAGCTGACTTACTGGGTTTATTACCAGATTGTGAATTGGAACACTTGGGCCCTAGGACTTTCCCATCATTAGAAGCATGCACACTAGTCCTTTCTTTTTGGATTTTCTTAAAAGCCTCAAGAGATGAAGACAGTATCTCTGCTTTGTGTGGTGAAGTTGTCATTCTTCGAACCTGCAGCCAGCATGAAGTGACTAACCGTTATCATATTGGAGAAATAGGTGGATGAAGATATTTTTTATCCCAACAAGAAAAGCATAGTGAACCCTACTCCAACAAAACTAGTTCATAAAATATCACAGTATGATCCTTGAACCCCATCCTTGCTATTGTCCAGAATGACAGCTCAAGCAAGCAAATGGGCTCTTAGTATCAAAAATGATATAAGAGTCTATGGTCAGAAGCATCCATTTTTGTTGAGAAGTTAAAAGCACCACTCTATTAGCAAAACCTTTCACTGTCAACGAAATTTAATAAGGTGAGAGCTATGCTGTCCTGCCATGATTTTTGAAAAGGTAAGTTTCTGCATAACATTTTCTGATTAGTTATGCTGCACAATGACAGTTGGGATGTGTACATGGATCATCAACAAAACCAACAAGGCAAACTGCATCTCCTTCATTTAATCACTACCCATTCCCTTCGACAATATAAAAGATGAAGTGATCTACTTTCTTCCCCTTCTTATCTTTATGAGTTGAAATCACCATAAGAAACCACGAAGAGGTTTATCTGACCAAAAAAAAAAAAAGAGCCAAAAAGTGAGTATTGGTGTTTGGTATTGCTGCCATTTTAATTCGAAGAAAATTTTTCACAATAGCAGCTGACGCCCCCGTGGGGGGTTGGGAGGGGAGGAGAGAGAGTACAAAGGCATCAGAAAATACCACAGATGAACCCGTCTTCAAAAGAAAAAGTAACAAAATAATAAATAAAACTACAGGTGAAGTGACCACAAAGAACAGACATCTTAGTGTTGTTTATTAACAGAATTTACAGGAACATTTGTATTAAGAGCGGATGTCTTACACGGGTAACAAGAATCTGAGCATCTTACCTCCCATGAAAGAGCATGTGGCCTGCGATGGTCACTCTTCAATGTGATTGTTGCCCCATCAATTAGCTGGGGAGAGGACCTCTTCACATTCTCAAACTCCTCCACTCTACTGTTTAGTTCTTTAAAATCAGAGGCAGCCTCTTCAAGAACAAGAATGGCCTCTTTCATCTGCTCTTTGTCACATTCTAACTCACAAAGAAGATAGAGTTCATCTACAGCCCTATTAAGATTCTCAAAAAGAAAGCACCAAAGTCGCTGCCTAAACCTTTCTTTACTTTCACCTTCTCCAAGGGCATTCATAATGAAAATGTTTGACATATCTTCATGTATTGTACCATCCGATGGACCTTCTTGGTCTTCAACAGGGGCTTTGAGGATAGAAACTCCAGAAATTTCAGGTCCGCTCTTTTGGGGTGGAAGTAACTCAGTATTTGCGCAAATTGCAGGGGTGCTAGAACCCTCATTCGTCACTGTAACTTCAGAAATATCCTCGTCTCCTGCCCTTGGTATAGGTGCCTGAAGTTTGACCACTATCCCTGTCTCTTGAACAAATGCAAATCCAGTACTTATAATATCATCATCTACTGGTTCTACATGTTCAGTGTGTATATCCTTGCAGTTTGAAACTTCATCATCAGGGTCAACACATTTATCATCCACAATTGGTATTTTTGCATCTTCTAAATATATTGCATTCAACCCTTTACAGTTCTTTTCAGAAACATCATTACCACCTCCATCAGCATCTGAGATCGCCACCAAGTTGTTTCCTTGAGAGTTAGCACAAGAAGCAACAGAGGAAACCAAATCATAATTAGTCGCATGCTTCCTACAGGCAACCGGATTATCATTCCCAATATCACCGAACTTGATACCAGCTCCAGAAGTGGTTTCATGATGCAGCAGCAAAGCATCATCCTCTAGATCACCCCATTTGATTTTGGGAACCACACTAGGCTTATCCTTTTGAGGAGTTTTGTCATTATCTCTAGTTCCATCATTAGAACTTCCAGCAAATGAAGGAAGCAAACTGTGAGATTCAGTATCTTGTTGAGCTACACATTTGTCAAGAAAGAGCACACGCTTTTCATCTTCATATGGGACAGGAATAGAATTTACAAGACAATCTTGGCTAGTTACAGCATGAGTTTCCCCTGCATTTGGAAGATTGGATCTGCAGTTACCGCTTGGATTTCCACTTTTTTCATTTGATGAGGACTGAGTGTGCAAAATCCTAGAATCATTCTTTCCAGGAAATCCCCTGACCCAACTCTGCAGTGAGAACTTTGAGCTACTTCTATGCTTCTGGACAAGAAAAAATCAGAAAATTCTAAAAACTGAGAATCAAATAAACATGGAACCTGATATGTTCGGTAGCATAAAAAAGTACAAAATTGAGAAGATATCAAAATAAAAACGCATGGAACACCTATAAGAAACACTTATCCTCTAAAAAGGAGGTAATCTTGACAGAAGAGAGCAAAACTTTAGTGCAGTAGTGTGGAAATAAAAGTCATGTCGAACTCCTTGCCAATGGAGAGTCTACTGATTATTCAATTCAGTTATCTGCGTGCAACGATCTCTTTCAAGTTAGACCCCTTAATTCAATATCAGGCGCATATGCAACAGAGTCTTTTTGAATAGGAGAATTGAATAAACATCCAAGACCAATTTTGTTCCTCAATACCGTTAACAATGTAAAGGACCTCCGCCCCTCTAGATTAGATAAGCTCATAACCAGAACGTCTAAACCGAAAATCTCAATAAATAAATAAAAGAAATAAATGAAGAAAAAACAACTAAAGCCCAGACATATTTAAACAACTGGAGAGCAATGAAGCATTTCAAAAATACTGGTATATCCAAATACCTCTCACTAATTTGGTTTGAGGTGTTTCCCTAACTTTCGTAACTAGCAAGCGCAATCGTTGACACTGGATTAATTAGTGCGATATGTGTGGTTGCGGGAAACGCTAGAGTGTAAAAAACAAATTAAATCAATATTTCGAGTCAAAAAAAGACTCGTTTAAGTTTGATTCAACCACTCGCATGCCTTAAGAAAGCTCAAATTTCTGTGTCCTTTTCCCTTCTCCCAGCTTTCTAAGAAACCAAACAGCAACTAAAAGAGGGAAAGGATGAAAATGACACCAAGTTCGAACAATGCTGATGAAGCTATTGAAAGAAAATTAATGCAAACACCTTTTTCACTTGGAACCATCCTGAGCCCTGATCATCGACTGCTTCTCCACTGTCCTCCATCCCCACTCGATCCAATACCAAAAATTGTTCTTTACAAACACATGAAATTTTCTTTTAGTTTATATAACAGAATGCTCAGTTCCCTAAGGATAGATGATCGTAATTATGGAAATTAAAATGGTAATTAAACAAATCAGAGCTAAAATAATAGAATTAGAGAAAATATGAGAATTGTAATTTAAGAATTGGGAGGAGACAATGGGTTGCAGACAAGGAAGCCCCAGGGTATTGAATTCCACGGAATTATGAGGACATGCGTGGGATATGAAATGGGAGATGGGCATTTGAGCTGTTTAGAGGAGGTTTCTTTAGGGTTTTTGATTTGGTGGGGCGAGGAGGTAGATTTTTTCTTCTTTTCTTTTTTTTTTTTTTTTTCTTGGAGGAGGGAAAGATGATCAGTGGAGAGGAAGGGGGATTATATAGGTGAGGGAAGGAGGAAGATGGCAACAGACTAAGTGATTTTACAGATTTGTCCTTGCCATCTGATTTATCTGTCGTTGGGTAACATTTTGAGGCTTTTACGCCCCAAAAAATATAATTTTTACCGAAGCGGTAATCAAATGGTTACCGAGCCTCTACAATTTTTTTTTTTTTCGAATCACACGACAACGGTATATAATTCTTATCTATCTAATGTTATTTGTATTAAGAAAAAATATAATTTTATCTAGATTATCGTGGTTCTTACACTTTTTATTTTAGATTATCAATTTTTATTATATTTCGCCTTTCAATTTTCAATTATTTATAGTTTGCATCTTAAATATTAATTTGGACAGAAATTATTATTTATGGCTAACTTAAATGACAAATTTATTTCCATATCAAATATAATTATAAAAAAATTAATCATTTCACTGAACCAAAATAGCATGTCCCAATTGGGGATGTGAGGACACAATGTAACATAATTAATAATATAAAATGTAAAGTGTAAGAACTCTAATAATTGAAAGATAAAAAAAAAATGTATTAAATTTTAAATAAAGTACATTTTACCATATTTAATATTATTTTATTGTTATAATTATTATTTTTTATTTTAAAAAAATGACATGTCATATCATCAATTTTGTTAGAAATTATAACGGAAATATAACTAAGTGAGTGCTTTTCAAGCATGACCTAAACTTAAGAATATTTGTAAATTTTAAAATTTATGCATGTTTTAAAATCACAAAAAAATTCTGCATTGATTCTTTTTTTTTGACAATATATAAATATAGTGCAGTGCCATTACTGCCTTACAACATCTAATTAGTTGATCATTCTCGTCGTTATATATGTAGAGAGAGAGAGAATATAAAGAGCGGTTGAAAACCTTTTAATTTTATGCAAACCTAAAGCATTTGGTTGAATCCACCAAATAGTCCAATATTAGCATTAGAATAACCAAATCAGTGTTATGGCATAGTGTGTATCACAGAATAATCCGCCCTTCATACTTTAAAGTACAAATCGAGCATTTTGTTGGTGTGCATAAATTTAGTTTAATCGGTTGATTATATTTAGGATAAATACATTTTGCAACTTTCAATTATGTGAGTCTTGACACTTTCAACTCTTATATTTTTTATTTTTTTTTCACATTGCACCTACTAGGCTTGAACATATTTGGGTCGGAATTGACCGGGCCGACCCAAACCTGTTGAAACCAATTGGGCCCGGCCGAATTTGGGACAACCCGGTTCGACTGTCGACCCAAAAAAACTCAGAACCAAGGGCCTCGGTTCGGCCCACGGTTTTGAGAGCCCAAGGCGCTGAACCGGGCCGAACCGAGGGCTCCTAGGTAATTTCACCTTATATATATAATCCCCCCTTTCAATTTATTTCCCAATTCCCTTCCCCGCTTCACGAGTCACGACCCTCCCCCCCTTCTCTCATCGTAAAAAATGGCCATCTTCACACTTCAGCTTGAAATCCTACCGTCAATGTTGTCTCTCTCTTACCGGCGTCATCTTTCTCTCCCATTTCCTCTCTCTCTCACGCAGATTTGCTCTCTCTCATACACACACAGATATGCTATCTCTCTCTCTCTCCCTCTCTCTCATGCAGATCTGCTTTCTCTCTCTCTCTCAACCATTCCCCTCTTAACATGTACAACAGCACCGGTAGTAGCCCACTAATTTTTTCTGAGTGATTATTAGGCAATAAATTTGAAGGACAAAAGCTCCTTTCAAATCACCTGTAGGCTGTGAGTAGTTCTTTTTCTACAGAGGTGCATTGGTTTTTGAATACACGATCATCTTCTCAATAAATTCAATTGATTTTTCACCGAGAAATCTTTGTGTACTTAAGAATCAACCGACCGAATCGGGTCGACCATCGAATCTGATCGGCCTGGCCGGTTCTCCCAATTGACAGTTTGGCTGTCGGTTGGGAGTTTACAAGAACCGAACCCCTCGGTGGAGTTCTCGGCTGGGGCTGAAAACCGAACCGAGGGGTCGGTTTTCACTCCTAGCACCCATTAAATATTGATTTCAAACGTTTTGCACTATTCTTATTTTTTTTATAGAAAATAAGTTTTTGACCTTTAACATTATGATTTACCTTTATAAAATAGTCATTACTTGAAGAAAATATGGAGGCAAAATTATCATTAATTTTAAATGCTAAAAAATTATTTTCCGTTCAAATTAACAAAAAATTTTAAAGAATGGTATAAATTGTCTAAAATCAATCATTAGTGAGTACAACGTGACAAGAATATGAATATATAAAGTATTAAAAAAGGATTAGTGAATTTAATTTTAGGATTATCCAGCGTGATTAGGGTCCAATGAACATTTGGAGATCAAAAGTTGAAGATAAGTGAAAACAAGAACAATATTGTAACGGGCATATGCAGTGGGAGGACCAGTGGTCCACGACACGTGACATGCATAAGAAGACAGAGATTTTTTTTACTTTATTTTTACCCCCACGAATTCTTCAGGGCCTTTTGTCTTTATCTACTTTTGGGGATTTTAATAGTTCGGTGATGCTCTTTACCAGGCTTAATAGCAACTTAGCTGCATTTTTAGTCTTAATCAACTTTTAGGATACCATGACCGCCAAGAAAAAAGGCCCCAGCGGCCAATATGGTTCAACGACGACCCCACCCTTGCGTCTTCCTTCTTATCTTGTTCTTCTTTTTAGAGTTTTGAAATATCCATCCTAAATTAATTAAAAAAAAGGGTTTTTGTTTCGAAATCTCTCACGAAAAATACAATTTTTTTTTTTGGGTAAACGAAATATATATACAAGAGTTTGGAAGATACAGAACTACACATATTCATCCAATACACTTTCCTTGCACAGATCTCCCGCGCTTGGACCCTCGTACACAAATTTGAATGCACCTGAACAAAAATTTTCACTTAGAAAAAAACAAAAGAACACAAAATTTTCATTAATGGCTGTATTATTTAGAGCAGGACATGCAATTTGAGATGAACTCTACTTGTATACATTGGTATGTGTGTAGCTTTGGACAACTGAGTACAAAATTTGAAATTGATAGTATAAGGTGGAAGTATCAGAACCTTAATAACCGAAAAGTAAAATTTAATTGTATCTAATCTATGTATTAAATTATAAATAATGTAGATTTTACCATATTTAATATACATTTAATACTTTTTTTCTAAAAATATACATTTAATACTTATTATACATATTTCTCTTTAAATTAACTTGAACTGAAAGATCTTCATACACATGTGATAGTTATATTTTATTTACTTTCTTATATCTTGACCTTATTTTCTGGGTTAATGACTATTTTTGTCATTGGGATTTGACCATTTTACCAAATTTGTCCATAGATTTTTTTCATTTGTCACATTTAGTCTCTGAATTTCATGATGTTGTCAAAATGGTCATTTCATCCATTTCCGTTAACAAATTACCCAGTTGCCCTACACGTCATTACTAATCAGAAAGTGACACTTGTAAAAAAAATTATTTAAAAATACCACATCAATAAAATAAAATAAAAAATTTCAAAAGAAAAAAATAAATTAATAATTTGTTTTCGTTAAACTTTAAAAAAGAAAATCCAACAAACTAGGGAGGTGCGAGCCACCCCTCAGCCTCCTCAGAAGGAGTGGCCGGTAACCACCGGCCTCCATGGAGAAGGGGTGGCCAGGAGCCACCGCCCTTCCTAGAGAAAGGATGGCTCCCGGCCACATTGCAAAGCGGGGGGGGGGGAGCCCATATCTGGGCTCCCCACACGAGAGGTGACTCTGCAACTCCCGTCTTGGTTTGTTTAGTTTTTTTTTCCACAAAAAATTATTAATTTATTTTGTAATTTTTTAAAATTTTATTGATGTGGCGCAATAAAATTGACGTGGCATTTTTTAAATTTACACATGTCACTTTTCTGATGGTAATGACGTGTGAGACCGTTAATTAACTGGATAATTTGCCAAAGGAAGTGGATGGAATGACTATTTTGACAACATCATAAAATCCAAGGACTACGTGTGATAAACGCAAAAACTCAAGAATGAATTTAGTAAAGTGGTAAAAATCTAGGGATGAAAATGGTCATTAACCTTATTTTCTAATCCAAGAAAATTGTGATAGCTGAATATCATAAATAATCGCACGATTCAAGTTAGGATAATCAAATACAGAATGGGACCCAACAAATTCTGTAAATTAGGAAACTTGCAAATTCAAGTGGATACTTATTAAAAAAGTTTATAAGGTGGAGGTCTAGGTTAGGTCTAAGATAGGAACTACTTATTGTAAGAGTATACTGTTTTTTGTTTTAAAAAAAAGTCCTACTTGGATTTTTATGAGATTTACATGACGTTTGGCTTGTTAAAATTTTAACAAAATTTTATTTTTATCAAACACACTTCAAAATTTTACTTTTACTTTTACTTTTACTTTTATCTCTCATTCATCAATTCCAATACCATCTTTTTTTACACCAACACAAAATTTTGGTAAAATTTTGAAACCAAACACCATGTTAAAAAATTGTCTAAAATTTTTAGAACTGACGAATAAATGTATGTATTTATGCGACGCTTGAAAATCAATCATCCGTCCTATTTTCACCCAAATTTCTCACCAAATTTATGACATGACACACCATTTTTTTAATTTATGATCATGTGACATGGCACGTCTTAAAATAAATAAAAATTATAATATATTTGTGAGGTTTAATATTTTGATTTAATTTATGATTTGTTGTATTTATTTTTAAGACAGGTGGCTTGTGATGTCATCAGTTTTATTAGAAATTTGGACGGAAATATGACGGAGTGAGTACTTTTCAAACGTGACCTAAACTTAAGAAGATTTATCAATTATAGAAATCTATGCATGTTTTTAAAATCACATAAAAATCCCGCATTGATTTTTAAATTTTTTGTTGACAATATATAAATATAATGCAGTACCATTAATGCATTACAACATCTAATTAGTTGATCATTTGCCTTGTTATTAAAAAAAATATCTATATATGATTAAAGAGAGAGAAAGACAATATAAAAAGCTGTTGAAAACCTTTTAATTTTATGCAAACCTAAGGCATTTGGTTGAAAACTCCAAATAGTCCAGTATTAGCATTAGAATAACTAAATCAGCGTTATGGCATAATTTGTACCACAGAATAATCAGTCCTTGATACTTTAAAGTACAATTCAAGCATTTTGTTGGTATGCATAAATTTAGGCTACTCTGTTGATTATATTTGGAATAAATACACTTTGCAGTCTCCTACTACGTGAATCTTGATACTTTGCATCTTCATCTATTTTTTTTTCTTCATATTGTACCCACTAATTATTGATTTCAAACATTTTGTACTATCCTAATTTTTTATTATGAAAACAAAATTGTTATTTTACATGACGAAAAATCATTTTCCGTTCAAATTAAAAAGAAATTTTAAGAAAGGGTGTAAATTGTCTGAAATTAATAATTAGTGGGTAGGATGTGACAAGAATAATAGATGAATATGTAAAGTATTAATACATTGTAATAGAAGGGTACCAAATATTCCATTATATTTAAGGGTCCATTTGTTTGCTTGTAAAACAAATTTCGTAATTTGCTTTATTTGTTTTACGGTATTTGGCAAGCACTTGAAAATGAGGTCAAAGTAAAAAGTTTTCAAGTCATATCTACGACCAAGTTTCAGTAAGCCTCCCTCAAGTTCCCACATATTTTATTTCATCTCAAATGTTTCAAAAATAATCAATTATTGTATTTTTTTTATTTGGCCATTAAACCATATGCAAAATGACAGAAATGCCCCTCAAACAAAAAATTATTAAATTTCTATTAAAAATAAAAAATTATATATAAATAAAAATTGAATTTGAAGGTTGCATTATAGTTTTATATTATTCTCTTTCCCGGCCACGTGGATACTTCTCCTTTAGTTGGCTAACGGCAATTGAAATGCAGGACCCAATTTTTATCGCAAAAAGTGTACCTCAGGAGACCTTCACGTTGAATTAGTACTTTAAAGACTAAATATAATAGAATTTTGAAAAAAATTTCAGGTCACGGGACAACCTACGATTAGCGTTGAGATGACATCTAAAATCTGCGTAAGCACAATTTTTTTTGTTGGCTAATCACAATAGGAGGGGAAGTCAATTTTTTAAAAAAACTTACTTTAGGAACCCAACGGGTGAAATCGATATTTGAGGGACTAAAATATCAAAAGTATAAATTACAGAGACCTATACAACAATTAAGCCTTTTTATATAAATACGTAAACCATTAAACGAGTCAAACATTAAAAAAATATTTTCTTCAAAATATTTTAAAAGAATAACCAAACATTGAAAAGAAAATTTTTTTCTTAAAAATATTTCAATAAAAAGGTTTTTTACATAAAATAATAGTTTTACAGCCAACACAAATATACCCTAAGATGCAAGCAACTTTCTCAATGGCCTCCAAATAAAGCTTAAAACGTTGCTCTTGGTCCGAAACGTTGGTGCCCAAGAAAAGGTGACACCGATGTCAACGTGTTTGGTATTTGCACTTTGGAAGATGAGTTAGGATACCCACAATTTCTCTCAGGTCATCCCTAAGAGAGTGACTTTGTTGAAAATATCACACTGTAAGCTTGAATCTTGAACAAGAACAATATTGTGACGGGCATATGCAGTGGAAGGACCAATGGTCCACGACACGTGACATGCAAGAAGACGGAGATTTTTTTATTTTATTTTTTTCCCCCACAAATTCTTCAGGCCTTTGTCTACTTCCGGGGATTTTAATTAATAGTGTCGGTGATGCTCTTTACCAGGCTTAATGGCAATTCTTAGCTGCATTTTTAGTCTTTAATCAACTTTTAGGATACAAGGACCGCCAAGGAAAAAGGCCCCAGGCCCCAGCGGGCCAGCGGCCATCACGGTTCAACGACGACCCCACATTTGCGTCTTCCTTCTTATCTTTTGTTCTTCTTTTTAGAGTTTTGAAATATCCATCCTAAATTAATTAAAAAAAAGGTTACTTGTTTCGAAATCTCTGACGAAAAATACAATTTTTTTTTTTGGGTAAACGAAATATATATACAAGAGTTTGGAAGATACAGAACTACACATATTCATCCAATACGCTTCCTTGCACAGATATCCTGCGCTTGGACCCTCGTACACACATTTGAATGCACCTGAAAACAAAATTTTCATTAAATGACTGTATTATTTAGACCAGGACATGGAATTTGAGATGAACTCTACTTGTATACATTGGTCTGTGTGTAGTTCTGGAGAACTGAGTACAAAACTCCACCAACCTTTACCCAAACCTGTCCACGCACTGACGCACGCATACGTAGGATGCTATGAATATAGATCTGCCGACAGCCTGACAAAATTTACTACAAAAGTTCTGGATTTTTCCGACCACGCAGTTCCTTATCCCATGGAGGCGTGCTACTGGTTTATGGCGAAATGGGAGTAACCGAGTAATATTCATAGAGTATATCTAAAAGAAAAAGACAAAGAGGGGGCAGCAGTGATAGCTCGGAGTATGCGTTCTCCGAAAAGGTAATCGGAATTCTTTATTTATTTGAAATATAAATATGCTATACACGCTTTTCAACAAAATAATAGGGAAGTTTTCCTCTGGCGGACATGGAACGGTAGGACCAATGTTGCCTCTTCTAATATTAATGACTCTTCGAAAACCAAGGTGGAGTTAGAGTACTTCAGAGTTTAGACTGATAGTACGGTTTATATTGGAACAGTATTATAATCTCAAGGGGGAAGAATATAGAAATGGCGGAGAAAAGACATTCTTCGACGTCACAAGATTAGCAAGTCTAGGAAGGAAAGATTTGGTGAAGGCATAACTTGCACTCAAAGCTAAGCCCCATTGGACAACTGAGAATCTCCGCCAATGGGAAATTGCACACTCCAAACTGTTCGTATTTATTTCCGTTTGTGCATACATGTTCAGTACCTTGTCTTTAACCTTTCCTCAAAAAGTGACTCAACTGTTTTCACGCACCTACTCCGTGACATGATTATGCCTACACCAAAAGTTCAGCTTTATATATATATATATATTTTTTTTTCCTAAGCATCAAAACTTCGCTTTAACTAAGGTGTATGACTGTTAAAATTTTAGTAAGATTAAAATTTTAAAATATTAAATTTAATAAAAAAATAAAAAATAATTTTTATAATATAATAAATAATAATAATATAATAAAAAAAAAATTATATTATAAATAATTAAAATTTTAAAAAATGTAAAATTTTACATAAAATAATAAAATATTCTTAAAATTTTAATTAAATATATTCTTAAATTATAGATCGATGAGTAGAAAGCCGACCCATCTCGCCTGGTGTGTTTGTTTATCTATACTTTTTTTTATTAATTTTAATATTTTAAAATTTTATTCTCTTCAAAATTTTAACATTAATTTTCTTAGTACTGTAGTCTCATAAGCGCCCAGACACGAAGACAGAGAGCTTGTTGTTCACAAAGAGCCACATTATTGATGTACTTTTGTCTGAAGGAAGTTGCTAGAGGTAGAGTGTCACTGTTGCCATTGATGTTGAAGTTGTGACATTTGAGGTCAGTTTCTATTTGTATTTGTCTTAGTTTGTTCAGTTCTATTTGGGTTGCTTTGGATTTCATTCTCTTCGTTTCCCATAAACTGATTTCTGATGTATGGCTGTGAGGAAAGCTGCTTCATGAATTGAGGATCATGACTGTTAACATCTGTGGTGGTCTTATTTCTTTTGTACTTTCATTGAAAATACAAAAAGGTAATTCCCATCTGGGTCTGCTCAACTATCTTTTACATTCTATTTCGGTAGCTTCGGTTTTGGTCTTTCCATCCTACAGAATGGAGAAGGTGAAAAGCCAGTTTTTTAATGATAGTTTCTGAGTTTAAAAAGTTCGTTTGGTAGCGTCGCTTCACTTGTATCTGTTATTGATGGAAAGACGTTCATGTATCATGTCCTTGGACCTTTTCACAGCTTCCACTCACTTATTGTATCTATCTTAAATGGAAAAGACCCATTTGTTATGGCGATTGCGCCTTTCTCAGATTCTGTAACTGTTCTTCCTCTGAATAGATCTTATGAGTGTCACCGTGATGTATCCCGTTTCTCTGGTCACTGCACTATAATTGTTCGCTGTCCTTGTTCTTTTCCCTAGATTTTATGGTGTTATTGGGTCTTCTTTTTTCTCAAATCAACTATCCTGGAAACTAAAGGTTTTTCCAAAACCATGAAAGCGGTTATTTTCTGTAACTATTCATGGGTTTAGCACGAATCTATAGTACAACAGTAAGTGATGCGTTCTTGATTCTAAGCATTTCTAATCCCGGTTTTTAGAAGTTAGTTTTAGTTTTCTTCTGTACTCCCTCTCTCCAACATCAAAATAGGCTGTTTCTTCTTTCTTCTGTTTCTTTATTTTTTCACTCTGATCTCTGATAATTCTTCAGGATTTTATTGATAAGCAATGAATGGTAGCTTTGAGACTTTAGAGTTCTTTGTGTGATGAAATAAATGAAAGATTATTAATGGATGTGCTGCAAATAGGAATTGCGTACTCTTTTAATTCCTTTTGCAACAACGGTGAAAAATCTCACCTGTCATGTAATTTATTCCTCGAAACGTGTATTAGCTGAACCCCATGTTAGAAAAATCTTCTTCTCATTAAAAAGTTTCTCATCTTTGTTGCGGTTAATTTGTACAGGCTGAGGTGGTTTTGAGACTGTCATCGTCAATGGCGTCCTATTTCGCCTCTTTTCTCATCCTGGTTTCTCTCCCTGCGATTTTTGCTCAAGAAATTATACACGCTAAAATTGGAGTCAATGGGACTACATCAGTAGCTGAAATTGACGATTATTTCATCTGTGCAACTCTTGATTGGTGGCCCCAGACAAAGTGCAACTACAACCAATGTCCCTGGGGGAATGCTTCTGTTATAAATTTGGTGAGGTTTAGAGACTTACCACTGTATAAGATTACGTTGCTGGTAAACATTGAATCAATTTGAATCATTGGTTGGTGTGGTCTGGCGTTTTCAGGACTTGTCTCATCCTTTACTTGCCAAGGCAATCCAAGGTTTGTCTGTCTGCTTCAATAAGCTTGCTTTGTCAGTGAACATTCATTACATGCGAGCATTATTTAGACTGTTAAACATGTTTTTATCACTAGCATCTCTATGAAATATTTCGGCTAATGTCACCTCATTACTGTTTTCCATATTGGTGGGTTGACAGCTTTCAAGCATTTGAGGATAAGAATTGGAGGTTCGTTGCAAGATCGAGTAGTATACAATGTCGGAAATTTGAAATCTCCATGCCATCCATTTCGAAAGATGAAAGATGGGTTGTTTGGATTTTCAAAGGGATGTTTATACATGAGGAGGTGGGATGAGTTGAACCATTTTTTCAGTAAGACGGGGTAAGCTCTATGACATTTCAACGATTTCCTCCCGCCTCTCTTTCTCTCCAAAATAAAATAAAAAAGACCGGGAAGGAGAAAAAGTCAATTGTATTTTTTTTTGGGATATAACGTAGCAAACTGAAGAAGTTCGTATTCCAAGGTAGCTAATATGCAAAACAGATGCCCCTTGATTGGTGATGGATTTAAGATTGGTACATGTGTCATCTGGTTATTTTTCTTAAGTGTAAATTGGAGCTCTATGCACGTGGTCCTTCTATTTTAGCATACCACCTAACTGTCTTCTAAATGCAGCCCTATGTTCCTTATGAAACTTGCTGAGGAGGCCCTAATTCTACTAATAGCCAATCCAGGCTTTCTATAGCATAGATTTCACCATCCTTCCATGTTCTGTTGAGATTTAATGTTTTGAGGCTTACTTAAAGTTTCTCATGAAGTTTTCCATTTATTAGATTTCCTTTTGACTTCCACAACATCTCTTGATGATGCTAAATCTTCATATTTGTATCTACAAGTGTTTCAAGGAAGAAAACCTTCTTCTTCTTCTTTTTTTTTTTTTTTTCTTCTTTTGCAGGGGGGATTAGTTTGCAGGCTTGCTAACGTGAATCTTTCATTTGCAGTGCCATTGTGACATTTGGCTTGAATGCGCTCTATGGGAGGCACCTTATCAAGAGGGGTGTTTGGGGAGGAGATTGGGACTCTAGTAACACAGAGGATTTAATGAAGTACACTATTTCGAAGGGATATCAAATAGATTCATGGGAATTTGGTATGGAACAATGAGCTCTTGGTATGTTTTGCCATTATCTTGTTCTGTGTCACCATTATCTTTGCCTTTGCTACAAATAGGTAATGAGCTGAGTGGAAGTGGCATTGGTGCCAGTGTTGGTGCTGAACAGTATGGGAAAGACTTGATCAAACTTAAAGAAACTGTGAATGAATTATATAAGAAATCTGCCTCCAAACCTTCACTTATAGCACCTGGAGGATTCTTTGACCAGGAGTGGTACACTAAGCTTCTTCAGGTTTCAGGTCCAAGGGTAGTGAATGTTGTGACTCATCACATATACAATTTAGGCGCAGGTGAGCAACTGTGGTGGTATACCTTTTTGATAATTGATGTATGCACAGCAGAGATATGGTAATATGAAGAAGACAAAATTGTTGTAAGCATCGACAAAACCGGAAGCGCCCCTTGTACACCAATCATCTCTGAGTAACTGTGGCAATACAGAGTGCTTGTTCTATGGGTAATAGCTTAAGCTGAAGTACTTGCACATGGGAGTATTTCATGCAGAGGATATGTTCCAGTGTCTTCCTTGCCTATTGACTTTTTCCCATCAGAGGGACACACAACTTTCACTTAGTTGTGTGTCAGCCACGGTGGTTAAGAGGACATGAAAAGATTATTCCATGTGTAAACCTTTTTTGTGCTTTGGTCTGATAATTGAATTCTGAAATGATGATTGTTGAGATCACCTTAAAAAAAATTTGCCCCTTCCTACTCATTGTCTCTTATGACAACAACAACTATTATTTATAATATGAGGGAAAAAAAGAGGGGGAAAAACTTTGTGCCTTCTCTTATTTCATGTAGATCTAGACCCATTTGTAAGATATGAAATGGTTGATCATCAGGTTCCTCTTTTCTTCCTCTCCCCTGCCCTCTCTTTCCCCCACCCACCGAAAAAAAAAAGAAAGAAAGGAAAAATATGGTGTGGCCTTTACAACAAATATATAGACATAGTTCAGTGTCTTCTTATCTCTTGTTTTGAGACTGTTGTATAGATCTCTCTCCCTCATACACGCAAACACTCCCATACTTAATCTTGAAATTGGAGATACAAGTTAAACCCTGACAAGACAAATAGGCCAGTCTAAGTTTTTCTTTGTTGCATAGATTGCTTTCCGCTTCTACAGATGGCATTTCATGGAATCTTGGTTTCTGAATGACAGCTTTCTTGAAGTAATTTAAATTGGCCATGCCCTCACACACACAGTTGTATTTATTGGTGTACTCACACTTTGCTTTTATTCTTCCTTTTTACATTTCAGGTGTCGATCCCAGTCTTGTAAGTAAGATTCTGGATCCCTCTCACTTAAGCAAGATATCAGACACATTCAGCAATGTTCGACACATTATTCAAAAGCATGGACCTTGGGCTTCCGCCTGGGTTGGAGAATCTGGTGGTGCTTATAACAGTGGTGGTCATCACGTGTCAGACACATTTGTAAACAGCTTCTGGTAATTTCTGATCTTTTTTTTTTTCTTTAAGTTTCTATTCTTGAAGCTTTTATTGCAGTAAAAGCGGAATCCACTAGTTCTGTATTATTTGTGCTATCAATTATAGGATGACTATGGTTTATTGGAATTCTAGGTACTTAGACCAGCTTGGAATGGCATCCAAGTACAATACTACAGTGTATTGTAGGCAGTCTTTAATTGGTGGTAACTATGGTCTCCTCAACACAACCACATTTGTCCCCAGGCCTGACTATTTTAGGCAAGAGCATTATTATTATTATTTTTTTTTTTATAGGAATTTTAATATTTGCCCTTGCCAGGCTTTTCTAATTAAATGTTATTGCCTTTTGTCTGATGTCTTGCTCTGAGTAGTGCGCTTCTGTGGCATCGACTTATGGGCAAACGGGTTCTCGCTGTTGATACTGATGCTTCGCCATATTTACGCTCTTATGCCCATTGTTCGAAAGGAAGAGTAAGTCTCTATCTCATTTGATTTTGTACCAAATCTTTAGGATAAATTAGTTCTGGTGAAGGTAGGAGTCGCAAGGAGATTAGCTTTATCACAAATATTTTCCTTGACAAACCCAAATTTTATGGGGTCCCAATTGTTGCAAGTGCACTAATTAAGCTTCATATACACCAATGTGGCTAGGGCTGCACAGAACCAGACCGGATTGGATTTGGAAAATTGGTTATATTCGGTCCAGTCCGGTCCGGTCCATGCATTTTAAAATCCGGTCCGGACCAAACCGGATTTATTAATATAAATAATAAATATTTTTTTAATCTTTTAATACAAATTTAAAACTTTTACCCTAAAATTATGTGTTTTGAGTTCTTTGACCATGCCTTTCCCCCTTCAACTAATTTTTTTATCATAAATTTGAGCTGAAAGAAAGTGGTTGGACCGGAAAATGAAAAAAAAAAAAAAAAAAAAATAAATTAAAAGAAAAAAACCGGAAGAAAAATCTGTGAAGTGGTTTACTGGAAGTGGTTAGTGTTCTTAAGTTTTCAGATTTTCGGCCTAGAACGATTTTTCTCCAGTCCCGGTGGACGAATTTTTTCGCAGTAAGCAGTAGAATATCACCATTCGAGATCCGGATTTCCGGTCCAAAAATCGGACGCGGTCCAAGAAATTGATCTGTGAATACTTCACCATTCGAGACATATCACATACACTCAGCTGGGTCTATTCTCAACTCTCGTCACACTTTCTGACTCTGATTAAAGTGAATATTATTTTTGATCTCCCCGACGCCTTCGTCTTGATTAAAATTTTGATAGAGAAATCATCTGATCCTAACTATTTTAGGTTTTACTGGGTCTATTCTCAAAATATTTCCCAATCATCTACTTCAAGTTATAAGCTGAAGAGATTTTCCAGATTGAGGATCTCTTCCATAAGTTCTTAAACTTTTCATATCACATACGCTCAGCTGCAGCATGGCGGCTTGTTGCTCTTATCATATCTTGCATTTCCCATTTTGGATATTTAACTCTGACTATTGCCATCAACATGTTTACAGCCAGGAATAACTTTACTCCTGATTAATTTAAGCAACCAGACAGATTTCATTATCAGTGTTGAGAATCTTATGAACATGAATTTGCACGCCAATGGGAGAAAGACTCAGAGAGAGAATTCTTTTGTGCATAGTCTTAAGAAAACAGTATCTTGGGTTGGAAGGAAAGCTTCAGATGGACCATCGTACAGAGAGGAGTACCACTTGACTCCAAAAGACGGCTACCTTCGCAGTGGCATAGCAGTTCTAAACGGAATTCCTTTAAAGCTTACTGATGAAGAAGAAATCCCGACTATGCACCCGGTTTTTAATGATCTGAATTCCCCGTTGACCATCTCTCCCTTGTCCATTGCTTTCGTAGTACTTCCCAACTTCGATGCTCCTGCTTGTGTATAATTTTTCTCTGCACTCGTCGTGGAGCTTCATTTTACAAGATTCTGTATATGCATGATATCAATAAGATCGTGGTAACTGTAAGTGCTGATCCCTTTACGGCAAGTTCAATGACATCAATAAGAAATTTCTTGAACAAGATATACTATTTGTAATATTTGTCGGATGATGTCAGTCTTTCTTGTAATAGCTCGAATGAAAATTTTCTCGTTTCAGTTGCTTGCTAGATAATTAAACCTTATCAGGACGGACATGGATTTGTTAGGACCACAGCATCACGGTGTTCTTGGATTAAGGTTGAGCCGTAGGCAATTTAACTTGGATATGTTTGTTCGAACTAACCCGAAAAGGAATGTAGGCACACGGAAAAGAAAAAAGGGTGATGTTCATGAATTTTCTTGAGCAAATTCCTTCTAATACATAAGTTTTGTTAACCCACCCCAGTTGCCTCAGTGGTTAGTAAGAGTGGGCAAACATTCCAGCTAAAGTCGGAATTTTGGATTTTGATTACGAAAAAATTCTGGAGGAATTGACAGAACTTTTGTTTTTTGTTTTTTTAAATAAAGCAAAATAAAATATAGCTCAAAAATTTTGTAATTTTACGTTAAATTTTAGGTGAATGTTTATTTTGTTTTATGTTAGATAGGGTTTAAAATATTGTAATTTTAAAATAAGGTTTAAAACTTTTTTTGATACCCATAATTTTAGAATATTGTAATTTTATGAGAAATTGGTAATATGGTCATTAGTTTATACCTCGCTGACGATTTAGTCACTAGGTGTCATTTTTTTACTTTATAGTCATTGAATCCATACCCGTGTGATGATTAGATCCTACCGTCCATGTTCCATCAATCCATTTAACAGAATCTTATGTCACGTCAGCATTTTAACATATCAACGTCGTAGATTAACACGTAAAATCATCGTTAAACAAAACTCTGCGTTTTGTCATGTAAATTAAAACCTCCATGCTAAACGACACACAGCACTTTAAGGTGGAAAGGAAAAACACTGAATCACACCATTTTACTTTTGATTTCCCCCCACGAAGAAGAGAACACCCATGGTTTATCCCTTGCCCTAGCATTCCGTGATTTCCAAGCACTGGATGAGTCTGGAAATCCTCGCTGTTTAGGTGGAGATTTCTTTGAGACTGATCTTTCAGGTGATTCTTGGAAATCTAGGCCACTAGTCAAAGATTTTCGTAATGGGTCTTACTCTGTTTCGCTTCAGGTTCATCCGGACTTTGTTAGGGATTACAATCTAACGATAATCCTGCTCTTTAGGCACTTTGAGGGTCTAAAGTTTTCGCCTCCGAGGTTCATGTTTAACCAAGAACTTCGCAAGATTCCAATCAGGTTTTACAAAACCTCAGTTCAGTTGCATGAGCTAGAAATGTGAAAAATCTGATTTTAGCACGGACATTTGGTCTTGGAGGTGGACTTGGAATGGTAAGAATGATGATTGCCAAATCGGGAATGATGGTCGTTACTTGCGAGGTGGAGAAAGAGCGAGTTGTAGGCACTCTGCAATCAGGAGACATATTTGGAGAAGTTGGTGCACTTTGTTGTAGGCCTCAGAGCTTTACTTATCGAACCAAGACGCTTTCGCAACTTTTGAGGCTCAAAACCACTGCTCTAATCGAAGCAACGCAGGCCAAACTAGAAGGCTACGAGAAAATGCTTAAAAACTTCCTTCAGGTCTGTAGATATAGTCGTGTTCAAGTCTCTTTTCTTTTCCCAAATGGAATTCCTTAGAAAAAGGGGTAGGAAAGGACATCCATCGGGCTCCGTATCGGACATCCATGGTCGTTATCGCTACCTAGCACCTGAGTTTCCATGCCAACATCCATGGTGCAGTGGCTCATTGGGATTGTTAGAGAGTAATGGTTGGGTTTACTCTGCACATTGTGCTTTTAGATTGTTTTTACCGGACAACGGTGGCAACTAGTGGATATGCTCGGTCACTGGCATTTGATCCCAATAAAATGGAGGTATTTAACTAGGTACTTCTGGAGAAATTGAAGCGAGCTGGGGTAGTTTCGGGCGTGATTGATAATTTCGATATGACTTTTCCTTGGCATTTTGATAACCGGTGTAATGATGGTATGCATTATGGCCGGGTCCAATTAAGATGAAGTGGAGAGATGGCCAAATTGGGCACCAGTATTTTTTAGACCTCATGTTGGTTCATGTGTTGCTCAAGGGGGTGGAGCACCTTGTGGCTGCGTGCCATGCGGAGAATGCGAATTTGCAGACTCATGTTTTGTAGCCAAAGAAAAAAAAATGCTGTGGAGGCCATTGCTGGAGTGCAGATAAAAAAGCTTGGCTGCTTCTCGGAGGAAAACTTACTTGGTAGAAAGTTCTATATGTACATTAATTTTGTTGATTACAGATGGCATTCTTTATTTGTTCATAAACCTTTACCATACGAATTTGGAGAACATATGGTTACCACGGTTGTAGAGTTTGAGAAGACCTTGAGTTTCAGGAATTGGGTATATCAGTATTGGTTGATATGACAAAGATAGCATAACTGCTGCATATTTCTGGTGTCTACTCTGACAAAGATAGGCCGATTAACTTCTACACAAAATTGGCAAACAATTGGGGGCATAAGGCGTTGATGGCACTTTCACGCTGACCATTTGAATCTCTCTGTGAAGATTAACATCAAACAGATAGCGTACCAATCACAGTTTGGAATGGAATCTCTGTCTTTCTCTCACACACAAGGCACATAAGTCTTAAGTAAAAATATTACATGAGATTAATCAAAAGCCAGAAACATTAACATTAGCAGAGCCAAAGAAAATCCTCCAAAACAGAAGAGACCACCATAATTCAAGAACACCTTATCTCGGAACAAGAACAACGAAAGCACTACTCAGCATGAACCCCTTGTAAATGCAGATGCAGCTTTCGGAAGGTAGGGTGAGGTATCGTACTTGAGGGATTTAATTAAACAAAAGGGCCTCAGGAAGACGCCTGGATGCAGGTGGCTTCAAATAGAGGAGAACTTCACGTGTTTGTTGCCGGTGAAGAACCAAACAAATAAAATTTGATTTATGAAGAAACGCGTCACAGAGAAGGGGAGACTAGCCTTTTCTCAGACATTTGAACCTAATTTGGTGTTGTGATCCAAGCTGAAGGAGTCCTCTATGTGGTAGACGACGTTGCAGAGGCTAGGGCACGCTGAAAATAGGGAAGATGAATCTCATACTGTGTTGTTTACGTCTCTGGGCAAAATCGTATGCCTGAGTGAAACAGTGCGTTGTGGGTGTTTTGAGTGAGCTGGCTGCTGAATCACATTAGTTTGGGCTGACTCGACAAAATGCTGACGTGGTACGGGATTCCGTTAAATAGATTGATGAATATGGACGGTAGGATCCAATCGTCACATGGTATGGACTCAGTGACCATAAAGTAAAAAAATAAAACTTAATGACTAAATCGTCAGCGAGTTATAAACTTAGTGACCATATTATCAATTTTCCTTTTATTTTAGGTGAATCTTTATTTTAGATTTTGGATGAATATTTATTTTATATTTATTTATTATTAATTTATGATGTATAACAAAATAATTTATGCAAAATTCTGGCCCAAAATGCCTACAAGCTTATTAAGGCTTAAAAAAATATATAGTCAAAAAGCCTACGTAATGAAACTGAAATTTTCGATTTTCGATTTTCAATTCTGAAAATTTCGATTCCGTTTCGGTATTTATTCAAATAGAACTAGAATCAAATATTTAATTCTAACGACTACTAAAATCGAAATAGGTCATTTCGATCCCATCCATTCTAGTACGTTCCCTTAATAGTTTGGGCGAAGGATGGTTGCGTGAGTAAAATGCATATCTCAAGTTCCATTCCTCTCGAGGATCAGACTAGCGACTCAAATGGAGAGCCGTCGGTTGTGGACCACTGTGTAGTTTCTCTGGAGTTTACCCACCGTCTAGCTGGGTTTGTTCATAGGGCCGGCCCAGTGAGGAGTGAGGTTATCCTAGATATGAAAAAAATAGTAATTGGTTTCGTTCTCTCTGGAGTAAATTTATACTACTTACTATAGAAGATATGCGCGTAGGAAAAAAAAGAAAAAGAAAAAGAAAAAGACTAGAAGATATGCTTTCAGGAAAGACTACAGAGACTTAAAAGTACAGTTGAAGCCGATTCTTGAAGGAACTGAGCCCAAACGTTGTGTTTGCTTCGGGGGAAAATGTTTTTCCCTGAGTTATTTTTTGCGTTTAATTGAATAAACTGGTGTTGTGTTTAATTCGGTAATTAGAGCATTTTAATAACTTGTGCTAGTAATATTGGCGTTGCTTCTACCTCTTGTATCTGTTACGTACCTTCACAAAGACTATAAATATTCGCCTTATGAAATTTGTTTTCCAAAGCTTTAACATGTCCTAGCTAGCCTGTGTCCCTGGTTAGTTTTTCTTTGATGGTTTCTTTTTCTAGCTGTGTTCCTGCATACTCGGGCACTTTTTTCTTTTAAAATAGAATAAATTAGCATGGCTTGTCGCTTGAATGAACTCCTGTAGGGTTGGTCCTAAAATTTTTCTCTACCAAAATATGTATGAATTTTCTTTGCTCTTATTGATCTAAAAAGAAGGCTGAAAGGAATTTGAGAGGTTAATTTTTTGGACAAAAATCTCTGAAACAAGGAGTTCTTTCTTCTTCATTATAAATCGGGTTCTCAGTCTCACTATATATATATATATATATATATATATATATATATATATATGTGCCGCGCGCGCGCGCAGTTCAATGTGAATTTTGTTCTCTACAATGCTGCAAAGACTGCACCTTATGTTCTTCAGTAACTTAACAGTTTCTTAGGGGCCAAAAGGGTGACAGTAGATTAATGTAGTTGCATTTGGATGTTCTAACGTTCATGGCTGAAGATAAGATTCATTTAACGTACTGCAAGATCATGATAGTCCATTAAACGTTGTACAGTGGAGATCCCTACAACATGAAGTGTGCCACACACATCAACATAGTTGGTCCAAATCATCAGGTAAACGTTTATTTGTTTTGCAGGTAATTTGCATAGGTGCTGCAGTTGGTGGTAGATATAACAATGGGATTCAGCCGACTGACATTGATTCTCGTCCTGGTTTCTCTCCCTGCGATTTGGGCTCATGAAATTAGACCCGCCACAATTTCTGTCGATGGGATCAGAGCAATAGCTGAAACTGATGATCATTACGTTTGTGCAACTATGGATTGGTTTCCCAGCGATACATGTCGCTTCAACGACTGCATGATGGGAAATACATCCGCGATAAATTTGGTGGGCATGCAGAGAAACTTCTTTCCTCATTTTTTATCTCCTTTCATCATCTTCGTGTGTCTGACGTGATTCATATTTGTTCAAGTATCAGCCATTCATTTAAAACGCATAGGAATGGGATCCTCTTGCAGTATTCCAACCTATTTATGGAAAATCAAAGCCATACATTTTAAAACGCAGTATGGTCCATATTACGACCAAAATGATTCATGTTTTGGTGATCAGGAACATGAGAGAATCCTTATCCCATGTGAAACATGTTTCATTAATTTGCTGGAAAGCTCAATGTGGTTTGGTTTTTCCAGGACTTGTCTAATCCTTTACTCGCCAAGACAATCCGAGGTTTGTTGTGTCTGCTTTAGTCTACTTTTGCATAATTTTAGAAGCTTTTAATGAAATTCTACTATTATTTAGAGTGAAGAATGACCATAATATTACTCTCTGAATGTTGGTGGATGAATAGCTTTCGGCCATTTGAGGCTTAGAATTGGAGGTTCTCCAGAAGACCAAGTAATTTACAACGTAGGAAATCCAAGATACCCTTGCCATCCATTTAAGAGAGGGGGAAAAGGTTCTTTGTTTGGATTAACAACTGGGTGCTTATACATGTGGAGGTGGGATGAGCTGAACCAGTTTTTCAGCAAGACAGGGTAAGATTTACAATATCTGAACTTCTTTTTTCTTCCGCGTAATACCTTTGAAGCTCCGTACTCTAATTTGAATGCTCTCTCTTATTTGCCTTACAGAACTCCACTGAGATTGAAAGCGTGCGTGCTTCATGCTTCTCTTTTGATTGAAGTTTGACTGTCGCTTATGCAGGGCAATTGTAACGTTTGGGTTGAATGCTCTCTATGGGAGGCAGAAGCAGGGTAAAAGTACACTTTGGGTAGGGAACTGGGACCCTAGCAATGTGGCTGCTCTAATTAACTATACCATTTCAAAGGGATACAAGATAGATTCATGGGAATTTGGTGTGTTACCTATAGACTGACCTCTTCGTTATTCCTCCTTTTATCTTGTTCTGCTTATCGCCTCTATCCTAACCTTGGTTACTGCAGGCAATGAGTTGAGCGGAAGTGGCATTGGTGCAAGAGTTGAAGCTGTACAGTACGCAAAAGATCTGATCAACCTCGAAAAAATAATCAATGGGTTATACAGGAATTCTAATTTCAAAGCTAAACTCGCAGCCCCTGGTGGATTCTTTGACAAAAACTGGTATACGAAGCTTCTTCAGGTTTCAGGTTCAGGCATTGTCAATAGAGTGACATATCACCTGTACAATCTTGGTGCAGGTATGCAACGATGGTTCACAAAAATTTATTTCCTTTAATATGTGAACACACCATTATCGATAAGGTACAGAGCTTGTTATATAGCTTGGTTTGAAAGCTATACTGCATAACTCTGTATCTTCCACTTTAGCTCTCTGCACTACAGAGCAAGAGCAGAGCCATAGTTCTGAATCTTTAATATTCTTAATAGTCGTGTGCCTTCAGCTTTAACACTCCCTTCCATTTCAGGTAATGATCCTAATCTGATAAGTAGGATATTGGATCCTTCTTACCTAACCAATTCCGCATCAGGCACGTTTAGAGATATTGAACGAGTGATTCAAGAGCACGCTCCTTGGGCTTCTGTATGGGTCGGAGAATCTGGCGGTGCCTATGGCGGTGGCGGTCGTGGTGTATCCGACCGATTTGTGAATAGCTTCTGGTAATCTTGGTCGCCTCATCAATTCCATGATCCTTTTCCGTTTATAGCATGACTCCTGCTTGACAATGAAATGTAGGTACTTAGATCAGCTTGGAATGGCCGCCAAGTTCAGTACCAAGGTATATTGCAGGCAGACTTTAGTTGGTGCGAACTATGCTCTCCTCAACAGAACCACATTCGAACCCAATCCTGATTACTACAGGCAAGAGAATTAGGGTTTCCAGATACTCCAGCATAGACGTTATATGCTAGCAGTAGCAGTAGCAGTTGCAGTTGCAGTTATCTTCTGTTTTCTGGTGTGGCCTCATCTAATTGAGTCATTACTTCCTTTTGTTTGAATGTTTTCTTCTACAAAGTGCGCTTCTATGGCATCGACTTATGGGAAAGCGTGTTCTTGAAGTTGATATCCATGCTCCATCATATTTACGTGCTTATGCTCATTGCTCAAAAAGAAGAGTAAGCTGGCTCTATCCTATGTTGATTTTGTTCATATTTTTCAAGAAAAATTTTGTGTCGACGCGAGTCTCGAGACAATAGCGCGGATAGAAATCTTCTCTAATTGCTGTCCGAAATGGATGGTCCATTTCGGAGAGAAATAGACAGGGTTTTTTCTTCCTCCATTAGCATTTATATCAACCTGTCTTGCTATATACTAATTGTGGCGATTGCCAACATGTTGTAACAGGCAGGTATAACTTTGCTGCTGATTAATTTAAGCATCCAGACCGAAATCGAAACCAAAGTTCTCAAGCATGTGAACAACAATTTGCGGGCGAAGGAGAAAAGCGTTCAGAAGGAGAGTTGTTCCATTGAGGTAAAAGTTTCAGAGACTGGAAAGAGTGCTTCAGATAAACAATCATTCAGAGAGGAGTATCACTTAACTCCAAAAGATGGGCAGCTTCAGACCCAAACATCGCTTCTGAATGGAAATCCACTGAATGTCACCGATGGAGAACTCCCAAGATTGGACCCGTCCTTAGTCCCCCTTTGCAGCCTATACGCCTTGCCCCCTTGTCCATTGCCTTCATTGTAATCCCCAATTTTGAGGCTCCTGCTTGTGCATAACTTCCCTCTACACTGCTACCCACTTGAGCTGCTTCATTCCGAATGAATAAAATATGATTTTCCATTGCTGTTCTCGTATCAATGCAGCTGAACATGCTACATATTTGTATCTGTTCATTTTATTTTGTATTTTGAATTAGCTTAGGTCCACCAGAGGTGGTGGTGGTTTAGTAGTGTGCGGACTGTGCCTAGGACCTAGGACTTACTTCCGACGACAGTTCGAATCACGGTAGTCCAATTATACTTTGATGGTCCCCGCATCATGTGGAATTTCAAGGTTTAAATGGTGAGATTAGCTTAGGAAAATTATCTCTGGAATTCAGGTTTATCTTCCTCATAAAACTGTTATATATATATTTTATAGTACGGATTTTTAATAAATCATTACCTTCTTCCAGCTTCATAAGTACCCTGCAAGGCTGCAACTGCTATTAAAAGTTGACAATATTAATTTTTTGAAGTAATGCCTCAATATACAAGCATTAGGGTACCACTAAAGCTGTATTATTTTCATTTTTCTTTTTATTTAGTTGTTTGAGAGAAAGTTCAATTGCGTAAAGATATCTTTTTAAAAAAATTGAGAAAATTTGCATTGAATTTATGAGAGAACAAACAATGAATCAGTAACAAATATGTTTCTTTTTTCCCCCTAAAAGAACCTGAATTAAAGCTAATAATTCAAAATTAATATATTCCAAAAGTCTTATCTTACTACACTAGTTAACAAAACCTCAGTTGGGATTAAGCTTAATCTTAGAGCAGTATTAACTATAAGTTTTTTAATAGGAAGACTTTTGTATAGCATTAATTAGTTAAATATAGTAACTATGCTAATATATTGAGAAATCTTTGCATAATATTTAGGGAAATTGTATTTTTGTTACTAGGTTTTGATCCTTTTACGATTTGAACACTAAGAATTTTTTTTTTAGTTTTCAGTCACTAGCTTTTGGCTCCTATTATTTTTTGGTCCTTCTGTCAATTGACTGTTTATTTGACTAACGGGAGTCTTGTCCACGTCAGCAACACTGCACTATCACCTAAAATTTTTCCACGTCACTACCTACTCAGCATAAAACGACAGAACGTTGGTACCCTATTTTTAAAATCCAAACCACACCGTTTTACACCCTTTAGCCGCACCGTTTTACACCCAGAACCTTCAACCTAACAGCAAACCGAGACCCCAGATTAGCTGACACGTAACTTGTCCTCTCCTCTCGCATAAGACCCTCATCACCACGTTCCTCTCGCACATCGCCCGTTAGCCCCAAATCAGCGTGCATAATTCCCATGCCTCCTTGAGCTTTCTCTATGGTCATGTTCCAACCTGAAGGAACTACCTCAGTGCTTTCCTTCATTGGCGATGGTTGAAATAAATGGATGCCTCACTGCTCTTGATAATCTGGAAATATGGGAATGTGACATGAATTCTTATATTTCCTGTTTACGAAATTCGGTCTTGCTTTCTTCTATGCACGCTGATTTGGGGGTAATGGGTGATGTGCGAGAGGAACGTGGTGATAGGGTCTTGTGCGAGAGGAGAGGAGAGGAGAGGACAGGTTAGGTTTCAGCTGATTTGGGGGTCTCGGGTTGCTGTTAGGTTGAAGGTTTTGGGTGTAAAACGGTGCGGCTAAAGGGTGTAAAACGGTGTGGTTTGGATTTTAAAAATAGGGTCCAACGTTCTGTCGTTTTATGCTGAGTGGACTGTGACGTGGCAAAATTTTGAGTGACAGTGCAGTGTTGCTAACGTGGATATGGCTCCGTTAGTCAAACGTACAGTTAACTGACAGAAAGATCAAAAAATAATAAGTGCCAAACACTAATGATTGAAAATTAAAAAAAAAAATTTTTAATGACAAATCGTTAAAAAGGTCAAATGACCAAAAATTGAATTTTCTTAATATTTATTTATTCTCTTCTGGGCCACTCTAGTTTCCTCGCTAGTGGGTTAGGCCCAATCGAAACCGAAACAGAGCGACCCCGTCAGCCCAAGCTATTCCTTCTAGTCCTACATCAATTTTGTTATCTCTCGGTCTCAGTAGAAACAGCGGATAGATGGCGCCAGCCGCAGCAACAGCGAGAAGGGTTCCGGCAAAGTCGGAGGTGCTGGGGCTGTTCAGGTCGCTCTTACGGACTGCGCGGCAGTTTACCGACTACAACATCAGGGAGTACACCAAGCGTCGAACCGTCGATGGGTTCCGCATGAACCGGACCCTGTCCGACCCGGATGCGATTGCCTCTGCCTTCTCTGACGGAACGGCCCAACTTGAGGTGGCAAAGAGACAGGTCATCATCTACTCCCTCTACGCCCCAAAGGTCAAGAGCATCATGGACGTTAAACCTTGAAGCCCGAGAAGTTATGATACTTTCTTGTTTTAGCTCTTGAGAGCGGTTTTTTGTTTTTTTAACATTTTAAAGCAAATCTAAGTCCATTCTCGATCGAGGCAAAACTATTTGTTAGTCATTATAGTAATATAATGCTTTTGATTTTGGATATATGGATAATGGAGGTTTGTGAATGTACGGGAGTTTGGGTTTTATTGACTAATAATTATTGCTATGGTACTCGGAAATTTGTCTACGAAATGAGGAGCTATTTTTGAATGGGTATTGAATTCTAGGATGAGGATGCGTATGTTCGCATGGTGCTTCGGTTTGAAACCCCTTGAGAAATGGGCTTGTGAGATTTTTAGCCGAAATTATCAAGTTAACACCTTTTGGTTGTATGAAATTGGGGATGTTTAAGCAAATGTAACTAGTAACTACAGCACAATTATCAACGTTAAGGCATACAAGAAGTTTTAGGTTAGCTGTTTTCTGCGAAGGAATGCAGGCTTGTATTGTTGATAATGGATTTCCCAGTATCGGATTTATTGTGTTTATAGTTGTGCCGTTGAACTGTCAGGGTTGAGGATTAGACTCTGAGACTGGTGTTTTCAATTCAGAGCAGTATGGTGCAAAGGATTAGAGTTTCTTAGGAGCTCAATGGGTCAGTAGATTCCCATGGACAAGTAAAATAATTGTGGCAGTCATGTGATTCATCATTTGTAGCTAGCCTGCTCCTAAAACGAATACTACAGGCAGAGAATCCGAGGATGTGCCTCCCCTCTGAAACTCGTTAGCTTTGACAATTCTGTACTTAAATGGTCTCTTCCTGTTTGTGTTTGAACATGGAAATGCAGCTAACAAATGAGAAGAGATAGACAGGCCTTGTAGTCGGAGACTTTATATCAGGTTCCTACAAATATGTGGCAACAATTTATTATGTTTCGTTTAGAACTATATCATTTAAGTCGGAAATTTGGCTCCAATTTCTGTTCAAATGCTTTCTGTTTGCATTGTTGGAAGGGTATGAATAAGATATTAGATGCCACATTGGTGCTGAAGGTTCTTAGGTCAATGCCAGCAAATGTAAGATGAAAGGAGCTTCCATTTACTGCTCTGAAAATTTTACGTTATTTGACTGGCTGGAGTCTTGCTTTGATCGGCTCAGCTTCCGTACACTAATCCAATTACTATGGACTCTTTGGATTTCTAACTCTTTAAATATTGACTAGAAGAAATGTGCACCTAGTCCTATATACGTCGAATGCAGAGATAGTAGAGAGTAGAAATAAGGGTCCTGCTAGATTGTGAAGACTGCGGAGACATATGCCAGTTCTTATGATTAGACAAGTCTTTAAGTAAACTTTGTCCTATGGTTCATTGAGGTTGATTGAAGGAGACGATACGTCGTGGAGCAACCTTTGGTTAGAAATGCAACAGTTAGCCAGCATTTATTTTGTGCGTATATATATTGAAACTCCCTGGGCGCAACCGAGTTTCTGGCTGTAGTATCAGAAATGAATTTTTTTGGGTAAGTCATTTGATTTTGGGAAGCGAGCTGCCATGGGCATGGGAGGAGGTTTATTTCAGGTCGGCTTCCCGTAGCAGTATTCTTGTAGTAAAGTTGGCGCTTTTAGGCGTCGTTCCTGGTAATTTTGTTGGCATAAAATCTCATACTCCCAAACACAAACAAAAAGGATGTAGTAGTTGAATTTCAAAAGATCTGGCCAGCGAGTGCAAGTCCTGTAAAATAATGGTATAAAAGAATTGTTCCTACTGTCAATTGTGTAAACAACAAAGTAAACAAAAAACACCATATACACCAAAGGCTGTTCCGTGTCCACGACCGTCTACAAGGAACAAAAGAGAGAATTTGCGTTTTGGAAGGAGAGATGGAGGGCAGTGTCGAGTTCTCATTGCCTCCGCGATGGATCTGCTCTTGGCACTACTTCCCGAGCAAACGACGACCACGCCGATTGGCATCTTTTACGCGCATGTCTATCACGTCAACATCACCATGGAAATGCTCCAAAGCCTTGTTCTGGCTGCAATAGTCGTGAGTGATATACTTAGATCTATTCTGATAAGTGAAAGGCATAATAGGATCGAATAGACAAAGGAAACTTCTGGACTTGAAAGGTAATTGAATCAAGACAACCAACCTGTCCATTGCAGAGCCCATGTCAATAGCCATTTCCTTCAGCTCTCCCAATACATTACTTATATTAGACAGTGCATCATCTTGCTTCGCCGTTTCCATCTGCAAAAAAGAAATGATGAGCTTGAATGACAGAATATATCCCATTGGGGAGCCACAAGAGGAAATTAATAAATAAAATTCAAGTCACCACATTTTGGGGGCAGAATGTTCAAAATAATCATCAACAGCGAATATATTCACACAGACAGAAAAGGATTTTTCTCTTTCATTTCATTTACTTATTTTGGGAAAAGAAAACGGGGGCGGGGTTTGGGAGAGGGTAAAGAGGGGAGGTCATAACAAAGATTTGGAAAATAATTTTGAGGGGAATACACAATCGTATTCAAGCTCGTATCTGGGATATTAGTAGAATCACATTTGCATCACAAGACCAGAGGATTCGAAAAGAGGGGACAAAACACTAAACCAAGCAAACAGGACATAAAGGAAAATGATTTGCGTTAGTCTTGATGGAGGACAGTCTAGAACCTAACTGGAGTTGGTGGGCAATCAAACTGGACAGGCAAATCAGGTAGGGGAGGACTTGGTCACCGGTTGAGTGACTTTGGCAAAAAGATATCAAATTTTTTTTTACAAAAAAATTTGGTATACATAACTGCGAACAATTGCCTTTATGATTATGGTTAGTAAATTGACATAGCACCCTACAACAACGAGACCCATACTGATTAGGCATCTACGCAAGTGATATTTCTGAAATGAATAATACATGTTGCTTTCGTTCTTTTACGGTTTACAGTTGATAAACCAAGCGAGAACAAACCAAACAGATCACCCCTCAAAACCAATCGGGATCAACTCCACAAGGCTGCTTTGATTTCATCTAAGTCTTTGGTTGGGTTCCTTGCCGACCTCTCACATGACAAGCAATTTTCTTTCATGCTATCTCCAAAAACCAGTAAATTGTTGCTTGATTTATAGACCTATATGCATACCTCAACTTTCTGAAGTGCACTTGTGGGTTCAACAGGCAGGTTTGGTGTGCTTGGCCGTCCCTTGGCTGCAGAAGTCAATCCTAACTTCTCCTTCTGCTCCAAGTGGCTACCCTTTCTTCTGGAGGGATCATCTGCATAAACAAATAAATCACAGATGAAGAAAACAAAACAAAAGCACAAAAAGAAAAAGGAGAAGTGAGTACAAAGTTGCCAGGCAAAAATAGTTCAGTCATCGCCAGTCTTCTTCATTATAATATTTTGGAATTCGTGTAGAAAAAAGGATGAATGCATCAATGGGAATATAGAATAGAAAGACTATTAACCTCCTGTGATAACAGGGCCCCTTATTGGGCGTGTTTTCTTTGGCTTCCAAGTCTTAGAGAACATGCCGCCAAGGCTTCCCAGAAGCTTCTCACCCTGTAATCAGCAAAAAGATCAATGGAATACTCTTTCACTTCAGAAAATTCATGAAAACCCAGGCAACACCAGCTTCAAACCAGAGAACCAGATCAAAGGATTGCGATGCCAAAAGAATCAATATTTCCTAGTCCAGCTTCCAAGAAGAATAAAGTACCAAAAACTGAGTGTACATGTCGGCTATCTTGATGTTTTAATGCATTTTCTCTTTGATCTTTCTTTTTAAGCAATTAGTTTTTCATCTACAATACTTAGCTTCTACTTGCAATTCTAGTATGTTAAGCTATGATGAGAACAAAGTAGTAGAAATTGTGTGGATGTATGTTGAACAAAAGTACAGTAAGATAAGGGATGAAAAGCAATAGCAATGCAAACAGGACAACTAGCAATTCATTCAGAAGACTCATTAAGAGGACTGCTTCCTTTAGAAACATCTCTCCCCTCCCTCACTCTCTATGAGAGAGAGAGAGAGAGAGAGAGAGAGGGGGGGGGGGGGGGACGAATAATGACAATAAATAATAATAATAATAGTACTAATAAAGCGTCTTGAAAGAGCTACCAAGTACCAAACAACTAAGCGAGCAATTCTGGAGTTAACATTTGACAACCATATCGCAAATATAAGATCACCTACTCCATTTACTATCTCAAAAAGTACCAACTCTATGATGATGTAATTAATCTGCTTTTTGATAAAATGTGTCTTGACTCCTAAGAGCATAAGACTATTTTACGAGGGCAATTTCTACATACACTGCTTGATTGGGGGAACAGCAAATGAATGAGGACAATAAAATGGTGGAGGCAGTTGAGCAGGATTGTGGTGCAGGCAGACAGTTCAGCAGTGGACACTTGTAATGATAAATAGAGTGGTTGTCACAACAACACATTGGAGATTGGGTTCCCCATGTCGATTAGCCTTCCCCATGACTCTTTCTAATTGTTTCCCGCCCATGTAGCAATACTTAGAAAGCTTAGTGAAGAACTGAATATCAGGTTTATTGGATAAAGTGGTGGAACTAAAAAACTTGATCAATTTCATTACATTGTGGATGTACGTGTAAGAAAATATAACCTCTTAGCTATTAAAATGGTCAAAAGCATAACTTTTAAGCTCATAACTACGACTCTCAAGACAGGAATTGGATCAAAACCCATAAACAGAAAACTTATTTAGCCAATTTAAAGACGTTTCTGATCAAGTAGTAAAAAAATGCAGCTGAGATCCCAAATCAATGACTGTCTACACACTATTACAAAGACTGAAGAAGTAACATATGTAAAATATCAATGCCATGGCAAAGCCTGCAAAGTTCAAGACAATGCTAACGCAGCTGAAGCACATACAATAAGGCAAGAAAAACTACAAGGAATTGATTTGGGATAAGAGCCATACCCTAGAAAGATCCTGATCAATGTCTGCCGCAGCCCCATGGGCCCGGGTAATTTGCTCCCCCTGTTGGTGCAAGGTGACCATCGTTTTGGTAGCATCCTCCCTTATGTCCTCCACTATCTTGAGGCAGCCGTTGACTGCTTTCGTAGTCTCCTCAGCCTTGTACGCAGCATAACTCTCCAGCTCTTGCACGGATTGGTTCTCTAATCCACCTGAGTCACGGAAGTCATTCTTGTACTTGTGTCTCGCCGCTAAAGCTGACAGATAAGAAGATGAGGTTGTTTTCCCCTCGTCATAATCAAAAGGGTTAGTGCCAAAATTTGGTGTAACTAGAGCAGGCTCAGAAGAACTCCTCCTCGCGAAACTATTTTTTTCCTTGTTGTCCGCCTCATTGTCGTCGTCAAAAGGGTTTGACCTAGCGTGAACTGAGTTATGCTGAGAAATCTTCACAGGATGTCTCTTTAAACCAAACATTTCTTGCAATGAAAGTATGCAGAATCCCGTCAGAAAAGCTTGTGGAGTACAAGGTCTTGTAATTGGACGCTAGTATTGAAGTGTACAGAGATCAACAACGATCCTGCAGAAGCAAAGAAGAGCAATATAAGATTGCACCACTGGTTACAACGAGCAAACACCAAAAAACAAAAACCAGTTTCAAAGCGAATTACTATTTTAAAAAAGATAAGTACAGAGTCTTCGAAACTCAAAAACAGCTCAATAGTATACATGAGGAAAAATTCCAAAGAATGATCCAAAGCCACCAGAACGGAAAGATGAAACGAGAAAAGAAAACAACTAAATAAACACAAAAGAACAATAAAACCAAGGCTGTTCGTCAACTTGAAGCAGCACCGGGAAAAGAGGGAAATACAAATGATTACACTGAAACAGGAGATGTTGATATAAAGTAAGAGACTCATAAAGCATCTCCAAGATTCCTAAAGCAAGAGGTGCTAAAACCACACCAATCATGAAGGAGTTATAGCCACAGTTTTCTATTTCATACAGTTCAAAATAAAAGGTCCTGAGGGACTGTTCAACTAAATAGATCAAAACAAAAGAAAAACAAACTAAACGCAAAACTGAAAAATTAAGTCTGTCAAAAATAATAGAAACCCACTTCAAGAATCAACGTACCCATGTGATATGTTAGGACTACAGGGAAATGCAGGAAAAGAAATATGCAAATTTTTTGAATCGAAATTGATTAATCATTCCATAACCCAAAAAACCAAAGACGAACCTAAGGCAGCAATTAGATTCGGTTGACGCGACTTTCATCCTCGCCCAGCCGAAATTTTATAAAAAAAATCAAGATTTTCATGTCCTCCAATTTCTTACCAACCAAACAGACGATTAGGAAAACAGAATAACAAAAAAGCGCAACCCAAGGAAGACATCACACAAAGCACCCAAATCTCAGAAGTGAAAGGTCAAGGAGATGTCTACAAAAGGACTATAAAGCGCGTACATACTGACTAAAAGGGAAAATATTTTTGCTTTATCGCCTGAAAGAACTACAAAAAAGAAAGATGATGGAGGTAAGATTGACAGAATGACAAAAACCCAAGGTAAAAAGAAAAGTTAGAGAAAACCCATCAGAAACCGAAAACAGAAGCCATCCCTCAACAAATCATGAACTAGGTGGGTAACACAATCTGGGTACCTCAGAAGTAGGAAGTTCGGCCGAATGAGGTAGACAATCTTGGACGAATGAAGAGCTGCCTGCACAAAGCACAGGCAATATATCCTGCAGACTGCAGAGGGAGAGAGAGAGGGGAGAAGGCTTCAAAGGAGGACTTTGTAGACCATACGGGGCAGGCTCGAGAAAGTCTCCGTGGTGGAAACTGTCATGAAAGTGCAGAAATGTTTGAAAGCGAGTACATTCATCTAGACGTGTTTCTTTTTGTTCATTTATATTTTTTTCCCCCTTTTTAATTTTTTAATTGTACACTTTTGACATTATTTTTTATTTTTTTACTTTAACGGCTGAGCCGGCTAGTCGACATTCCTGATTATTCTAATTGCTGTGTGAGCACTGTCCGGCGGTCAAATCAGATCATTTTGTTCTAAATCTTTTAGCTTTTTCCACAATAATTAATTAGTTCTTATTTTTTCACTTCTACCCCTCTTAAGTCGGTTGAGCGGTATTTTGAAGATTTTTTATATTTTGAGAATTTTTATATGATGTTAATTTTATTGGTATGCGTGTTGTAGTTATTTTTATGTGGTGTTAAAAATGATGTTTGGTTGTAGAATTTTTTGTATTGTGAGAATTCAAAAAAATTCTGAGAATATTTTTTTACCTAACAGCTCCCAAATAAAAGGTTGAACAGTATAAAATTACACAAAAATAAACTTGATAAAACCCATAAAACCTTCTCCACAATTGCCTTCTTTTTTTCTTTTTCTTTTTTTTTTAAAAAAAAATCTTCACTTTTAACTCACGACTTTCAATTAAATATTAATTACAGGTCTAGATTATGAAAATTGTCACATTAGTAATTAAATTATTAAAATGTATCAATATTTGTAAGTTAAAATATACATAAAATGAACTACTTGAGTTGAATTTTCAGACAAGAGGAAGATTAATAAATTTTGATAATTTTAGAATTAAAGATTCTACTTTTTTTTTTTATAATTTTTTTTACCGGTGTAAACGGTAAATAATTTATGTGATCTCTTCCAAGCAAGAAAAGCGAGTTCAACCAATATGACTTTGATGACTTCGGTTTCTTGAGGTAAGACTTTGGCAAGTTGGCTTTCCACGACGAAGAAGAGTTAACAAACAAAAATCACTTTTTACCTGGATTTATAATTATTAGGACTTACACATTTGGTGAAAAAGAGTAATAAACTTTTAACCTCAGGAGTCAGGATTTGATGATTTTTTTTTGTTTAGAAGAATTTTATATATTTTGATTTATTTCTAGCGTGCATTATTTTATTGCATCAATGATATAGGCAATTTTAAATATAATCAAGTAATAAAAAACCCAGCTTAAAAAAAAGTAATAAAAAACCCAAGAAAAAGAAAATGACGCCTGAAAAATCAGTACTCTATTTTTACTAATTTATTTTTCATTTTTAAAACAAAAATAATATCTTTAATTTTTTTTAATATTTATGAAACAACGGATTCTCATCCAAATTCATACCCAACTCTAATAATAATTGATTTATGATTACTTCGAACTTGGTCAACTTTTTTTTTTTTTAGTTATTGTGCAATTTAGAAGTAGGACTCCTATGTAGATAAACTTTGTTAATGAGTTAATTAGATTAGACACCACCATTGCACAACTTCCTTTTTTGGACACGTATTGGGTTAGAATTGGTCAATTAATTGATATAAGAAGGAAATTTTTTTTTTTTCGATGAAATATAAAAAGGAAAGTTAATTGGGTAGAAGTTGCAATTATTTTATGAGTGTGTCATGCCTTAGTATTTTAATCAAATACAACTAATTACTCCCCCCGAATTAAACTATTTAGGCGAAAGAATACTTCGAACTCGACGAAGCTGTTGAAAGTACTCTTGACGCGCGTCTCTGTTCTTAATGGGTAAGTAAAGTGCGAAATCTTATCCAAGGCCTACGCCTAGCAGCCTGCTAAAATCTGACTGAAATATAATATATGCATATAATATTACTCTACTTAATTAGAGCTACCACGCAGCATGTAAAAAGAAGCTGGGATCAATGGACCCTTTGCATGATCCATGATGCTCACAAATTGTTAAATGAACTATTCTGTCCCAAGCACTACAATCCAAATTGCTAGATGAATATCTCTTATATATTCATCTAAAAGAACTGAAAAAAATTTGAACCATTGAACTTTTTGTTAAAAACTACATCCGACTACGTAGCACAGAAATTAGAGTACATGTTTCGCATACAAGCATGAGATGCTTCGTTGGTTTGTATATATATATATATATCAAACGTGTGTTCCAATCTCTCTTAGGATGCCTTCTATTTGCCATGGTTTGGACATCATAAATAAGATATTAGATGCTACTTGAAGAGATGGTTACTGATCATTAAGGCTATGTTTGTTCCGGCGTAAAATGAAAAAAATATTTGTAGATGAAAATACTTGTAGGAAAAATTAAATAAGTTTTGATATTTAGTTAACTCCTTGAAAATGAGCATATAGTATTTGATTGTCATCTGAAAATTCAAAGAATATTTTGTAATAGTTTCAATTTGTTCTTGTCAATAGAGAAATTAAAAGTAAAGGAAAAATATATATCATATGTTTGTGCTTTATGCCATTTTGAAATCAAGATCGGTGCTTCAATTTTTTATGATTTTGAGATTTGTGATTGCTTTGTTTATGATTATAAAGCTCCACTTATTTTGATGTTATATATAGATGAAAAATTCATATGTGACACATTTTTAGACACATTTGCATACGTGACTTAAAAAAAAAAAAAAAATTAAGTCATTTACATATAGATAAATAAAATTAAAAGTTAAAAGTTAAAAGTTAAAAAATAAATAAAAATATAATTTTTATTTAAAAAATCCAAGGGAGCAGATATGCCCCCTTGTGTGGAGTGGAAGCGATTGAGTGATTTGAGTTAGCTAAGATCGAAGACGTGGAGGACGGATAAATAGTTGAAAAATGTAAGTCATTTTCAGTCTTGCGGAATAAAATTTTCCTTTGACTGGTTTAATATTTTCCAGACTTCTATTTTTCCGCCTCTGCCAAACAAAGAGAAACTAAAAATATTTTCAGGCGAAACAATCTCAGCAGAATATTGAAGAATTTATCCACAAAAAGATGTAGGTAATAGCAAAAAAAAGTGAAATAGTTGAATTTCAATCGTGTGTACAATTCGAAAGCGAAACGCGGAGAGTATATACATCAAAGATTGTCTTGTCTAATCCATGTCCACAACCGTACACGTTTCCAAGAAAGAAGAGGAGAAGAAGGGCAGTGTAGGCAGGAAGGATTAGCATGCAGCTTGCCCATCCACGGCCATAAGAATTAATTAATCTGCACTCTTCTAAGCTACTTCCGAAGTAAACGACGGCCACGACGAATACCATCATCTAGTCGTCGGCCTAGCACTTCAACATCTTCATCGAGAGGTACGAAAGCCTCGTTCTGGCTGCAATAGTCATCACCAATATCATAATTAGATCTCGATCTCTCCCGGTAATGGGAAGGGCGGATATTATGATCGAGAGATAAATTGACAGTTAATTTGATTTCACCGCCTTAATTATATATTTTTTTTGAAAAAATAATTAAAAAAAATAGAGGAATATGGGGGAAGGGGCAAAGGAAAGTTCAAGACAGCCAATTACCAGGTTATTTCAGAGTTCATGTCAATAGCCATGTCCTTCAGCTCTTCCAATGCAGTACTTATATCAGACAGTGCATCATCTTGCTTCGCCTTTTCCACCTGCAAACAAGGATGATCGATCATCAGATTGAATGACAGATACGTACAAATATATAATTTGGAACACGGTGTTCTTTAGTTTGGAGTGGAGTCGATAGAATCTAGAACCAAACTGGAGTAATTGGTTGGCAATCACATGGGAGAGGCCAAAAGAAAATAGCAAAAAAAAAAAAAAAAGAGGGAGAAAATTGGGTTGCTTAAGTTTATCTAATCAGGTAAGGCTGGCCTTGCTCATGCCTCAGGTAAGAAATCATATATAATTTCTTCCATTTTTACTTGAGCTTAGAACTGTTTAAAAAAAGAAAAGGTTAGGAATACATAACTGTACTGAGTAATTGCCTTGCCTAGTTTGGCAAAATTGATATACCAACCAATAACAATGAAACCCACAAGTTAAGTAGGCATCTAAGCAAGTGATATTTCTGAAATTAATAAATACAAGTTTGCTTTTTAACTGGTTGCTCTTGCTTTTTTCACCGTTGATTAACTCGAAGATTAAAAAAAAACCCAAAAACAAATAACACACAAAATCAAATTGGGCCTGCTTTGATTTCATCAAACTCTTTGGTTGGGTTCCTTAATTTCCCACCTCTAACATAATGGAGTAATTTTGATTCACGCTAAATTCAAAACCTGTAATTTCTGCTTGGTGTATGAACCTACATACATACCTCAACTTTCTGAAATGCGTTTGTTGGTTCAGGAGGTAGTACTGGGTTTAGTTTGTTTGGCCGTCCCTTGGCTGCAGAAGTAAATCCTAACCTCTCCTTCTGCTCCAAGTGGCTACCTTTTCTTCTGGATGAATTATCTGCATAACCAAGCAAATCATACATGAAGAAAAAAAAGGAGGAAAATGTGCACGAAATTGCAAGGCAAACACAGTTCAGTCATCGCCGGTCTACTATCTTTTCTCGTTTTCCACTAGCAACATGAGCTTGATTGGTATTAATTGACTGGGAAAAACGACAAATGACTTGAGGGGTCAAGAGAATAGAAAGAAAATTAACCTCCTCTGATGACGGGGCCTTTTATTGGGGTTGTGTTCTTCGGTTTCCAAGTCTTAGAGAACATGCTTCCAAGGCTTCCCAGGAGCTTCTCACCCTGAAATCAGCAAAAACATTAAAAAATTTCCAGGTGAAGCACAGACAATCAAACAAGAAAAGCTACGTGGAACGTATATATCACATTATTTTTTGCTTTTTTAATTTATTAATTTCTCAAAGCATATCCTGATCATCTGACGCGTAAGAGCTAGCCATACCCTGGAAAGATCCTGATCAATGTCTGTCGCAACCATGTGGGTCCGGGTAATTTGCTCACCTTGCTGGTGCAAGGAGACCATCGTTTTTGTAGCATCCTCTCTTATGTCCTCCACTATCTTGAGGCAGCTGTTGACTGCCTTTGTAGTCTCCTCAGCCTTGTACACAGCATAATCCTCGAGGTCTTGCACGGATTGGTTCTCTAATCCACCCGAGTCACGGAAATCAATCTTGTACTTGTGTCTCGCTGCTGAAGTAGACAGATAAGAAGATGTGCGTATTTTCCCCTCATCATCGTCAAAAGGGTTGGTGCCAGAATTTGGAGTAACCAGAGCAGGCTCATGAGAAACATTCCTCCTAGAGAAGTTACTTTTTTGCTTATCGCTCAATTCATTGTCACGGTCAAAAGGGTTTGAGCTAGAGTGAACTGAGTTGTGTTGAGCCATCTTCACTGGAGATCTTTTCAAACCAGACATTCTTCGCAATGAAAATATGCAGAATCCTGCAGTCAGAAAAGCTTTTCTGCTTGTGGCGTATAGGGGTCTTGTAAATGGACGATGCTATGGAAGTTCGCGTATAGATCAACAATGATCCTGCAGAAGCAAACAAGAACAATATGAGATTGCGCCGCTGATTACAAAAAGCAACCACTGAATCTAAAAAATCCAATTAAAGCAAACTCACTTCCTCAAAAAATATTAGTATGGAGTCTGCAAAAATTAAAAACAGCTCAATAAGAAAAACTCCAAAGAATGATTCAAAGCCGCCAGAACAGAAAGATACAAAGAGAACGCGGTTTTTGCTTTTATAGCCTAAAAGAACTAGAAAAATAAAGATAATGGAAGTGAGATTGATGGAATGACAGACAAAGAAAACCGCAGAACATAAAAAGGAGAAGTAAGACAAAACCCATCAGAACCCAGTAATAGAAGCCATCCTTTAGACAAATCAATAACTAGAGGGTAACACAATCTGGGTACCTCAGAAGTCGGAAGTTCCACCGAATGAGGGAGACGATCTTGGACGAATGAAGAGTTGCACAAACCCGGGGCTACATATCCTGTAGAGGGAGATTGAGAGAGAGAGAGAGACTCTGAGAGAGAGAGGGGAAACGGCTTCGAAGTAGGACTTTGTATACCGTATGAGGCACGCAGGCACACGCTAATCGACTCAAGAAAAGTATGGGGGTTGGAAGCTGACATGAAAGAGTAGAAATGTTTGAAAGCGAGCAAGTTCGCGGCGAAACCGACACGTAGGGGAAAAAAGAAAAGAAGAAAATTCACCGAGACGTGTTTCTTTTTGTTCTTCTTTTGCATATTTTCTTTTCTTTTTCTTCATTGCAATATATATATTAATTAGAGAGTATTCTTAACATAATTCTCAAACTTTTTTTTTGCCATCGAAGTTGGAACTAATTCCTTTTTGTTATTTTTACGCCCACCTAAAACTCCTCTTTATTTTGTTATTATCTATTTATTTTTATTTTTTTTGCCAGGTTTTTACTTTATCTTTTATTTATTTATTTATTTTGTGGGTGGTATAAATAAATAAACTGTAACAATCTCTCTCATCTCTTCCAAACAAGAAAACACTCACACCAGTTCAACCGCAACAAATTTGACTTTGACGGCTTCTTTCTCTTGCAGGTATGACGTGGCGTTTTCAAGTAATCTAAAACCCAAGAAATAGAAAATTCGTACTCTATATTTTTCCTAATTTATAAATGTCGTGTTCTCATTTTGGAGAATGCTTCAAAAATAAACGTTCACTTTTTTAAAGTAAACATATATATAATCGTAAGGTTTGCTAAGAAAAAAAAAACATATATATAATCGTTTATTTTTTTAATTTTGTTATCTTCTTGAAAGAAGTAAACGCGATTCTTATCAAAAGTCATACCCACTTTTGCGTTAATTATCACGCAATTTAAAATTAAGACCCTTAGTTTCAAGTAGTTGACGGGTTAATTAAAGAGCAAGTTGATTCCATAAGTGGTTCAACTTTTTCCATTTTCGTACACGCCATTTTGGTTAGATTTGGTCAATGCCAAAAAAAAAAAACCAAAGGAGGTTGGTATAGAGATTAGGGGTGCTTATTTTTACCGGCGGTGGCGCGCAGTTTTAACCGCTAAAACTGTCACTGCTACTGGTACCATAACCGGCAAGAACAGTTATTGTGCCTTAGTGGTGCGGTGGCTGTGTCAAATATGTGATTTCGTCAATTGCGATGACGGTGACGGTTTTCGCCAAACCGTCACCTACACTACCGTTAACCCCCTAGTTGAGACTTGAGATGATTATTGATTATGTGACATACTTTTGTTGGGCTTTTGTTGGAATATGTTAGTTGGTTTATGTCACATTGTTAGACACTTTTATTGGACTTTAGTCATTATGTTTGAATATGATATTATATTGGACTTTTGGACACTTATTATATTTGTTATGATTATTAATGATTATGATATTATGTTTGAATAGTTTATGATATTTGTCCATTTGATATAATTATTGATTATGATTATGTTGAAATTATGATATTATGTTGAAAATTTAAACAGGTTATGATATTTGAATGATTATATTTGTTGCTTATATATAGGCATCAAATGGTCTTAATGGTCCAAAAAAATCCAAGGAAAACAGTCCAAAATAGTGAAAAAAAATGAAAGAGCCTTTTTTTTTTGCCCAACGGTTATACGGTTTTAGCAGTTACCGTATAATCATTACCGTTAATATCGTCACCGGACAATGCGGTTATTGTGCCTTAGCGGTGTGGTGCGGTGGTGGTGTCAATTATGTGATTCCATCAATTGCGGTGACGATTTTCGTCAAACCGTCCCTCACACCGCTAACCACCCATAATAGAGATTGCAATTATCTTATGAACGTGTCAAGCCTTAGTACTTCAATCAAAACTTACTCCCCTAAAACTAAAGCATTGCAAAATTTGATCACCTACTACAAGAAACAGAAAAAAATAAAAAAAAAATTAAGGTCATAACCAAACACCGAAAAATAAATTAACTTGTTTCTTCCAACATATTTCACTGCACTGTTTGTTTTCATAGTAACTAAGAATTTATATTGTGTTTTCCCTAAGTTCCTGTATTTGAGAAGGTTGGTAAAATTTAGTCAATCGAAGCTGCACTTCTCCCTCTCTTTTTTCGCCCTCCTAGTTCTATTATTTTAGTATATATTCACAATTTTATGTACTTTGTAGTTCAAAATTAATTAAATTTTATTAAAAAAATATTTTTTATTTTATTCAATTGTTACCTATGTTATTTTTAATTCATCTCAAACTGATATTAAGAATCAAGTTTACTATAAGATAATAAAAAATATAATGTATCAAATATTAAGAAACGTACTCTCAAAACATGGTTTGAGATAATAACTAAATATAAAAAATTAAAATAGTTTATTAAAATAAAATCCACTTGAAACTACTTCACATTATAAATAACTTTACATCTGAACAAAGGAAATTTAAAATTAATTAACTTTACGTCAGGTCGCGTTTACATGACGTACGTGGGATTAAGACACCGACACAAGTTTAAAACTTCATTTTATTTTATTTTTTTTATTTGGGGGAGTTTAGTAACGAAGTTCTTTAACCCGTGACGTGTCTTTTCTTACTGGATTCAGAATTGCGAGACCTTTGTGTCCATGGCCTAGCAGCCTAGAACTTGTAGGAAACACTCGCCAAGCCTGAGATGCCACTCTAAAAGCCTATCAACTTCGTGCATGCATGAGAAATGTTCGGTACCGGGTAGAGCTGACATGCAGCATGTAAAACGTGAATGGATCTTTTGCATGATCCATGATGCCCAGAAAATGATAAATGACCTTTTCTGCCCTAAGCACCTACAATCCGATATGAAATTGAGACAAGAGGACTACCCAGATGCTTATCGCAAACTATTTGCTTTTCACAATGTACAGTTTTGGGCTCAGCAACATAAATACATACATCTATCTGCAATGTGCTCCATTGACATGCTGTGGAGATACTTGTTATGCGCAGTAAACTTCGCACACCATCTTGTAGGGAACTTTGGATGTCAGAACCAAACACTCCTGCGGTAACACACAATGTACAGATACGAATCACACTAATATAACACAACACACATAGCCTAACTTCTTCGATTCCTCGGTAGTTGTGGCCGCCTTCCAGCGTGCTGCATCTGCAGTACTCGATTCATAAATTTTGCTTTCTAGAGTTCCTTTCACAAAGTAATGTATTTTAAGACTTCCGAGGGTGGCAAACTTGGCAGCTTCACACATTGTCTGCCTGGAATGTCACTAAGTCCTGCACAAAAGCTTAAGATGCATCTCAGTATAAGAGAACGATATTCCTATTCTTGCGGAAGTCGGAGGGTGCTAGGAAGTTGAATTGAGGACCTTATATAGATGTAAAGTATCAATCATGAGCAAGGACCAGTGAAAAATGTAATATCTGTTAAGGTGCTTTTACCTTAAAAAACTATGGGTAATTGCGAAAGAAGTTTTAGAGTGAGACACACCTCAACAAGTTCTTCTTTATATGGATCCTCAGAGCTTTTTTGATAACACCACTATACTTCATTGAGATGCACAGCAGCAGCAAATGATTTCCTCTTTTCTTTTTGGACCTTGATCACCAAAACAAGATTTTACCCTTTACAATCCTCCTGTAGTCCTTTTAATGCTGATAGGAAGATTGCAAATCTAAACATCAATACCTGTGCTTCTAACTCAGCAATTCTCTGCAAAGATGCCTGTTCAATGCAAGCACGGCGCTTACACTCTTCTTCAAGCAAACCTGTAATTTGGTACCTTAGCTCAGCCATTTCTTGAGCTAGGTCCTCTGCTTCTTCTTTTGCCTTCAACTTTTCCTCTCTCAATTGTTCCTGGCAACCATTACACGTCAAAACCAAGTCATAAAATATAAAAGTCCAGAAAGGACAAGAAACTGGAGGTGACAGACGTCTCACTTGAAAACCACTTAAATTAATAGCTTAAATACTGTCAAAGGCCATGCTTCACCAGGAGGCCATACCTTAAGTTGCTTTACGACAAGTTCATATTCTTCTATCTGTTGTGACATCTTCTGTGTCTTTGCTCTTGGATCAGCATCCAGTGCACGTTCCTTTGCCAATTGTGAAAGGACTGGACCCAAGACTTCTCCACAAGTGCTTCAGAAGTAGTATCAAAATATTACTACAGATGTTGAAAGATGAACTGGACGTTGAAAACAAAACTTAATGCAGCATTTTCTTCTCAAGACAACCCTAAGAATAGTTCCTTAAAAGACACATATAAGATATCCTCATACAGATGGGGGTAAATAATTAACTCCAAAAGATAAGCATACTTAAGGATTAAAAATGCTTTCTTTCACCTTCTAATATCATCCCTCTGAAATGGGGCCTTTTGTGAGTTAACAATGTGTACTCCTATACATTCCCCTCTCCACAATACCCTCCGGATAAAAAAAGGAAAAATCACAATATCCTTTTTGGTTTCCCAAGAATACAAATGGCAACAACAACCAAGTTTTGTGGTATAACACAAAACCCAAGAAAGAACTCAAGATCCAAGTCAAAACCCAAATGGGAGAAACTATAATCCAGATAAAAAATAAAATAGAAACCTCATTGATCCCGACAAAATGTGATGTCTTGAGAAGTGGAATTATTGAATCAGGCAGATGACAGTTGACAAAGATCTTAGGGTTTTAGATCATTGATAGATGGTTAGCAAAAGTGCATCTGGCAGGTCTTAAGAGTGAGCTAGAAGAAAGCCTTCTTGCCCTTAACCCATTATAATAGTACCTTGAGAACATAACTTTTTTGGACATGAATCACATACAAGTTTAATGTGGAAACAAACACAATCGCAATGTACCTCATTTCTTCTAATAAACTAAGCTTGTTCTCTGGTTTACTCAAGCAAGTCTGAGACTTCTGATGTGATCTGTCCTCGTTCTGCAACCATTCTTCAATCCCTTGACAAAACACTCTAGCATTCCTCATGGATGTATCAAGTTTCTCCTTCAGTTCCTTATTTTCCTCCTCCAAACCTTCAATAATTTTCTGAGCATCCTGAAACCGAATCTCAAGCTCTAGAATAAGCCCATTCATCCTAGCTTTTTCTTCAACAGTTTCTTCCTGGATTTTCGTTGCCTCAAAGCAACCATGCTCCAAGGCCATGAGATCAAGCTTCATGCTTTCTATTTCACATTGAGAATCTAATGACATGGATGAAATCAACTCCCGTAGTTTCTCTCTGTGCAAATTTGACTCATGTAATTCCAATTCTTTTCTTTCCAGTTCCAGCCTCAAGAACAAGTGCTCTGAATCAGACCACTTTAGTTCCTCCCTTAGCCTGTCAACTTCCTCCTGTAAATCTTCCACATCTGCTAATTTCAGCTCAAGGCTGTGTACATGCTCTTCCAGGCAGTTCACCTCTGTGTTCCTTGCATTTAATTGATCCTGCAGGTAATCTGGGATAAATGTTGTGATTCGGTTAAACCAAAGAAAACTGTCAGAACCGCCAGTCATGGTTGGAGGACAGCATGCCGCCAGAGACATCAATGTACACACTCATATTTACATTGCAACATAAAAAACAGGACGCAGACAACCCTTAATTCTTTCCCAGACATGAAAATCCAGTTGGAAAAATCAACACTCAGACTAAAAGGTTCAAAACATTAGCATATATATGTCGACAAGTACAACTACTGTACAACAGTGAATACCTATTTCTTGAGAGCAGTTCAGCAGCTCTTGTTCCAACCTCTGAATATGTCTCTTGTCTTCTGTACGGGCTTCTGACAATGATTTCACATGTAGTTCTAGTCTCTGCATCAGACAAAAGTCTGAAATCAGACAGTTTACAGGAGATAAGCATTTCTAGAACCTCTACTGATATTTTCCAGAATGTATTCCTGTTGTTAACGATCCCTACTTTACAGATCAAAAAATAGGATGCAAACAGAAGCTTAAAACCCCATCTTCTTTTTTCTTTTGTTAACCTCTTATCGACCATTCTCTTCAAATGAGGGGTCTTCTTCATATGTTATTGCAAAAATTACAGCAGAAGAGTTGTGGGCAATTGGGACGATAGTATGTCTGGCATGGACACTCGTTTTCCACCAGCTGACTTGCAGACTGGACAAAAGCTACACTTTAGTTGAATGGTTTTTTATATTTAGATTTCATTAAAGAGAATATGGTGATTAGAAGATTGGTGTTCAAGAGGCTATGAGAGGTAGGAACATAACCAGCCTACACAATCTTGCAACAATTAATAGTACGTTTTGCCATCTGGTATCTAATTCATGCACTTCAGACAGTAAATCTTGCAATACATTTTCTTATCATGTCCATGTCTTTACTAGTTCCATATAACAGTACCATGTCAAGAGTAATGAACTGAATATAGTGAGAAAAATTAAACCCCTCAGAGGTCAGGGAAGGGTAAAATGAGAAATTCCATTCCATACACAGTTTATGCATCCAAGAGGAATGAATGAATGACCTGAGCGTATCAGAGATAATGAGGTTCCTCTTTTCCGATACTGTTTACAATCTATTCAAATGAAAACAAAACTGCAAAAGTGTTCAAAAGATTACCCGGATCAGTTCAAAGCTTTGGGATTGTGAATCTTTCAGCATGTCCTTTTCTTTCCTTAACTGCATACAAGAACACAAGTACATAGATAGACCCAAAATAAAATCAACCAGGTATCACTTGGCTTGATTGTTTCCAGATATCCATATTAAAAAACTTAAACGGATGATTAGCTCCCCCAGGTTCAATCAACAGAAAGAGGACAAGTGGCTGCCAGATTTAATAACTCATTCATGCAATCTATAAGTTAAGCTTAGGTGTTCTTTTTTTCCTTTTTCCCCTTGATCATTGATATTAAACTTAGTAACAATTATATGAAGAAGGAAATGTGTTGCTCAAGCCATAACAGTTCCAAACTCAAACTGTCCACTACAAAACAGTGGATGGCAATCTTCATCTATACAGAAAGAATGTAAATTAGTCATGATACTTCAACTAAAACTAGCTGCTTACAATCCTCTAGGATAACTTCCCCGAAAACAACTTTAAAAGCATATTTGAAAGTAGGTAAAATGGCCATAGAACATACCTCTCTACATCTACTCCCAATTTGTACAAGTTCCTCAATGCCAAAAGAGTTTTCACTATCACTCTTTACTTGATGCGACATTTGTTGCAAGAAAAAGATACAAAAATGTTCGCAAGGAATATATACCTGTATCCATTTATAAACCATCAAAGCCCATCCCCAAACATAAGAAAAGCTTTAAATGCCGTCATTTATGACAAAGACATGTTATGGGTCATGCATCCGATTTTTTAGATAAAGATGCTACACAACAAGTTCATGTAAGCTTCCAGAAGAAAAGAACCTCCAAAACCAAAATAAACATGAGACATTGTATACACAAAAACAACAACGAAATATGACAAGGCAACAATTTGCACAGCAGAGACGAACTAAAGTTCCCCCCAAGAAAAATATATCAAACTCATGTACCCCGAAATGGATAATCATAAATACACACAATAATGGGTACTACATCTCCCCAGAAAACCATTTTTAAAAAAGAAAAAGAAAAAGAAAAATTAATAAGCCACATGTATTTGAATCCCTTGATGCTAAATGTAAGCTTCCGATATGAATGGATGAGAACCGATTCATAACCTAGCCATTATATCCACGAAAATCCAATTAAATCAGCAAGGCGAAATAAACCAATGCACAAGCTTAAATCTTTGCAAGTTTTTTATACCTTGAAAGTATGGAGCAGAGTCTGAGAGCTTCAAACTTTGATTGCCCGGAGCTTAGGTTCGTGAGACCAGCCGGAAAAGTTGGAAATGTTGGCAGAACTTTGATTTTGGGAGTGGTCTGCTCAGGCTGTAATTTGAAAGGGAGCGGTTTGAGCTGGCGAGTGATACGGTCCGGGTCAATAACAAGTGGGTCATGGGTGGGTACTTTGTGTAGTGTCCGGTACCGTTCAATAAAAATAAAACGCATTTTTTAAGACAATATCCATGTTCAGAAATCAGAATATAATTTATTGGTAATTTTCTTACCATAATGTTCCAATTTTCACGTTGACCACCAATAATTAGATGCATTTTCCAAATTCGAATAAAAAACTAAGTAAAAAATTGGATAACAAATAAAAAAAAAAACGACAAAGAGAGCCACTGAATCCTAGTCGTTTTGTCTTTCCAAAATCATATAAAGGCAGCTACCTTTTTAAATTAACTTAATAGGAAATAATTTTTTAAAGTTGTTTATGTGGTAAAAATATTATTTTCTGAATTTGTTGGGGTAAGTACCAAGGTATCCTGAAACCCGTGTAGTCAAAGGGTTTATAATTTTATTCAGCCTGTCTATATTGAGCAAATAAAGCTTAGGCTTGTGAGTAGTGTAGTTCTGGACAATAGAGACCATTGATTTTATTTATTTACTTCTGTACCATTTCTTTTTTTTTTTCTTTTATTTAATCCAGATGGTGATTAACTATATTAAAATATATAAGTCAAAGAATGTCGTTTTAAACATCGACATTAAGTAATCAGTGGCCAGGAAGCAAAACCAGTCAGAATGTGGTATTTGGGGGACTAAAAAAATTCCTTTAATTTTTGGGAATGGGGGAGGCCACAGCCCGCAGCCGCCTCTAGCCCCCCTGGCTTTGCCCCCTGTCAATGACAGATTAGAGTGGGTGGCAAATGGGTTCCTTTATATATGAAAATTGAAAAGCTTTTTTTTTTTTTTAATAAATCGAAGTAATTGAATGTCCAACTCATCTGCCTGATATAATCAACCAATAGGAATACTCCAAAACTGTAAAATCGAGATTCTTGAGGATTTTCATATAATTTTCAAATCCTGAAGTATAGACTTTTGTCATGTTTAGATGACTGATAGGGACAGGCAGTTCTAATGTAATATTTTATTAGTAGACTAAATTTGGCATACACATGTACAACTTCATCTGATTCTTATTGCATAAGTGGTAGGATCTGTGTTATGCTATTGTCCAATTACCAGTTAATAATAATGTTCAGATCGGTGGATTTGCCTGACTGAATTTATCCTCGTCACCCAAAAAAACATAAGGTTCAGACATCCCTCCTCTCTTTTTTCCTTCTGCACTTTCTTCGTGGGGTAGAGTTTTTGAGTATATACCCAAATTGAGACCCAAGCTATTCCAATGACTCCAATCTTTAGCTTTGCGGGAATATGACTCCAAGATTCTTTACCCACGACCCATTCTAAATGCCCCAAGCAAAGGTGGCGACGAATTATATTTGATTTTCAGGACTTTTTTTTTCTGCCCAATTTTCTTGATACTAAAATTTGCAGCGATTTTTAAGATTCCATTTTCCACTATTTGGAGACTTGACCTGGGGTGTTTGTGTTGCAAGATGGGCATTTAGGGAGCCACTGCGCTTGGGCCTAGGACTCCAATCCCTAGATGGTCACCCCGCAAAATTCCAGAATATTGGATGAAGCCAGTGCAAATTCTGGGAGGAGAATAAAGTGCAGAAGCTTTTTTTTATGTAATCACAACAAAAGTCATGCTTCTTAGATAAATGTGACTTCTTTTGTTAATCAATGTAGATTTTTAATATTTAATGTGGGTCCCACTCAAACCATACAGTGTTAATCTATGCCCGTTACCATACATGTAATATATGCTGAAAATTTTCTGCATATCGAAAACTATTCAGTACATAAGATTTTGGCTTTGGAATGAGGAATCAGTGTATAAGTTGCAACGCCTAATGTATATACCAACATGTCAAGCCAACTTTTCCACAAGCTCTGTAGAAAAGCACATATGGGGCGGGGTACGTCTTTATCTATATACAGCAAACGGGGTCATTTACACCCAAAAAAAAAGAGAGAGAGAGAGAGATCAGCATAGCCTGTACCTTGTTCCCAAGCAATCAAGTTTAGGCAGCATTTGGCAGTTGGGGACCTCCAGTTGCACTTCCAGCTTCTGCCCGTCTCTTCACCATGGTTGCGTGCTTCTGACCAGCAAGATGTGAAACGAAGACAGTCTGGCTGTTGCACACCACATTGCATACGGTGCAAGTCCTAACAGCTTCGGCTGCTGCTCCACCTTCTAAAATCTTACGTTTCTTCGTCTCCAGATCTTCCTCTGGTGCCTCTGACCTGTCTCCATTCTTCCTCGAATTTTGTAAAACACTTGTCCCCTTATTGGCCTCTGGGTTTTCCAATGGTCCAATCATAGGATTTGTTGAGGCTAGCGGAGCATTTGAGTCAGGAGCAGTGACATTATTCTTCAATTTTGATAGTTTCTCCAGGTTCTTTGAATGTTTTTTCCCTAACAAGTGTTGGTTGTAGATATCAGTGCTGGAACAATTGATTTTGCACACTTCACACCATGCAGATTGAAGGACCTTGGTTTTCTTTAACTTATTTTTCCAAGTCCCACCATCATGCGCCGTGATTGCAGCAATATATGGCCCAACACCATTAAGAGACACTAAGCGAGCCTGCATAATGACCAAGATAGAAATAATATAGAAACATAGCACAATTATGATACCTTCACAGCCCTGCTTTTCAATTCTTATTTCTAACAGTTCTTGCCATAAATACTCATTTGCACAACATAGTTGTATTTAGTACCTAAGATGCCCTCATGTGCCACTAATATGATTAAACTGTTTTCTTCTCTTCTCCCCGACCCCCGCGGGCAAAAAAAAAAAAAAAAACAAAAGCACCATACATCATACATAAGGAGCGTACAAGTTCATACATTAATCTACATGTATGAAGAACACAAATAGGAAAAGTAGAAAGTGAAGCATAAGAAGAGGAAAAATGATTATAAAAGAATAATTGTGAAAGGTGGTTACCCCATGCAATATAACACAAGCATTCCATAATGAGTGCCCGCATTTTATTTGGGCAAAATAGACCTCTCATGAGCACTTCTTTGCGTATTCAGTCACACTACAAACAGCTGTTCTGTGGCCAGAAAGAATTACCTCCCCACTTCAAGGACCAGAAGGTAGCAACTCCAAGAGGTTACACGTAGTAAATGACATGAATGTCTCTTTTGTCTTTGTTGTTTTAGGTACAAATACTAAACACGGAAGCCCAAAGAGACAAACGTACTCTTTAATAGTTGACAAGATGCTCACTGTCTGTGAGTATTTCTTAGAGGAGAAGACATGGAAGTACATTTCTAAAATAAGTTTCAAAAGAAGACTTGAAAAGATAACTTGAATATGTGAATTTTATATAATAGAGCAGCAAAAAGGAAAAAAAACTCCAATGAGGTAACAAACATGAAAGGAACTTATTTCCAATGAAGCAACAAAGCATTGGTTGGTGGAAGAGGAAATAGAATCTAAAAAGCAAAGCAAATGATATGCATTTTAAGTTAATCCCGCAAAAGGTTAGTTAATGCTAGAGTTACCTGAGAAGCATGCTTTTTCCCAGCCAGATGTTTATTAAACACTTCTTGGCTATTGCAAGCAATATTGCATATTGTGCAAACCCTGACAGAATCAACCGCTGCACCACCATCCAAAAGCTTTCGTTTCTTTGTCTCCAATTCCTCACCAACAGCCATGCCTGAAGGCCCAAATATCACTTGTCCACCTATACGATCCATCTGGCTTGGTATATCACTTGTTGCATTAGAGTTTCTTGGTAACACTGCAATGGTAGGATTATTTTGTACCTGCCAATTCCTCTTGTGTTTCTTTCCCAGTATGTGCTTGTCATAAACATCTTTGCTATTACAATCGATTTTGCATACCTCACATCTCATGGACTGGAAAACACTAGTTTGTTTTGGTATTATGCCTGTCGCATCAGGTGCCAAAGTTTCATTTATTAAATAGTTGTTCCATAAAGAACTTGTATTACTGGACACACTAGAATTCTCACTCGAAAGATTGATAGCCTGCAAATCAAAGAATATGGGTTTCAAAATCAAAGTGCCAATTGAACTCTTAAGAGTGAATACATAAGAGAATTTATAGCTGTGCCATCTTCAATAAAATAAGAACAGTCATCTTAACATGTCTCACGTGTGCAAGATCGTAAACACGGTCTCATGTTTGAATACAAACCAGGAGACCACAAATAGCCACAACATCATTCCAAGTGACAGAGAGGAATTGATTTCTTCTAGAACTATTGAGAAGATTTTCCAATGTTCTTCTAGAGTATCAGGATGGTATGGCCACTTGAAAGCCTTAAGCCAGCCCGACTATTACTACGATCAAACTTTCTAAATATGAAGGCGATCCTCCTTGTCTAACTCACCACCTATTAAGTCTTGATGGCCCCTTCAATACTTACTTTCACTGGGGCTCCTATCACCTTTTTGCTAAAGACTCTTTTCTATACATCTGTGCCCCTTCTACAAATCACTTTATCAAGTCTTTGTCTCTAGCCAGCTTTACCAACTTGAACAGCAAATCAATGGTGACTGTTCTTGCCATTAAACTTCAAGGGTTTGATGATCACTTATACATAATCTTCAACCCTTTCTTCTTCATTCTTCTAGATGAATCTGCTATTCTATACTTTTCTATACAAATAATAGCCATTGCATGAGCTAATACGAAATCATACATCAAATTCATTTGCTTTCCGTAGCTCTCCTCTCTGGTATGGCTCAACAGCCACGGAAATCTTTTACAGACAAACTGAGAACCAGATACTATTCAAGCAAGTCCAGAGAGAACAATGGAGAATCATTATCCTGTTTACTTTTCCACCCATCCAAAATGTACGTTCAACAAGCAGAACTGAAATAAAAGCACTTACCCTTAAATCACCACTATAAGTACAAAGAACATCGATAAAACAAAGGGAGTAAAACACAAAACTCCATAAACCGAGTTCAAAACTTTAACAAAATACCAAGAACGCCTCAAAACACTGGTTCCGACCAAACCATTACGATTACAGCACACAATAAAATCAAATGGCACAGAGAAAGAACCCCCAATACTCATATACATTTACGCATACTCGAGAACAACATCGAGCCCCCTGGAAATGGAATCAAGCCAGCAGAAGAAGGAAGACACCTACAGGTTCATATCTGATGGGTTCAGCTTGTTCAAAAACCCAGTTCTGCGAAACCAAATTTGGGTCCTCAGAAAAACGGAAATTTACTCCGTGTCCGACATGGGTAGACGTGTAGGAGTCCGAATTGGCAAACGGGTCGGTGCCAGGTGGGTGGACGTCCGGGTTGGAGGTTAAAGCAGAGGGAAGCACTGGCTGAGGAAAGTATCGAAAAGGGCTAGGGTAGCTGGTCTGAGCTTGGTGAGAGAAGTGAGAGGGCAAGGTGAAGAAGTGTGACAGTGGTGGCTGGGGGTACATCTGTTCGTGTGGAATTGAAGAGATGATAGGGTTAGGGTTCGGGTTCAGTGGGGTCTGTTCCTGTGAAGTCCATCTAGTTGTGCAGTCCATGGAAGGGGCATGTAGTCAGAGAGAGAGAGAGAGAGAGAGAGAGAGAGGGAGGAGGGGGCTTGTAGAGCGGTGAAGTGGTGGTTTGAGTGAGAGAGAGCCAGAGTCCTGTAAAGCCGGTAAGTCGGTGTCGGACGACGCTGAAACGAAGTGGAATCTTTTGGCATCTTGGGCTGGCTGGTGTGTTCAGCCATGGGATTTGCTCTTCCTTTATGGGCCAGAGAATGTGGGCTTGAGCTTGGTGTAACATGCAGTGGCCCATACAAAGCTTGGGGTTCAACATTGGGACAGAAGCAAACAATTCATTTCTAGCCGACACGACTCGGGAGCAATAGAATCAAGTGTCTTCTACTTCGTCCTAGCTGTATCACGTGAGGTAGTCGGGGGAGGGAGTTGTACCAACTACCTTTAAATTCTATTGTCCTTTTGGGCGAGAAGAAACCTTTAGGATATCACAGTAAGTCGACTAAATGTACCGGTAAGCCTATATTTATTGGTTCACATAATTGTGATTCTCACTTAAACTGATTATAATATTCACTTGATGATAAATCGAACATATAACCTGTGTACCTATCTATACAGACACAATTTCGCCCTTACCACTAAAGCATACCCACATTAGGTTAAATTCTGTTATCATTAACATTTCGTATATTAAGAGGATTTAATGAGCAATTATCTTTAGTTGCTTAACTTATTTAAAAACTTTCCACGTACCATTAAAAAGTTATTATCAAAAAAAAAAAAAGAGACAAGAGATAAGAGAACATTAGAAGAAGGAGGAGAGAAGGAGAGAAGGAGAGAGAACAAAAGAGAGAGAGGGACCACTAAAATAGAGGTAAGGAGAGGAAAAATATTAGGGGGAGAGAATGCAAAAGGAAAGGACGAGCAAAAACTTAGGAGAAAGAAAAGAAAGGCAGGAAGTGATCACTCGTTGGGTAAAGACCAGTTCTAATTCAGATTTACTCTAATTTATTGACTGCATTAAATGATCCTATTTGGAGAGAGAAACACATAACATATATTGAATGTTGTAGATTTCACATTACCCAATAATTAATACGTTTAAATATTTTAGGACTTACATGCTATGTCTATTTCTTATACGGTTCAATTTTTATAGGTAGGATCCTAATCCAACCAATTTACTCCTTAAACTAGTTAAGTTTATCTCTTTATGGTAATAACATTTTTTTAATCATTTTTTTTTATTTGCTAAGTTAGACTGTCTTGTGCCTCCAATGAAGTACACTTAAAAAAAAAAAAATCTCACTTCAAAATTTAAGGAATAGTTCACAGTTTCTGAAAAATATAGGTGAAATGTGCTAGTTTGAGTTGTAAAGTGTTTATATCTTTATGGTTGGAGGTGCAAAGCAATCAGTTTTTTGTTCCATCTTAAATTATATTTGAATCATCAATACTTTCGCAGATCTGAGACAAAATAAACCATGTTTCATTTCATTAAATTATATGCAGGAAAATCAATCTCTGTTCAACTCTTCAAGCACATTCCAGGGGTTTTTAAGGTAATAAAAGAAAAAAAAAACAAAAAACAAGCCAGTCTCTTTTAATATCCCTTATAAAATGACCCTAACAGGTGGAGGGCCATATACGAAGCACAACCTCCATGTTTGATCACGAAACCCCCCCATATAAAATCTTGAAAACAGTATGCTGTGGTTTTCAATCACATCCTCCTGAACGTGGCTAAGTTTTTCAGTATTTTATCAGGGGATAATGTATTGGGTATCATTTTTCATCTTTCAAAGCCATCATGCAGCTCAGAAAACCATCCCACGGCTGAAAACCTGCTTGACTTCGAGGGTTAAATTTGACTCAACTGCACATGACCAGGAAGACAAACACTGCTTTAAATTCTTGCTTGGAACCCCAAAAAGCACCCAATTTTTGAGAAGACCATAAGTTCTCACGTCTCAAGGACCAATTGTACAATGCCAAGTGTCATCGTCCTCCCTTTTTCTGTCCATCTTGCTTCTGATGTGAACCTGGGGAATTCTGTGAGAAGGAAAGTAATGGAAGAAGCATTTATAGCACTGATATTTGACCTAAAGTGCCCTTGATGTTGATGAAAGCCTAACCATATGCAAAGCTTTCTTGCTAGTTAGTTCTTTTCCACTGGTTTCTCTCACTATACCCAAGTCTTCCCACTTGATGCTGCACAAAACAAGATCTCCCTTCTGAAGAGAGCTAAGCAAAATAAGAAGTCTATCTAACCCAATTAGCAATTTTCCATCCAAGGCGTGAGAACTTAGGTCAAACTGCTCGCGTGCTTGTTCTACCTAAAATTAACAGCAATATTATTTTTGATTAAGATCCGGCCATCTGTCGTAAAAGATGATATTTTGAAGTAAGAAGCCGCTTGCACCGGCTTTATCTTGCAGAAAGAACTCCCAACTTATATTGTATCTTGTGGTCCATTCTCTCTTTTTGCTTTAAGAAAATCATATATTTATGATTTTTTTGCCAGTGAGCAGAGTATGCAGAATAGGGATTTTATAAGACCAACTTGTAATCTCGTATAGGTCAAGTTTGAGAAGGAAAGGGGGGGAGTGAGATAGGGTTGTCACGTTGTTATGGTGGGTGACTAAACAACCACCTTGAGCTCACATGCCATCTTTATGTACATTATTAAATTTTGCTTTTATCTGCCCATGACTTCACATACCCGTCACAATTTTCAACCCCTCACTCGATTTCTCTTTGATGCCAAGAAAAAATAATTACCCCAAACCAGAAGTGGCTGTATTAAGCCGTACATTTTTCTAGTTGAAGCTGAGAGAGTACGAAAAGAACTGTGAAAAGCAAGTTACAGTGTTGAAGTCTCTGGGTGAAACAAATTGACGGGCTTAATCTGCAGTGATGGTGGTTTATTCCATGACAAAGAAGAAAACCTGAAGTAAACATATAGGCGTGTAGGAAATAAGTGTGAACAAAAAGTAAATCAGATGAAAATCTGAACAGGGCTCAAGGCCTACTTGAAGGCAGTGAGCAGCAATGGCTTGTTGAGTAGTTGAATCTTCTAAAGAATTAATGAAATGGTATCCGGAAAGTTGAGTGTACACTTGTTGAATCTTTATTGTGAACCATGGCCAGGACTGACAAGATTCAGTTAGAGATCAAACCCACAAGGGCCTCGTGCTTGTGGGTGCTTCCCACCCACCACGGCGTCAACCCAACATGTCCATTGCTCTCTTCATCGACTGGAGCAGGAAGATTGAGATCAAGAAAGTCCCGAATTTCTGGAACTGGTTTCTGAATTACAATGGTCGGATTGTTTCTAGCCTCAGAGCCAGCAACCAAGTGAGATCTTTTGTGACCTCCCAAGGCTTGGCCTGACTGAAAAACCTTGAGGCAAATGGAGCACTCATGCCCGTTACTCTTCTTGGAACCTTTACTTGTCTCAGCCTTTTTATCACAACCAGCAACTATCTCTTGGTCAATGGGACTGGGATTTACAGTGTTGCAGAATTTGAAGAGCTTGCTATCAGCTGTAGGGTCAGGAGATACTTCAGTTTCGATGCTATTTTCACTGCTCTCGATTTTTGAAGCAAAGCAGCCTTTAATTTTTCTGTGGCTAGCTCTGTGCCCTCCAAGAGCTTGGTACGAGTGGAAGATCTTGTTGCAAGTAGTACACTCAAACTTGCTTCTCTTAGGGGAATTCTTGCGCATTTCAGAATCCAAAGAATTAGTAGTCAAATTTTTCAAGGACTCTGACTTCAATTCAGGATCATAGGAATCGCGGAACTTTCTCTTGCTTGAGTTACACTTAACGGAACCCAACTGAGCTTGACTTAATGCAGCTTCCTTGGAGAAATTCTTCCCCAATTCAATTTCAGAATCCTCATTTCCCAACTGATCCTTGATCTGAGTCGTCTTCATGATGTTATTCTTCAAAAACCCATCAGTGGAAACTTCAGTTTTATTCCTCCTAGACCGACTTCTTGATTTGCTAGAAGCACAGAATTCTGACTGTCTCCCTTTGAGATCCTCAGCATGCCAATTACCAGGCTCCAACTTCTTATCAGTAATTTTCTTCCCTTTCACAAGCTCACTACCATTGCACGGAGAAATCTTGCCCTCAGTTTTATGAATCCGAATAGTTTGAGAAGATTCTCGAGCTTCTAAGGAGACGGAATTGTTATCAGAAGATTCAGCAGCAGAATTCGAACCACCCCGGTGACCCGCATCCCTAGAAAGCATCATCAAGCACATAGCAACCTCTTCTTGCTCTTGCTCAATCTCGGAAACAGAAGAGGAAGCATTGGCAAAAGAGAAAGAAGAAGAGGTTGCAGTAGCCATGTACCTTGTTTTTCTTTCTGACCTCCTTCTTCGATTTGGAGCTGCCGTTTCATTGTCAGATTGACTGTCCATGACCTGCTTCTGGTTAGCACTAGTCAATGAATCTTGATCCTCCAAGCTATTGGAAACTTTTTCCTTCTCTGAGTGACACTTCATGTGACCAAACAGAGCTTTCCAAGACGGAAACTTTTTACCACATTCTTTGCAGAACTTGTCATAGAGTAAATTCTCTTCACTTGAATCTGCAAGCCTCTTTGTCTTCTTTGGGTTCTCTCTGAGGCCGTAGCCAGTGTGAGTCCCAGGTTCCGAACCCATCTCTGTATTACTCTGGTTTCTACCATTGGAGAAAGAGGAGAGCTTTATTCTGCTGAGTTTTTCTTCTGTTTCAATTGAATTGAGAGTCAAATGAGACCTCATGTGACCTCCCAGGGATCTACCACAAGGGAATCTCTTACTGCAGAACTTGCATACATGTACTAAAGGTCGACCTACTTCCATTGAATTAGAATTACAATTGAACAGACGAAAAAACAGATCAGAGTAGCAAATGAAACTTCAAATCTGATCACGGAATTTGGAACAATGCTAGGATGAGTTAGCCCACTATACTAAGAAAGCCAAGATGGTAATCAAACAGAGGACCACAAGGAAAAGAGTTGAACACCCAAATCAGAAAACTAAGGTGAAAGCTCAAATCTGATCAGAAAATTGTGTTAGATCATGCTTTCTGGCTCTGCGAACTGATCAGAGAACAACCCCATCACCGATATCTCAATTGTAGATAAATACCAAGATCTGATGCACAACAAAAGGAGGAAACGAGAGGCCTATAAATGTCTACTAGCTTTATTCTCTCACTAGTAGCTCTTTCGTGGGTAGTTGAAATTCGAGGAAAAAATCAAACTTGAAGATGGTGGGGGGGTCTGTTACCTTTGTTGCTAATGATGGCGATGAACAAGCAAAGGAAGAAAAATTAAGAAGGTTAAAGTGAGTGAGCGAGCGCTTGTTTCTCTTCTCTCTCACCACTCTCTCTCTGAAATTGACTATATTTGGAGGAGAAATCCATGCATGGAAGCAAAGATAAAAGAGAGAGAGGTAAAGGAGTAACAAAAAAAAAGAAAAGATAGCAGCACGTGTACTCAACCGAGGATCCTACGCCACCCCAAATCTAACGGCTTCGGATTTGTCCAGGTGAGCATCCATATGGGTGAGGAACCTACTCAAACTAACTGCCTTCCCTAACTATTCTTTCCTTTGTCTTGCTATTAAGGAATAGTTCCACCTCTCTCTCTCTCTCTCTCTCTCTCTCGACTGAAATGTACCACTATCCGGTCGTTATTCTTTTGGACTGTCTTCCCTTTTATGTTTTATTTATTTATTTATTTTCCATAGAAATAAAAAGATTTCCCATATTGGGTCCCAGGGACGAAGCAGTCTAGCGGCCAAATATTTTTTTTCTGCTTCAAATTATAAAATCTTAATAATATAAGCAATTGCCTTTAAATTTTCATTAAAAGCAAAATAAGCCTAGTAAAAAGCTCTATTGACTTATCACTAAATTAGTTATTTAACTCTTGCAATGGAGAATTTCTGGTAGCTGTAAATATGTCTACTCGCTAATGATGCAGATGCCCCCATTGACTTTTGTTCTAACCTTCACATTTTTCAATTAAATTTTTAGAAAAATTATACTTACTGTATTTGTATCTCAAACTATCAGTAGTCTATAGTTGGCACTATATGTTATAATTGACCGTTAAAATTTTAATGGTAAGATTTTAAAGTGCAAAGTGCAAACTTATTTTTACATAACGTGTCAAGTTTGATAGTCTTATCATGTAAATAACAAAATGACTAAAATTTAGTAGGTATAAATTGTAATTTTGTCTAAATTTTTTATGAGAAGAGATGAAGCTAGAGTGAAGAACGGACTAGACTTCAGACCTTGACTCTGACATTTAAAAACTTAAGTTAATAAGAAAAGATAAATTTTATTATTTGAATTGTATTTTCTAACAATCCTCCAATCAGAACCAGTTACGTGAGTTTCCAAAGTGAAGCATGCTGTGTCTCTATACACTACCATATATCTTGGCACGTTCTAGGGTTATTTTTAAGTAATTCGGTGTGATTTCTGGTAGGGGATGAAGCTGATAGAAAGCTATCGTAAGCAAATTTACCCATTAGTGCAAATGGGGTGCTGGCTGCAATATAAGCTCTGCACCAGCACACCTACATCTTTGGCATGTCTGTCGTGTTTCACTGTGGAAAGTCTTTTCTCCAAAAAAAGAGAAAGAGGAAAAAAAAATCTCTTTACTCCAATCCTATCTTTAGAATTAAAAGAATCACCAAAATCGCTTTTCCCTCAAGATCCAAAACGATCTGCTATATATCTCTTAGCATTAAATGGAATAGGATTATCTTTGATTAGGTAGCCTTTGAAAATATATTTGCATTGGAAGGAACAAATAGACATGGAAACCATCTTCAGTTTGAGGTCATCCTGTTGAGAAGAGACTACTAGAAAATCTACCATTAATTGCAATTCGGCAGCTATTGATTTTCTGGCATACCAAGCACCTTGACATTTTCCATGCTCCTAGAGATTTTTATTCTTCACTCCCAACATGACCCCAAAAAAAAGAAAAAAACAGAGTAGCTTCCCGTAGTCTGTAAACTGCGAGGAAGATGCCTCTCAAGGTTCTTATTCCCTTTAATCCTAGTCAAGGATTCAATCTCATCTATATATATATATGCACGTCATAGAGTTGAAAAAAAATGAAAAGGAACAAGAAAAAAGGGCATAAAAATCTCAAATCATAGCTGTTTTCAACGAGTTTCGCAATGGAAGGAAAAACAAACCATTGGGAAGATTTTGTTACTTTCAAGAGAAGTAATACCATTTCTGTCTCGAATTACTATTTATTGGATTATTTACATCTCTTCCATGTCAGATCTTTATCTTCTTTTCAAAAGGTCCATTAAAATCAAATCCTCCCTTTCAGATGAAGCAAAGAATATCTTAAGAATCTGTGGTGTAAATAATTTGCAGAAAGAAGCTAAATTAAATTCTCTCAAGATTTCGAAATTGATTGAAAGCCCATTTCCTCTGATTCACTCTGATTTTGCAGGTGGAAAAAAAAAGTCCTTGAAAATCGCTCTAAATAACTTAGCTTAAACGACTTAAAAAAGGGTACTGGACACGAGATAACAGAGTATAATATACAAACAAGGGGGGCACAATTTATGCTAATCCAAAGGTATATTCTTCCTCCAATCATAAATACACTCCAAATAGTTAATTAGTATAAGCTGTCTACGGTTGTGGTTGCTTTTCGTATTTTAAGCCAAAGGGTGGTCTTGAATCTAGATGTAGCTCGTGTTCAGTACGATCCTGTCACAGACATGGCCAGCATAGGGCCAAGCTGCGAACATAGTGCCGGCCGCCTTGAGTTCATCAACATCAAGCTGTCCTCTCTCATTGCTCTAAAAGTATGCTTGACTGTGATATTATCAGCTACTGCTTAACATTATCCAATGTTAAAAGAATATAATTCAAATCATATAATTTATTTTTTTATCAGTTTAAACTTTTGGGATAAATGTTAAATTCACGTAGTATCAAAGTTAAGGTTTTAAATTCGAGACCTGACTCTACATTACACCTCAATTTCAATTAGATATTGTACGTGTTAGGCTCTTTGTGCCTTTTCTGCCGGCAATTCATTAACCTTGTTTAGCTGTAAGTTTGTGTATGTGTGATTGGATTTGGATCTTCTTCTTTGCTATTTTGTTTTCAAAATGCTGGATGGGTTAGAGAGAATAAATATGGTGATATAAAAGTGATTAGAGAGGAAATGTAAATGCTTTTTGAGATAATAGTTTTAAAACACGAACATGTGCATGCACATTATGAGTTCCTATCAAGGCTTGAGGGTGTGCAGTATAACGTGTGAGCCAATTATGCTATGCTGCTTAATTATTGATGAACAACTTCAAACGTATTATACATTTTGTTCAGATTCTAGCTAGGTTGGTTTGAAGCGGTTGCCTTTTGATATTAGCATGAAGCTTAACAACCATTTTTTTTTTTTCAAATTGGGAGTTTCAGTCTTCCACAAATTTGTCCTTTAGTTGGCCATGATCACAGTACATGTTGTCACTTATATGATTATCCAATAGCTTAAAAATGGCTAATATAGTTGAGGTTGGATCGAGATATAAGTGAAAAATGGGATAGTACATGACTCAACAACTAATAAACAAAAAGAAAATTTTGCATTAGGCAAAAGGGTTAATCTGGATTCTGTTATGTACCATTTCTTGGATTTTTTTGTTTTTATTTTTGGATTAATTAAAATTTCCTCACTCAAACTACTATCCAATTCTCAAATACCTCACAAATTTTAACTCGTTATAACTCACCTCCGCAAACTATACTTTTCATTACGATTTCATCCATCAAACAACTGGAGCCATAATGTTGAACGGTTTCTATTCTACGTAACGAACACGTGACCTTCTCCATACATGAAAATATAAATTTATTCTCATTTTAGTCCTCCCTAACCTTCTACTGTACTTCTAGCAATTCGTAGACCCAAAAAATAATGAGTTAGTTGAATTTTTTTATTTAAAAAAAAAAAAAAGATTATTCACTTAAAATTGAACTAATCAAATTTGACTTTTTTTGGTAAGAAGAAAGTCACGTGACATTCACGTGGACGAAAACTGTTTGACATATCAATTCCAATGGATCGAGGGATAAAATCGTAACGAGAAATATAGTTTGTGGGGGTGAGTTATATCGAGATAAATTTTGTAGAGGTATTTGAGAATTAAATGATAATTTAAAATTAATCTATTTTTTTCTTCTTCTTTTTTTTCTTTTTCTTTTTCGGGGTGTGTTGCGCATCCTGGCAGCTATTGCCCATTGAAACTTTACTTCAGAGGGAAGAGTGGTGGCGCCGGCCTTCAAAAGTGATGCTCAAATTGACACTACACTCCTTTCAAGGAAAGATTGCTAGGTCCTTATCTTCTTCCATTAATCCTTCTCATTTACTAAGAATAAGCTCAGATGCTCCAAGTTCGATCCCCTCATGCTTGCTCAAGCTATTACCTTAATTCCTCACTATCGCAAATTCCTTAAATTGTTTCGGATCACTTCAGAGTCGTTCTCACTTTAAGGACGGAGCTTAGCACTCCGGCCACTAGCTTTCTCGATCGGTCATTTATCTAAATTTTCTGATTGAAACCACCTACAACTTCCTTTTGTCAACTATAAGCTGGAGACGACCTTTCTAACTGCACTATTTTGTGAATTCTCTTCCTCCATTAGGAACTCTAATGAAGAATTCAGAGTCGTAGTCGTATATACCCACATGGGTCTCCTAAATCAAGTTTCAACGGGAAAAAATGTTTCTTTCTATCTTTTGGGAAGTTAAAATTAAGACTGAAACAAAGCTAGCATGTGATCAACTGTGTCGATGATTAGGGCTTTTTTTTCTCTAGGCAAAAAGGGAGGGAGTAACCAGGTTAGTAATCTTTCTAGATGTGATCATAGGAGCACTTTTTTTTTTTTTTCTTGAAATACCTTATCATATTAAAATAGGAACCAAAGCAAAATAGAGTTAGAATTACAAAGAATAATAAACAATAGAATAACAGAAAATCAACAAAACTAGAGAGCTTAGCATGAACATCCCATTGAGCCAACAAATGGGCTTGCTGGTTCAACCTCCGAGAAACCCAGTGAATCGCCTAGGCCAATTGATGATAGGATCACATCTGATGTAGAATGTCCGGTTTAAGTCATTGCTATTGTCTATTGATGACAAAGTTGATAGTTAGAAAATGAAATGGAAAATCGGATCAATAACTTTAAGGGTTGCCATGATGATCTTTCCCTTTAGGTAAGTTGTGTTTGGCAGCAGCACTGCCATGTCAAAATTCATTAGTGCTTAGTAACAGCATAGGACTTTAAAAGTGTGCAAGGAAGCACCACCAAAGTGGCTCTTAATGGCCGATTGGTAAGGGGGGGGGCCAGGGGGGTTGAAAAAGTTGAGGCAAAAGTGTGGAGTCGATCAGAGGGAACGCAATATCTACTAGGCATTTCATTAGACGCAGTAGATGTAGATGTTTTTGTAAAAACACTCTCCCTCTTTTTTCCTTCCCAAATCAATTACTTTTTGTGCTAACATTTCAGTGCCTGCGTGTGTCGTCTACGAAAGCCACTCAGAGAGTGCTGCCGTTTAATCAGCAACATATCTGCACTTTTCCAATGAAAAGGCTATTATTGATGAAAATAAAGTGAAGTTGAGTGAAAAGATTTGCTCGTAGATATCTTAGCCAAGTTGCGTCCTTTGCTTGCATGAAGCACAAGCTGCTGGGCCAATTGCCTATCCTGTGTCATGTCAGCTCCATCACACGGGTTTATATTTCTTGTCTGCTCACTCGGCTGACCCGACACCCATCACTGATTAAAGAAATAAATCATTAGAAAGTTGCATGGATTACAAGCATATTACGCTTTAATCATATCAAAAACTTGTAGTCTTGGCGGTTTGGGCAATTTTACTCAAGTGGCAAATCAAAATATATGCTTACTTTGATGAAGCAGAGGAAAGGGAATGAGATTTTTCTTTTTTTCATAAGGAAGACGGTACTGCCGAATTTTATTAAAAATTTTCAATTGTGGCAAAAGAATAAATGGACTTGCAGAACTTACTTAGCATGAGACAACAACTGTGATGACTCCTTTCAAGGAAAGATTGCTAGGTCCTTATCTTCTTCCATTAATCCTTCTCATTTACTAAGGCTCAGATGCTCCAAGTTGAAGCTCAAGGCAAATTCCTTAAATTGTTTCGGATCACTTCAGAGTCGTTCTCACTTTAAGGACGGAGCTTAGCACTCCGGCCACTAGCTTTCTCGATCGGTCATTTATCTAAATTTTCTGATTGAAACCACCTACAACTTCCTTTTGTCAACTATAAGCTGGAGACGACCTTTCTAACTGCACTATTTTGTGAATTCTCTTCCTCCATTAGGAACTCTAATGAAGAATTCAGAGTCGTAGTCGTATATACCCACATGGGTCTCCTAAATCAAGTTTCAACGGGAAAAAATGTTTCTTTCTATCTTTTGGGAAGTTAAAATTAAGACTGAAACAAAGCTAGCATGTGATCAACTGTGTCGATGATTAGGGCTTTTTTTTCTCTAGGCAAAAAGGGAGGGAGTAACCAGGTTAGTAATCTTTCTAGATGTGATCATAGGAGCACTTTTTTTTTTTTTTCTTGAAATACCTTATCATATTAAAATAGGAACCAAAGCAAAATAGAGTTAGAATTACAAAGAATAATAAACAATAGAATAACAGAAAATCAACAAAACTAGAGAGCTTAGCATGAACATCCCATTGAGCCAACAAATGGGCTTGCTGGTTCAACCTCCGAGAAACCCAGTGAATCGCCTAGGCCAATTGATGATAGGATCACATCTGATGTAGAATGTCCGGTTTAAGTCATTGCTATTGTCTATTGATGACAAAGTTGATAGTTAGAAAATGAAATGGAAAATCGGATCAATAACTTTAAGGGTTGCCATGATGATCTTTCCCTTTAGGTAAGTTGTGTTTGGCAGCAGCACTGCCATGTCAAAATTCATTAGTGCTTAGTAACAGCATAGGACTTTAAAAGTGTGCAAGGAAGCACCACCAAAGTGGCTCTTAATGGCCGATTGGTAAGGGGGGGGGCCAGGGGGGTTGAAAAAGTTGAGGCAAAAGTGTGGAGTCGATCAGAGGGAACGCAATATCTACTAGGCATTTCATTAGACGCAGTAGATGTAGATGTTTTTGTAAAAACACTCTCCCTCTTTTTTCCTTCCCAAATCAATTACTTTTTGTGCTAACATTTCAGTGCCTGCGTGTGTCGTCTACGAAAGCCACTCAGAGAGTGCTGCCGTTTAATCAGCAACATATCTGCACTTTTCCAATGAAAAGGCTATTATTGATGAAAATAAAGTGAAGTTGAGTGAAAAGATTTGCTCGTAGTTTATCTTAGCCAAGTTGCGTCCTTTGCTTGCATGAAGCACAAGCTGCTGGGCCAATTGCCTATCCTGTGTCATGTCAGCTCCATCACACGGGTTTATATTTCTTGTCTGCTCACTCGGCTGACCCGACACCCATCACTGATTAAAGAAATAAATCATTAGAAAGTTGCATGGATTACAAGCATATTACGCTTTAATCATATCAAAAACTTGTAGTCTTGGCGGTTTGGGCAATTTTACTCAAGTGGCAAATCAAAATATATGCTTACTTTGATGAAGCAGAGGAAAGGGAATGAGATTTTTCTTTTTTTCATAAGGAAGACGGTACTGCCGAATTTTATTAAAAATTTTCAATTGTGGCAAAAGAATAAATGGACTTGCAGAACTTACTTAGCATCATCTTTATGAGACTTTTTTTTGGGGTTAAATACATTTTTCGCCCTCCTGACTATTGGAGTTTTGATATTTAATTTGCACCTCATACTGCCAATTTCATTACATTTCTCCTCCTCAACTACCAACATTTTACACTTTGCACCCCCGACTATTAATTTGGACAAAAATTACTGTATTTTTAGTTTAGTGAAATGATATTTTACCCTCATATTTTTTTTATAATTATATTTTGTATGGGGTAAATTGATTATTTCCCTGAACCAAATAGCAATTTTCGTCTAAATTAATAGTTGTGGGTGTAAAATGTAAACTGTTAGTAAGTTGTGGGTGCAAAATGTAAACTGTTAGTAGTTGAGAGAAGAAATATAACGAAATTGATAATACGCAGAAATATTTATTTATTTTGAGTACCGAAGAGAACTTTGGATAGTGTTTTGAGTTGTTCCTTGACCAAGTATCAGATACACGAGCAGATTCAACTATCAGTCAATAATGTAGAGAGTATAATACAGTTTGGATAATGCAGTCTGATTGTTCTACTTCTTAAATACATGAGGCAACTACATGTCCACTACACTCTTTCTATACGACCTAATCATAAAGGTGCATGTGTTCCTTCATATAAGTAATAATGGTGCATGTGTAAGTGAGCAAGAACTCACCAGCAATGCTTAGAGAATACTCAAAAGAGTCAATGAATTTCCAAGAGAAAATTGATCTGAGAGTCCAAAATAAAAGAACCATGTTGTGGGACCTTGGCTTCCGAATGAAAGGGTTGGATTTGGGGGGCTAGATTTTAGCAAACCTCATTGCCATCACTTCGACGGTGGTTATTGGTTGCTTTTTGGTTATCCAAGCAAAGTCGTCTGCACGGTTGCATATACCTAATCCTAACCTATGTGGGTCTGAGAGTGAGAATCAAAGATTACCTCATCTAACTAGTCCACTACCCCTGTTGGAAACGGTGGTGGGGTGTAAATATTTTGCCCAACTTTTAGATTCTACTACACCAAGACTGAATCAATTTTTCTTTACCACTAAGTTAATTTATGCAAATCCAATGCTTTCTTAGTTAAGTACTGAGGTGCCCATTTCTTCCTAACGAAAATCTAGAAGCATTTTGTCACTCAAAAAGTAGCTGGTATTGGATTGAAATGCCCATAAAATAAGACAAAGCAAGCAAATCTGACCACTAGCGTTTTTGCTAAGACTAGACTTTTACCAACATTTTTAAAACGCCACTAAAGACTTCTGTCACTAGCATTTTCTAAAATCGATGCTAAAGACTTTCTCCGACGCACCTATAGCAGCGTATAAAAACACCACTAAAAAAATACAAGTGAAAGTTTACCAGCTTTTTTTGACCTCAGCTATAGGTTGTTTTTTTTTTGTTTTTTGGTAGTCAGATGCAACCAGATTCAAAGTTTCAGTAGCACACACAAGCAGCATACAAAATATTTACTCTAAAAGGGGTCCAATTTGCTCTACACTGTGGAAAGGTAACTCAGTAACACTAGATCCCCATATCGCTCTCATCTTGAACTAGCCCCATTATTCTACCTTAGAATATGAATTGTTTCCCGTGTGGAAAGTGAGCCGGCAGAAAAGTGGTAGCTCATTAAGTAAACACATGAATAATCAGTCACAGGACTACAACCACTTGGATGGATATCAAAAGTTGGAAGCTTATGCCTCAAAAATCTGATTAAAAAGTACAACAACAAAGGCTCGTTAATGGACACAGTGGCTAAAGCAGTAGTAGAGGCACTGCACTAACTTACACCAATTGGGTTGCACACGCTTGAAAAAGAGTTGCCGTACTCAAAATTATTACAAATTGTTTAAGGACAAAAAGCATCTCTTTATCCACGAGTTAGCTCCAGTATGAACGATAAGTTTTGCCCTCCAAAGGGTTGAGATGAAAGTGACAAGACGGTGGAACATTCCTGCTTTCTTTAATTCCTTTCAAAGGACGTCCCCATGGACCCATGGTGAAAGTTCTATCGTTGCAGATTAGAGGAGACACTGGTTTCCCTCAATATTTTTGTCTGCCTAAATCTGGTACCCTTTTTTTCTAATCACTACTTTACGGTATTGTTTTGCTTCGTCCCTGGTTATGACATGCTCTGTACGAATGTTGAGATATCAGTGGATGTTGGGAAGAAAATTGGAGACCTTCATTTTGCCTGTGTACGGATAGATTTCTAACGTACTATATTTCCTCGTCCACTTTGCCATTGTAGACACTTGCACTACAAAGGTAAATTGCATCCCCTAAACAAATGAACAATTTTGTTTAGTAGTTTCCATCAATGTCATTAGGAGAACCATTCAAAAATTACATTCTGGAACCATAACTTTACACTTTGTGTATATTAACTACCTCCCCCTTTCTGACCAAAAAAAATCTCCCACCTCGAAAGGGAAGACCGCCCCCTACACAAGGATCACCATTGTGGATTTATTCCACGTGTGAGTGGAATTTCACCATTCCTAAACAAGAAGAATATGCAGATATCACCGGGAAGCAATGAGATCTCCACATATTGAACCAATCACCTTCTAAAACACTATATTACAATGAACGAAATGTACAAAGGAAAATTTTTAACTCTGGGATCTATGAGATAAAACTTCATGGTGCATTCACTCGACATAAAAGCCTCAAATGCCTTTCCAAAAACCACATCAGATGCAAGGGCTAGCAACACTAGCTCAAGCTCTGACCACGCTTACGACTCATCTCCAAAAATCTCTTCAATCATGCTGCAAGTTGGCAACAAGTCAACTTTATTTTTGGGGCAGGTCATAAACCCGCCATCCCAAACTTTACTATCACAAGGCTCCACGATATATTCATGGCCAACCCCACTGTGTAACCCAACGATGCTGCTCGGCCAGTGATTTCCATCTTCAGACTTTGCCTTAGACCCTTGGGAGTCAACCCCTGTATCTGAGGATGTGCACGAATCATCTTGAACTTCATCATCACCCCTCTCATCCCAAGGAATTTTATCCTCAAGCAGAATGGTGGGACTGGGACCACACTTGTCAAGCAACTTCTTAGTACTAGTTTCTGAAGGATTGGTGACATCCCCTCCACCAGCAACATCTTCATTATTGTCACAAATTCCATCTGCAGCATCCTCATCATACTCTTGCAAGTCATCTTCCCTGCTCTGATCATAACCCGGATTTTCATGATATAAGGGAGACTCAACAACAGAGTCTTCATCTTCCTCTGACATTCCATGTTCATTTTCACCATAATCATCACCCCCCTGCCACTCATCATTGTCACTGTCGATGTTCATTGGGTCACATCTGTTCTGCTCAGCCCTCCTCCGAAGCACAAAAACATTGAAGTAATAACTGACAAACTCCTTTTTGGTTCGGGGAGGGAAGGCAATGGGGAGAATTTCCCAGAAATTCTTACCCAACAACGACGGATTCGAAAAGACAATTTCATTAAATAGCTGCTGCTCCTCTTCATCCCATTTCTCCGCCACATGCTCTCCCATGTCACAGAACCCCAGCTCCATAAATTTTTCGTGGCCAAGGCTTTTCATAAGTTTCTCCCTTGCTTCCCCAATGTGCTGTCTGACACATCTAACAGAACCCATATCCTCACAGCCGCAATCATTTCTACCATTTCCAACTTTGACACAATTGCATGTAGACAATTCCAAATCAGGCATTGGAAGGACACAAGTCTCCATCTGTCTCTTCTCATCTTCATTCCCAACAATGAGGTCAGAGTCAGAAATTGCTTCAGCTGAATCAAAATGGTGTGAAGTATTCTCGGTTCCCTGTGAACCCCAGGCTGGAATTTCGGCTTGATGATTACACCCAATAGGAACACGTCTTCGAGGAGGATGATTCAGGAGAATAGAATAGACATCCTCACAGTGAGCTAATGTCCTTGTTGGACGGTCGGCATAAAAATATTCTGGGAAAAAAGACACATGAACCGGTGCCTCCAACTGGTAATCTTCTTCACTAGTACTGCTGGTGGCCAAAGAGGATATGGAAACAGAGCCAGGAACACTGGCTTCAGTGTCCTCAGCACTGCTAGGAAGTTCACTAAATATCCCACTGAAAAGCTTCTCATCGACTTCAGTGTTACCTTTTTGCAATCCACCTTCTACCATTCACATATTAGAACTTAGTGAGTGTTGATCAAAAGATGACAAAATAGAATCATCCAACCACTTGGTCTTAATATCCAACCAATTACTGATACAGACAATTTAAGGAACAAGCAAGTGAAACAATCTCCTTTACAATTCCTTGGTATTCATAAAATCAGTATCTTTCTAAGGGTCAACCAAACACAAGCTAATCCTCTTATAGAATGACACTACGGTACAATCATTTGAATCTATTAGATAGCTAGACAAAGTATTTGAGTTGCAACTGCTCCAGAGGAGATCAGATGATTAAAATTACACAATCAGGTAAAAACCTGGACATTATAAACAAGAACTACCCCTCATCTAGTCGGTTGGGATAGCTATTGCAGCTCTTCTCTTTTTTCCTTTTCCTTTTTTTTACTTTGGTTAACAAGGTGTCCAAGGCTCTATGAGCACCAACTTCACAAAACGCTAACCTAATGAAAGGACTTGCACACTTACTTAAACCCAAATTAAGCATTACCCATCAACTGAGACTAATGTCTCACCTAATGTGTTAGGGATCTGCAGAGCTTCTTCACGGAAAACAGATTCAGAAAATGAAACAAGCTGATTACTCTGTTCCATTTGTCTTGGAAGCTTGGAAGAAACCTCAAATATTTCATCATCATCGAAAGGCCTCTTCTGTACCATTTTTGCCTGCGGAACAGAGTAGAAAGAAATTAACACAAAACAAACAAAATGCTAATATTTTCATTTGACTATATGCTGTAAAACAATACAATCTAACATAAAAGTATCCACCAACAGAAAACTGCCCCAAAACCTGTGCTGAATAGCCTTTCGAATTAAGTAGACACAAAGAGGAAATAAATCAGGCCAGGACATTTCTGCATTTCATTCCAAAACAGGCATTGCCAGAGTGCATGTCAATAATCTCCTTCACTGCTTACTTTCATTGCTAAAGTACAACCGCCAATCACCAACAAAAACAACTTACAGGATAACCTAAAACATCTATTGAACAATTGGAATAATCATCTCAACAATCTACATTTTACCATTTTTCATGGCTGTAATAAACTAGTGCCTCATTCACAGCATAACCTTTAAACCACGAGAGTTATTATTACTTGTGTCATCAGAGACACAAACTTACAACACTCAAGATCCTGCACAATAGATGTTTAGCTCAAAATGTGATTCATTCTTTTATTAGATATGCATCCACATGAGGCAAATTCCTTCTAAGAACTCTTTTGAACCTATGTATGCTCATAGAACCGTTGCGTAACTCCTTTCTGGGAATAATCAGAGACACTCAATTGTCAAATACACTTTTCTAAGAAATGCAAGGAGGTCCAGTATTAGCCTATTGTTTCTAAACCACAACTACGTGATGAAAACCATCAACAATCAGTAGTAACACGCTTCAATCGAAATATTATTTGTCACCATTTTTTTAAAAAAATTGGGGCAGCCCATTTTGGCAACCCTACCAAATGAAGGGCAACTTGGTAAAAGTGGCTTCAACCCTAATTCCTCCCTAAACGACGCCACATTGTCCTTTTTCTCTTTCTTTCTTTTTTCCGGTGGTCAAAAAAAGTACAAATAATACAAAGAATGAACCAATTCACCGGGGTTAAAAAAAATAAGAAAAACAAATAATTACCACAGAATCTTTTCCGATTAATTAGAAAGAACACGCGAAATCTCCTAATTATTAGAAAAGGGGCGGGCTCGTACCTCAAGAATCAGTCTTCGCCAAATGATATCAATTGTTGAATTGGGGAATTTTATCAAACTACAAGGAATCAAGGGACAAATTCGTGAACAATTGAAAAAAATTCACTTTACCCCAATCCAATTCAGCGAAAGAAATGAAAGCCCTAATTTTCCCGATGCCCTAACCCTAGATCGTCAAATATTCAACAAATCTCAAAATTCCAACCTGATCTACGAATAAATACACAGAACCCAACGAAGAGACTCAAACTCTAATCGATTTCTGAAACAAAAATCCTACAACGAATCAAAACAGAAACGCAACGAAAACGAGAAGTCGCACAAATCGGAGGAAAACCAGAACCAGAACCAGAACCCAAGATACCTAATCAATAGCACGATTTTATGGATCTGAGATCGAAAGCATCTGAAACCCTAACCCTAGAATTTGACGGAAGTTACGGCTAGGGTTAAAGTTGGGATCGATCGGTAGAGGAGAGCAAGGAACTATCGGATCCGAAATTGAATCAACGATTGAGGCGGAAAACCGAGATCGAATTCGGGCGAGGAAGGATCTAGATCGAAAAGTGGCGGCGATTGACGATGACGGGTAAATCTAGGGTTAGGTTATTTTGTACAAAGGCGTGTTCGAGAATCTGAATAACCAAAAGAGGCCACGTATCTTATTGTAATTTACGGAAAATAACCCTCGTTGTATGGGAACGGAGGGGACGTAGACACGAGGTTTTATATACATAGGCTCTGAGGTGGTGGGTGTTTAGGATGTTGCATTTTATAGGAAAGGGAGGTGAGGGTGACACGTGGCAAACGAATGGGAGGAAAGTGGCAAAAGACAAATAGGTTCACGTTTTTGACTTTGTCAACATTTTTTCATTGGGTTTTACTTTAAAACATGGTACTTGACAAACATTATAGATTTTGTACATGGTATCATACGCTATTACATTTGAAATATTAAACCCATAAATTATTCATTCTAACACATTACACCTTTCATCTATTTTGATCTATGTATATTTTACACGACTTTTTTTAAGGCTTAATTAGTCTACTAGTCCCTGGAGTATTATCTACAGTGGCGAAGGGAGGGGGGTCCAATCAGGGCGACCAATCAAGGCATGACAATGCACTTATTTTTTTTTTTTTTTATGTATCCTCAAACGTAACTTGTAATTGGACAATAGTTGATATGCTATTAATATACAGTTTTAATTATATTGAAATTGTGAATATTAGGACTAGGTTGTAAAATGGTGATTAGGACCTTAGGTTGAGACTTATGAAATTATATTGATGAATTTTGTTTTGTTTTGTTTAAATAATAAATAAGTTTTTGATAAAAAAAATCAGCGGTATTGTCTAATACTCTTAATGTGACTGCTACTTCTAAGACAACTACTAATTCGAAAAGACTTCGTGTTTTATTTAGTTCAGATGATATTGTTGTTGACTCAAGGTTACGTAAACCTCATTGAAGAATATGATGTTGAGATTAGGGATTAAGTTCGTAGGGAGTACTTGATAAAAGGTCATTTTCAACCGCTTGACTATGATTTTCCCAAGAAGCAATATGGAAAACGAATGAGGGCTTTTTTGGAGTCATGGTTCAAGAATATGAGTAGTTGGATGCGGAGTATTGCTTGTGGTATAATCTATTTAGGCAAAGTAAATGATCAAGATTTGGAGGAGACGTGTTTACATATACAGGATTTAGCAATTGAAAAATGGGAGTGGAGGTATTTGAGAGTCATGTCGGTGCATTTAATAGTCTCAGCAAATAGTATGGTACGTGTATTTCAATATAATATATTTTTAATGTTTTTAGTCCTTAATTTTCAATATTTTAACTCTAACACATTTTTTTGTATTACGTAATAAACAAATTTTTCTGTTATTTTTCCTTAGGAGTTGGCCCCCCTTTAGATTGATTCCTGACTCCGCCACTGATTATCTAATCTCAAACTGGTCCATAGGATAAGTTTCATCTTAGGCGGATTCTTTTGAATTTTTTTGTATGTTTTAAGTGGTCATTTCGT